>BGNK01000462.1:128698-246514 GCA_003297005.1 Symbiodinium sp. clade A Y106 | reverse complement strand
CCCCCCCCCCAAACTTCGTATATCCTCTAGCCTGAAACCCTAGATTCCCTCTAGGCCAACACCTGGAGCCTGTAAATAACTTGTCACATTGTTTAGGCCCCTTGATATTCTTTCCGTTTGTAAGTCCTAGGACAAGGTGGGTTGATTCGGGTTTACGTACCTCCTAAGCCTCACGAGCCTCCTATGCCGAAACCCGACTTGCCTGAAACCCTGTAACTGCGAGATACTGCTAGACTACATTTGCCGCATGATCTGCGCATAACTCCTAATCCCGAAGCGGTTTACTGTCGATTTACTCTCGGTTTAGGGTATGGGTAGAATATCTAATGGTCGGAAGAAATACTAATAATAACAGCCCCTTATACGTAGTTCCCTTTTCATCAATTTACAAGACTGCACTCCGACACGAAATTCTACCGATTAAGGCCCTCTAAGCCCAACAGGCCCTTAACCCTGATCCGACCTAGGGAATCCTTACCACGGGGAGGCGACAGTTGGACAAGGCAATCTAGGCATGGTGCCGGTGCTCTCAGCCCATGAGATTCCAGATACTGGGCTGGGGTTACTCGGCTCCATAACTAGAGAGGTTTATTAAACCCTAAACCCCTAAACCCTAAACCCTAAACCCCTAAACCCTAAACCCGTGTTTTATAACTCTGGGGCTCTATAACTATAACTATTCTATCAACTACAGGGGCTCCAGGAAGCTTCTACAACTACAGGGAGGAGAGTTCAAAAAGGTTTTGGATTCTAGGCTTTAGTTTCACCAGAAACTCCGAAACTCCTAAACCGTTTTAGGGTTGGGGTTCCGGGTTTAGGGTTTAGGATTTAAGGTTTAGGGTGATTTGAGGCTTGCTCCTTGATTGAGGGGTTCTGGCATTCTGGAGTCTCTGGCTTGTACAGGGGTTTAGGGGTTTAGGGTTTAGGGGTTTAGGGTTTTTGATGAGGTTGACCTCAACTCTAAAGCCTGCTCGAAGGGTCGGGGTACTTAGCAAGTAGGTAATAAGTAGAGATATACGTATTCTAAGAGAATCCTGATTGGGGTTATGATACTTATTAGTAGCCCCTTTATAATAAGGGTACCCTTTTCCAACTATTGGGTTCGACAAGTGGGCCCTATGATAAAAAGGGCAAAAGGGTACTCAGAAGCCTCGCTTGTAAGCCCAGAAAGGAACTACGCGGTACTTACTAAAGAAAAACACCTACTGAAAACGTCCCCCAACCCTCCAAGTACCTGGGACTCTCAGGGCCTTAACTCAAATGCTTTGCAGTCTGCCCGAAGGGTTCTACCCCACTCCTTTGTTTAGGGGTACCCAGGTTTATAGCTTGGATCTGTTATACAAAGCAAGTAGGTACCGGCAGAAAGGGACATGGGATGACCCTATTAGAGGTAGGGCTTAGAGCTTGGAGTAAAATCCCACCAAAGGCCCCCCCGCTAAGTACCTGCATGGGGGGGATACCTACACAAAACATAATTTTACTTCCTATAGTGACCCCCGTTTCTCCTATATAGGTACTTAGGAACCTGTGGGAATAAAGTTCTGCTTTTTTGGGCTGCAGGCTTTTGAGGATAACTTCATGGCTTGTGGGGCGTACATGGGATGTGATAGGGCATGTGGATTCAAGGTTAACTGTTTCAGACCTTGGTGTTTAGGGTTCAGGGTTGAGTTTCACGATCTCGGGGGCTAGCACGGCACCGTCTATGCAAGGCGCACATGGTCTGCACTGAGCGCGCCGGCGTGCAAGAGTCTCGGACGACGCGTGCTTTCAAAGTCGAAGCCTGGATCCCATTTAGGCTTTAGGGTTTAGGGATCGGAATTACACTGTGATCATCATCGATACGACCGCCGGGGCCACATTTGGCTCAAAAAGCTGACACCAAGCACCGATAGCGGTTCAACGCATGACTTCTGCGACAGCCTGTCCCCCAGACTCTACATGTCAAGTATCCTTGAAGCTTGGGAACAGTCCTACTTTGAGCTGTGGAGTGCTTGGGAGATGACCGAAATTCTTCAGTGGCACAAGCCTCCGCACGTTCATCCGCTCCATCGAATTTCTCAAAGATTAAAGTTGGAACTGCAACTAATCATGCTACGGCACTGGGGACGATCCGATCACCGGCAGATTCTCCAAGGGCGTGTGCGTCAAACAACACCAGGCAGACCCACAACAGGGTTGAGGGTTTTACTACTAGAATCTCACTGGACCGAAGAATGAGTTGTAGGATTTCAAACCTTGCAATCCTTAAGCGCCGAGTATACCTCATGAATGAATAAGGATCTCGATGGGGTGATGTTTGATGATAAGACGGCCCAGAGCTGAAAGATGCGTGGCTCGAATTGCTCATGCCCCGCACTTTGCAGAGCAGAGTTCTGTTATTATGTCCAGCCCCTAGGCAGTCAACACCGTCGGTGTCCGGTGGAACAGTTTGGGTGGACAGCCGGCGATAGCTTTCTCCTTCACCCCTGCACGGCGCGGGTGCCAATGTAACCAAATATCATATCCTCGCCTACGCACGAAGCTGCAGCTACGATCATCGTGAATGAACCTAGAACCCTGAAACTGCAAGCCCGATAACGAAACCGTCCCTACTGCCCCCCTAAATTTCCCCTTACCCTGAAGTGGCCTTGATTGAATATTAATCCCCGCACTCCAAATACTTGCAGCTGCTACGATCCTAAAGCCAAGTACCGAAATATTGGGTACTTGGCCCTAAACCCTAAACCCCTAAACCCCTAAACCCTTAAACCCTAAACCTTTAGATTAGGGCAATCTCTGAAGATCTGAGTCCACTGAACCCGCTGCTTTAACCGAAGTAAGTTTCGGGTAGGCGGCAGGAAGAGACGAGAAACACTGCAAAAGGCGATGCCATCAGATCAAATCCACTTAAGATAGGGGCCTTAATAATTGGAATAGGGTTTTGGGGGTATATAATACCATATTTAATTCGGGCCCTTTATTTCAGTTCTGGAGGTTGGGGAGTGGGGAGCTGCCATCCCAGGGTGCAGAGCGATGGTTTCAGTTTTAAGGGGACTCGGTTTAGGGTTTAGGGTACAAGTAGGCTCGTAGGTAGGTAGGCAAACTGGACAAGGAATTGAGACGCGCAATGAACCTCTGAATAATCACCGATACTGTGCGGTATCCTTATCATATAGGCAGACACTACTTGCTAAGGTCCCTGATCTATATTAGATCGACTTGACTGGTTCATTAACCTCCGACCCCAAGTAAACTTCGGACTTGAGAAGCCTTGCCGATGCCAAGCAAGTATTGTTGCTCTGGCATATCGGGCGTTTGAAACGCCAGGTGCGAGGTTGAGAACCCGCAGACCCTAAACCCACAACCATCCGTGATCTCCTATTAGGATCCTTCGGGGGCACCTACGGACAACACACAACTTGCAGCCTTTGGGCCTTGCTTCCCCCTCTGCAACCTGCATGTACTACTATCTTAAGTGTGTCTCAAAACGATGCGAGTAGCCTTTCGCGTCCGCAAATCTAGCGAGTCGAGATGGTGACACATGAGTTGAGCAGAAGAGGGATGATAACTACGAAATAAGCCCTGCGCCCCGAACGACTGTGTACACATCCCTCAGTATGTGTAAATACATACAAATACCTATATATACATATATACATCCCAATCCCGCAAACCCTTAACTAAAACCCCAAACCCCTACAAACCAACATCCTATGCCGCAAACCGTAAACGGTAGTCTGGTCAAGATTGGTTCGCCTTTAGGAGCAGAAAATAAATAGGTGATTTATGAACCTGGTGGCGGCTTTGTGAGGGGTCCATATTCTAAGGCTCCTACTATTTACAAAGTCCATATATCCATATAGATTCTGAGACTCTCAATTCCATCAGGTACGCTTTGAAGGTTCAAGGGTTATCAGTCAGGATTGGTTGTGGTAGTCCTCAGAGAGCCCAGCACCCCTTCATTAAGGAATGCACATGAAACCATTCAAGGCCCCTTTAACTTAAAGGTCTATTTCTTAATGATCATGTACTGGGCTCTCTGGGTTCTGGGATTTTACAGCCTGTTTGCGGAGCTTAAGCGTACGTAGCCTGACCGTCAAATCCAAATCTTTCAGCGGGTTCAATACCTCACAGACAGGATTGCACGTCTGTGTGGCAGCTTCTTGAGTACTTATACGTATTATAAGGCCCAAACATGTAATACAGCGTTTGAGTGATTTTGTGGTTATTAGTGAGTCGGCAGAAGCTACGTACCTAATCTGTGCGAAGCACCCATGTTGTCGGAATGCCGACCGTCATTGACTCGTTCTGACTCTCGATCACCTGCAAGGCTCTTGTAGAAACAGTCAAAACCCAAGGGTCCTAGGTACTGGTATTGGGGTATAATCACATTAGTAAGTACTAATATAGAAGCCCTACATTGCCCTACATTCTATCATCATATAGGTACTTTGGACCCTGTGGGAAACAGCGGCATTTACAGAGCGCTGCTGAGTCCTATAGGGCGCCGACTTGAGAGAATCTTAACCCGACAAGACCACTAAATCCTAAAAGCCCAAACCACTGTACCGTCTTGGCACATTAAAGAAACACATGCGTCACCGATGTCTCACACGCGAAGCACAAGTCCTCCTGCTGAACCACAAAGCCGACAACACGCAAAAGCCAAACAAAAAACACTGACCACAGCAGCCACAGCAACCTCAACAACAGCAGCGTCAACAAAAGCAGCAGAAGAAGCAGCCACACCACTAACACCACCCTCCGACACCACCACTACGACCAACTCTAGAACCAACACCGCCGCCGCCACGCCGCCAGAAGCAGCAGCAGTCGCAGCAGCAGCAGTCACAGCAGCAGCAGCAGCAGCTGTACAAAAAACACAACCCCCAGCACGAGCTATGATAAACACCAAAAGGCCTTAAACCACAGGAACCAAGCCTCAGCTTGCAACTGCAGGATCTAAACCCATTTAGAAAAGAGGCCGCATAAATAAGGTTCATTGGGCTTTGAGAGATGTTTCACCGGTACTTTCTGACACCCCACCTGGTAGAAGCAGAGTCTGCAGATGCCTCGGAGGATGGGATATGTCGGGGGGTGTAGCGAGATTTCGCATTACAGCCAGAGCCACGGTTCAGGGTTTAGGGTAGGCGGGTTTAGGGTTTAGGGCTTAAGCTATTTGTCTAGTAAGAGCTGTAAGTTTAGAATTACACAGTACGTAGTTGTCCCCCTCGACCACGAAAACAGGCTTTCTCACAGCCTGCGTCCCATGCTCCCTGGTGCTTAGTAGGGAATGGGGGAATGGATCCCTACAGTAATCAGTCCCTTATATAATCCCCAATACTAGTCCCTCTAATCCATTCCCCCACTCCGAGCTAAGAACCAGACGGCAGGTTGAAGCTAGGAGTCGGCGCCGTGTCTTCGAGAGGTTTGGGTACCAGGGCCTCCTACGCTTTCGGATCCGGGCCTTCTCATCAAGACGGGTTTAGGGTTTGTGGTTTAGGGTTAGAAGGGAATTTTCGACAATCTGTTGCTGTTGACATGGTCCCCGGGACACTGCATATCATCTTATTCTTGTGGCAAAAGGTTCCTGAACGAACGCAACTGATTTTTGACCGCACTTTGTATATCACCGAAGCCAGAGGGAGAAGATTTATCCTTAAACCACCCGCCAATTTTGCAGACGGGGGCGGCTTTGAAGGGGGCGCGGGAGGGTCAGGGGCGAACTGCTCAACCTAAGTCCGAAGCATTGGTGATTCCCAAATCCCCAAGAGTCTGTACCCAAATAGTACAAACTTTGGCCCTAAAAAATACCAATATAGGGAGTACTTGAAGGGCTAAGTATGTAAGATTTTGGTACATGGACCGTTGGGGAATCAACAGATCAGGAGGCGACCGGAGCACAAAAAAGGCTCGCGCTGGTTCTTTTGGGTCTGTGTTACTAGGACGCCGGAAGTAAACAACAAAGGTTCGATCGCATGTCCCAGGCAACCCGTCTACTGCAACCGAGCGGCGAGAAAGATAACCTGCAATGGAAAGTCGGCGGGCACAGGAACATCCTGCAGCTCTCCGACTACCTCCATCGTCAGGGCTCGTCCACGTCTATCGCAGACTCTGCAGTAGACGCTCTGAGCACAGACCCGCTTCAATTCCTCTGCCCAATTTTTGTCGAACTGGATCTTGACATCCTGTATCTCAGACCACTCCTGCAAGACTGAGCTGTTGTAGGGAACCCACTTCTTCTTGTCTTCGTAGTAGACCTGGCTGTCTGTTGAACCGCCTATGTCAAGTCATCCCACGGCTTTCAGTTCTTAAACCCTACAGTAACTCCTCATATACCCACGACACAAGGCCGTAAGAGCAAACCCAATACCCTAAGCAAACCAACTGCCCTAACTCCTCGAAACCCAAGACCAAATGTTAATATTAATATTAACACCAATAGTAATACTACTGCTAGTACTAATACTATTAATATTTTTACTTATTCTTTTTTAAAAAATAAATACTAATACTAGCAATACGAAACCCTGTAGCCCTGATCCCCGCTTTACTGCCACCACCTGTTGGCCACTCACAGCGAAGAGCTCTGGTCCCGGACCCACTGTCTTGTAATACTCGACATCTGTTGCCTGGACGATTCTGGGGCTTGCGGGGGTGTTGAGCTTTGGGGGCTTTGGGTTTAGGGTTTACGGTTTTGGGTTTGGGGGTGGGCTAGGGTTTGTGTCTGCTCTCACCGGCACGTCATACTCTCAGCACAAGGAGAAAAATTGCAGACTCAGGGTGTGGGTCGAGACAACTCGCATGTAGCGTAAAGCGGTTGAAAAGACCATCTGGAAGGGATTCGGGTTTGTTGCTGAGAGGTCTGGGATTAGGATCTGCTTCATATGGGAGTTTCCGAAAATATTGGACCCTAACATAGTACCCTAAATAGTAGGATCCGTATTATAAGGACCCCAAAAGAAGGTGCCCCTAATTTTCGGAAACTCCCATATAGTGAGGTCTTCTGGTATCGGGCTTGAACTTTGGGGCTTACCTATAGGCTCATACCCTACCCTTTTTTAAGGTACCTACTTTTCTATATTGGAGATCCTAACCATAAAAAAAGGTAACCTAAAAAAGGGGTAGGGTATGACCCTCTAGGTAAGCTGCAAGCTGCTCCAGGACCGAACCAAACTGCCCGAAAATCAACCTCAAAAGCCCACCACCGAGAGTAAGACCATAACAACTTGAGAAACCCAGACCTTCCAAAATCCCTTAATTAAGGAATGTACCTTAAATCATATTAGGGACCCTATTATAATTTAGGCTACATTCCTTAATTAAGGGATTTTGGAAAGTCTGGGAAGATGATCCAGGCCCTCAGTAACAATCCCGCAAGTCTACCCTTGAAGGGTCGGGGACTTAGTAAGTAGGGAATAAGTTACAAGTTCCCTGAAAAGGACCGTAATTGGGGTTATGGTACTTTTAAGTCTGTAAAGTAAGAACTACTTACTAGGTCTCCCAACGCTCCAAGCAAGCAGGGTTTTAGGGTTTAGCTGCTCTTTAACTTGGGGAGTTCTTTACAATCTCCGGGGCTCCATTCTCGCAGGGTCGCGATGAGGAGATTCTGGATATTCCCAGACCTTCCAATATATCCATCAATTAAGGAATACCTTAAATCTGATTAGGCTACTATATTTTAAAGTATGTTCCTCAATTAAGGGGTGTTGGAAGGTCTGGGTTTAGGGATGCTTAAACGCAGATGTTGAGCTCCTGAGTTCTTGCACCTAAAGCATGGTTAACCCTGCGATTATGGTCGGTGTGCAATGCCCTGAGCCCTAAACCTCAAATCCAGAACGGCTAAAACACCGACAGCAGGTTAGTAACTTAGAAAGCCTCTGTGCAGACTAAACCCCCTAAACCCTAAACCCCAAACCCTGTAGAACCCTAAACCGTAAGTTACAAACCCAAAGCCTCCAAGGGTTCACCGCGATCTTCGGTGGAGTTGGCCTTGAGCCAGGGCCAGCAAGTCCTTGGGCATTCGGAACCCCTGTCTGTCTGGTTCTTAGCAGGAATTGGTTATGGGGGCCCTTATTGGGGATTTTTTTTAGGGACTACTATAGGGAATGGTTTGCCGGCCCTTGGGTGTGTGGGTTCTACAGGAGTTTATAGGGTGCGATAAGGCTTTACAGTAAGCCCCAGAAAGTTGGAAAACCGGATTAAGGCCAAATAGTGCAGGGATTCCTTATACATTACTCTTAAGGACTGAGGTTATTGGGTTTCCAGCTTTATGGAGTTTACTGTATAGCTCCATGGTTTGATGCAAAGGCCTTTGTGCTTACAACGGTGGTTCGGTTTGAGGGACATCTTCCAGTCTGGAGGAATTCTCGGGGAACTACTACGAAAAATTCAACGCACTATACTACTCGAGCCAACTGCCTGGAGTGCAAGAATTTTATCCTCAACATATAGTATTGCTTCTCATTGTAGCCGCTTCGACCAATAGACAATCGAAGTTGGGACACGGTTAAGTGGGTCATAAGCGCAGAGTACTAGACTGGGTATGAAAATCCTACCACCTCAACACGGTCTCCGAAGTGCAGCCGGTTGCAGTTGTCACTTCTCTGGGGATCTTAAACTATGCGAAGCAGCTACTTACATTCAGAGTTAGGGGTGTAGGATGTAGGGGCTCAGGTATAGGTTTTCAGATTTCGGTGTTCAAGGGAACCTATACTGTCAAACTGCACGCAGATGTCCCTATGTTTCTGCATCATGAAAACCTTCACACCTTGAACTGTGAACCACAATGGGTGTATAGACGGGTCCTGAAACCACGCGCCAGGACCAGACGTCCGGAGTGGGTCGTGAACCTCGCCGAGAGAGGCTGCGCTCATGATCACATTCTGCTTTAATCTTATTGGGATTTGGCGAAGTTTAGCGCTTATGCTCACTTTAATGTTGTGGCTCGACTGTTTGAGATCTCTTCCAGGAATTCGGATCTCTTGTTCGGGGCTTCGTATTCATTTTTACGTCGTCTAGAGTCTTGGGGCTCATCAAGCAACCTACACCCTAACCCTAAACCCTCAACCTCGGGGGAAACGTCCCACCTGAACGCTCTCCTTTGCTCGAGCCTTCTTCTGCTGCCGTTGATGACCTGAAGCGGGACAGGAATTTAGGTGTACTTCATCTCAATTAAGGATTAGAAAGGAGAACTCTACCATTTGGGGCTCTGTGCCTGATAGGGGTTCCTTTGCTTTCAAGAACTCCCGCCTTCTGGTCCGCAAGGATGGCATGGGAGACTCGTAGACGAAGGAGGCAGCATTCTTCTCCGTTGGCAATGGCCGCGACCAAGGCAAGCACCCTCTCTTGAGGAGTCGGCTGATCTTGAGCTGCAACCGTGCTGTCGTCCGTGTTGATGGGCTCGGTCTTGGGAGTGGGCAGTGTGTTGCATGATAGCTGCGTGCGGTGCCGCCAAAGGACGTCTTCAAGCTGTACGGCTACGAGTGTCTCCCGGCCCCGGTCCGCCGCATCGTCGACCAGATAGCGGACATGCTCCACGAGGTTCCCCTCGTGCCACTCCCTACCGAGAACCTGCTCCGGATTTGCTTCGACGTTCTCAAGAATTCGAAGGGTCTTCTGAATGCAGCAGCCGAGCGTCCAGAATTTGTCCTCCGCAGGCTTTCAGTTTCATGTCTCTGAGCTGCTTCATGCTTCATGATCAGCTTTCGCAATGCTCAATCGTGTCCGGGCATGAAGGCTCGAAACTCCAAGCCTAAACCCGCAAGCCCTAAACTCCAAACCGTAAGCCCTATAGTCTGCATTCTAGTTCCTTCTGTGGCTTAAGCCATTTCACAATTAGTACCCTGTACAGTAGAGGCCCAAAAGTTGGAAACCCAATAGCCTCAATCCTTAAGAGTAATGTATAGGGAATCCCAGCACTATTTGGCCTTAATCCGGTTTCCAACTTTATGGGGTTAGGGTTTAGGGTTTAGGGCTTAGGGTTTAGGGTTTAGGGTTTAGGTGAGGGGCTACAATGGAGACTTTAGGCTGGATACTCTTCCGGCGCCAGGCCTTGGGAGTCTCCTAGCCTGAAATTACTAGGTTCCCCAGTAGCCCCTTAATAATAAGGGTACCCTTTTTCCTACTATTCGGTTTTAATAATGGAACCCAAAAAGAAAAAGGGTAAAAGGGTACTACTGGAACCTAGATTACCAAGAGGGTCCATATACACTACTATTATGGAATTAGGCCCCCAAAAACCATAATGGGGATGGTCTTTTGGGACCTAATTCCATAATGGTAGTATATATGGACCCTCTGGGTTAGAAGCCTTTCGCACCTTACTTGGAGGGTCGGGGGATTTAGTAATTAGGTCTTTTAGAGACTTATATCTACCATAATCCCCAATTAGGATCCCTTTTGGGGTACTTATAAGTCTACTTGCTACCTACTTACTAAGTCCCCCGACCCTCCAAGTAGTGTTAAGGTTTGGGGCTGTAGGGTTTGGGTTGATGAGCCAATGTTTATAGATCTTAGGGCTGATCCCCCTAGAGGCCCCAAGCTTGCGATGATAAGGTACTTTCAGTTTACGAACTTTAGCTTCGTATTTTGAGGATTCTATGACCATGGGCATTTCGACCAGTTTTGCTGAATCACATGTCCTTCAGCTCCTCCTGAGAATCGAGGCTTCCAGTAATTTCGCAAAGCTTGTCTGCCAGCTCCTCCAGCGAACCAGCGGTTAGGATTAACAGGACTAAGCTTTTGTTTCGTCTTCTAGGGTTTAAGGTGTAGGGTGTAAGGTTTAGGTTTTAAGCTCAGGGTTAGGTACTGGGGTGTTTATGGTTTGGGAGCTCCTCCAGTGAGATAGGGGTTGCCGCGCAGTCCTCGCCAAACTCTGCTTGAAGTGTTTCTGCTTGAGGGGTGTGTGATCAGAGCGGACCCTCTGTAGATGGTCTACAGTGGATCCCAGAAAGTTGGAACATGGATTAATAGGATTCCCTTATACTTTACCTTAAGGGCATGAGGATAATGATGTTCCAACTTTCTGGCTTCTACTATATAATCCCGCTACCAGGTGTGTCTCCGCAAAACCCTACACCGACACCCTAAGAGATAATGCCAGAACATGCTAGATTAGAACTAGAGCTATTGGAAACACGCGAAACTAGGGTTCAAGCATCAGGCGGGGATGCCTGGAATGGGCTTCGGTGCAATCAAGATAGGGTTTAGTTACAGTTTTGAGAAGATGGGATTAGTAAAAACAGTGATAAGCCAGGCTTAATTCTACTTGAAGTCTAACGCCATGCTGAACTTAACTTATGACCTTGCTTGCTAAGCACCCTACTGACCCTTCAGATATGGGTCGGTCTAACTAAGCCGTCTGTAAATACATTTCGGTGTTTCGCGAGTTGGAACTTGTCCGGGTGTGAAGACTCAAGAGGCAAACTGCAGAACTGCAATTCAACTACTGTACAAACCTGCACCATCCTCGACTCTTTCGCCCCTGAAGTTGCCCCACTTCGCGATCTTCAGGTGCCATTGCGCCACCTCCTCCCACTTGTCACCGGGCATTCCTGGCCTGGCCCAATAACGCATGTCTGAAGGAATCTTGTACTACAGGCTTGGGGCTTATGCCAGCTATGTTTCAACAAAAGCATTCAACCTGAAGGATCTGCAAAACGTACCCAAACTGATGTGGAAATATACTGGCCTGTACCAGTTAAGGGCATGCCAGTTGTTGCCGGCATCATCGAAGTCGGAGATTTCACTTGCACGCCAGTGCCAGTGTTGGTTGACGATCCAGAAAACCTTCCTCAAAATCTCATGGGCCGGGATATTCTGCGATGTCACTTCTCGAATCTGCGAGCATATCTCCCGGGAGCTTGAACACTCCATGCTGCTCGCCGCTTCTACCAGGGCGGGTATGTCTCAACAACGAACTAATCAGTAAACCCATCGCAGCATGTCTGTGATAACTCTTACGTTGAAAGCCCCAAAGAGGCTGTCCTACACCGCTTCATATCCGTGCAGGATCTTCCTGCATCATCATGTTGAGACATACCTCTCGGCCCGCATACCTCCCGGGCCCTACGCATTGAGCCTGTAAAAAACGGGTGTATACTTCCAGACTGGAAACATATTTCATCCGAAACCCAAAACTCCCCTCAAGGATCCGTGTACTTGAATAGTATATATGCTGAGGCCTTCAAGTACCTCTATAACTAGTCAACCCCTTTAAGGCCTAAGCTATAGTATATATGCCGAGTCTTAGCGTCTATAACACAAGATCCCCAACCGTGCGTGTGCGGCTTGGGGTTTTCCTATGTGAGCCTCAGGGCCGATATCTTACTTCTGTTGCCCTGACCGTTTAGGGGGTTTGGGGCTTGAAAATTTAGGCTCTATAGTGAAGGCTTCAGATTTAATCTTCACCACCAGCTTCGAGCCCTCATAGACCTGCGCTTGTACTTAAAATCCAGAAACCCAGCAGATCAAAGTTAAAAACATGCTAAAAACTTTGACAACTTATAAGACACCCGAGAAATGCAAACACTGGGAGTGGGACAGCTGAGTGACGGGCCCCTTTCTGCTTGTCAATATGGCTAGAAACTCAAACGCCAACGTGAACAAGGCCTAAGCCCGAAGGCCCTGTACAGGGTTTGGGCTGGGGTTTGTATACCCTCGAAACAGCACTGGGTGCGTTAGATTGTGGAATCCCAAATCGCCACAAGTATAGTCATAGTGACCTGAACTTGAGACGACGGGCTGTTAGGGTTTCAGGGTTCAGGCTCGAAGGGAGGAAGGGTTCTGGGGCTTAGCGTGTCGAGCCTGCATGGACATATGTTCGAAGCTCCTAGCTTGATAGCATGGGCAAGTAGTTGACAGGATTTAGTTGTGCAGGCACATCACCACACCACCGATTGGCGGCTGTTTGGGGCATTAGTTTGCAGTATACCGCCTCAACCACTCAATCCCAAACCCAACACAGCAGCATCTAAGAATGTAAACTCTAAGCCACCTACGCCACAAGATCCGAATCTCTGAATCCCACGAGGCACCATGCACCTATATAGTGTATACTGTAGAGTGCCTTGCAGGAACCCCTTTAAGGCAAAAGCTTATGCTATATAGGAACATGCAGCCTTGGGGAATTTCACAAGTCACCCTTCTCGAGAGGGCGACCGTGCCACCCCTGATATTGGCCCTTTGCTCCCATCGAAAGGATTAGTCCCTAAGCCCAAAAGGTCCACAAACTCATATATATATATATATACATACACATATATATATATATATATCTCTTAAAAAGTAGTCCCTATACCAGTGCTTTAAGGTCAACGTATACTCATATGGATACAGTGCCCCTTAGGATAAGCTGCAAAAACAGGTCGAATCTTGGCTTCATGCGAGGAGATAGAGCGCAAAGCGCTTCATCTCGATGTCATACCTGGATCTGATTTTAGGGTTTAGAGTTTAGAGGTTTATAGGGTAGGGTTTCAGGGTTCAGGGTTTAGGGTTTCAGGGTTTAGGGTTCAGGGTGTAGGGTTTCAGGGTTTGGGGTCAAGGGCTTCGGAGCTATATGACAGGGTACATAGGGCTTATCAGGTTCAGGGTTGGGGGGTTCAGGGTCTGCTTGAGCGCTTCGGGGTTGTAGGATCAATTTGAGGGATGTAGGGTTCAGTGATTCAGGACGTAAGTACGAGATTTGTACCTGTGCCTGTAAATGTAAACCGCAACCCTTCGGGACAGTTGGATAACACAACACTTTAAACAGGTGGCTTTTGGATCCCCCGATACTATACCCCCCTTAGAACAATAGTAAAAACAGTATGCTTAATATTCTCTTAGGGTTTTAGATGAATAAAAACACAAGAACCCTAAGGAGACTACAGGATAAGGCTTGGTATCTTGAGTCTCCCGGTTTCGGGCCGTGCTGGAAGATGGTGACACGGGGACCAGTGAAGCTTTCCCCAACCCTAAGGGTCCAAAGGACCCAATAATTAGATACTTGGGTTTAGGATAGTAGTTAAGTAGCTCAACATTTAAAAGAGAGTATATGTTTATCAGGTACTTGGACCCTTGGGGTAAGGGTCCATTGTGCACAAATAGTGTATGCTTTGGGCCCAATGTATCTATATGGGGAGTACTTTAAGGCCAATGTATATACTATATGAGTACATGGACCCTTAGGGTTTGCAATCGTCCAGCCCCGACCTAAACCCCCAAGTACCTTCTGCCCCTCCCGCATTACTCCAACAAAACCTCTACGGGATGATGGTTTAGGGATGTGTAGAGTTTCTAGGGCTGGGGGACTTAGGAGTTGCAGGTGTTTCGTGGTGTCCTGGGGTGCTGGCCGAGTGCTCTGGCCGCGTGCAAACCTGCCTGGCACACCTCAACAAACCATGATGCATCCTCGGGAAAATAGAATGAGTCCATGATCTCGTTATTACCCTAAGGGTCCATGTACTCATAGTAGGCCTTAAAGTACTCCCTATATAGATACATTGGGCCCAAAGTATACACTATTTGGGCACATGGACCCTTACCCTAAGGGTCCAAGTACCTAATAATCATATACTCTCTGAAATATTGAGCTACTTAACTACTATCCTAAACCCAAGTACCTAATTGTTGGGTCCTTTGGACCCTTAGGGTTAGGGTTAAGTTACTTGGCTGATTGGTCAGGCAGGACATTGCCCGTTAAGAGTTGGAACCCCATAAGGCAGCCGCAAACACGAGAGCCCAAAACGCCAAAACCCTAAAGCCCTAACCCATAAACCTTAAAAACCCTCAATACCCTGAAACCCTTAAAAGAAAAAACTCCAACAACCTGAACAGTAACTACACTAAAACCCTTAAATCACAAACAAGGAAAAAGCTCCAAAAACCTAAAATACCCTAAAACCCTAAAAAACCCTTAACCACAGGCCGCCGGTTCCGTGGCGCACCCGTGGTGCGCAGCGTGGAAACCGATGGGGTAGAAGATGATGCCAGAGATGGTCATCTGGGCAAATCTTCAATGCTTTAGGGTTTAGGCTTGAGGTGTAGGGCTTGATGGCAAAGGGCTTGGGATTTAGGGTTGGGGGTCTTCCTGTTGGGTGCAGGGGTTCGGAGTTTGCGGTTGGGGCTTTGGTTGGTGGGTCCACTTAGGTTTTGGAGTTTGGGATTGAGGGCTAGCCTCGGGGTGCACAAGCAATGTTTACCAAGGACCCTCAAAGTGTATACTTCAGTATTTTAGACAGGCAAATTACATACTGCAACTTACATATAGAAGGGTCGGCATAAACACCCAACCGATTATCCCTTAAAGTCCGCAAAAAAAAAACGTAGCCAGCGAGCGTATAATGTTTGACCCAGACCCTACTTGGAGGGTCGGGGGACTTAGTAAGTAGGTAATAAGTAGAGTCATAAGTACCCTAAAAGGGATCCTAATTGGGATTATGGTACTTATAAGTCCCTGAAATAACTAAATACTAAGTCCCCCGACCCTCCAAGTATTCCAACTATTCAGGCGCTTGGCTGAGATCTCCCAAAAGGTCCAAGTACTTGGAGGCCCTTTTGACTTAGTAAGTAGGGTTAGTAAGGTGGGTTATGGGGGATTATAATATGGTTTCTAGGGGATACTAAGTAGACTTACTAAGTCAAAAGGGCCTCCAAGNACTTGGAGGCCCTTTTGACTTAGTAAGTAGGGTTAGTAAGGTGGGTTATGGGGGATTATAATATGGTTTCTAGGGGATACTAAGTAGACTTACTAAGTCAAAAGGGCCTCCAAGTAATGGTATAGAACATACTTTTGGGGCCTAAATACCTACTATAATGGTACTTGGACCCTTTGGGTCTGGTTAAAGCGGAAAAGGAACTCCATTGGAGAGTATAGGCGTAGTAACTCCTCGATTTGCAACCAATTGGGTCGAAGTCTTTCCCCTCAGTCCAAGTGCTCAAACAGTGTGTGTCTGTATATATATATATATATAGACTTGGGCCGCAGATCCAGACCCTAAGCCCTAAATCCTGAACCCTAACTTGAAAACCCCAAGCCCTGAATCCTAAATCCTATGCCCTCAATCGCAATTCCTAAACCCTAACTCGGAACCGTCGGCCTTCTTATCAGGGAACTGGGGTGCTACTTCTTGCATTGAATGTTTAGGGTTTAGGGGTATAAAGTTTAGGGTTACCCCTACCTGAACCCTCGATATCCCTAAATAGCTCCGTTTTCTGGGCGTAGGACGTGGACCTGCAAAACCTACCTTTGGTTAGTAGGGAATGGAAGAATGGTAGTAATAGTAGTTATAATTGTACCCCATTCTTCCATTCCCTACTAACCAAAGGTAGGAAAACTGAAGACAGATGCAGCCCAGGCTCTGGTTGCCTCATGAGGTGTTCGTCAGTCAACCCCCCTTCGTCTTGCCTAGCATCTTTGCAAAACGCATGTGTTCGAAAATCTGGCACGCCTCAATGGATACAGGCGCCAGCTCATGGGACTCACACCTGTCGCAAGGCCGCAGCGGACACCCAGAAGTGACTTAGTCCCAATCGTCTCCAGAATCTCCAGGGACAGTACGGGTACTGTTGAAGTATACACTGCGAAGTCCATACGGTTGATGGACAAATCCTGCATTACCCATTATAAGGAATATACCATAATTCCCATAGTTTAGGGTCCTTAGGGTCATGCAGGATTTTGTCCATCAACCGTAGCGTCCCCATGAGCTCCAACAGACCGTCGAAGCACATAGCTAGTCCGGTCGGGCTCATACGTGCGTTCGCACGTCTCAAATGTGGCCCCGTCCTCCAACTCGAACTGCAGGCTCTTGGTTTTCATACACATCCTCCGAGGTAGTTCCGATGCCACGGAACAGAAATCACGAAAGATCTTGTGTGACTGCTTGCGCAGTTGTGGGCAGAAATATTTCGCTGTGCCAAAGCCCTAACTTCTCTCACGCCAACCTTGTAGTAACCATTACCGTATAAGTACCCTGGGTCACATCTTCAAGCAGTCCCACTGAGACGTCTGGCTCGAGTTCCAAATCCAAAGTCTTGAGCTTAGGGCTTAGGGTAGGGCACGCCCATAGCAACAACAAACGACCCACACTAAACCCTAAACCCGAAACCGAAAAATCAAACCCCTCCCTAAACCTTAAACCCCAAGACCCTGAACCCTAAACCGAAAACCCTAAACACTACACCTTAAACCCCAAGGCCCTGAACCCTAAACCCTCAACCCGAAAGATAGTTCTTCACACAGGATCCCGAGCCCTCGTGCCTAGGCCCTAACAGTGCTAGGCAGTTCTGCCCTGCCAAGATTTGATGTTGCTCTATTCTGGGTTTAGGGTTTAAGGCTCAGGATTAGGGGTTGAAGGTTCCAGGGATTTTCTGGAAGCTCGGAGCCCTGAACCTCAAAACTCGACATCTCGAAACCTTCGTACGCGATAGACTCTACAGCACTACACTCCAGAATCCCCCTAAACCCTAAACCCTAAATCCTAAACCCTAAACCCTACACTCCTGTTGTAGGGTTCCTCCGGATCTTCGGGTTAAGAGCATAGGTTTCAGGTCTTCAACGGACATGAAACATGCGTAAGCAAGCGAATCCGAAAGCCAGGCGACCGAGAAAGGATCGGACTAGCCTCGAAGTCAAAAAGGGTGCCCGATACGCATCGAAAGCGCAACCCTAAAACTAAAATTTAGGGTTTAGGACTTAGGGGCTTAGGGTTTAGGGTTTAGGATTTAACCCTAAACACTAAACCAAAGACTCGCATTGCATGTCATGTTCTGGCTTAGGTTTAGGGCCTGCTTTTTCGGGTTGGGCGTTTAGATGCTTGCTACCGTGAGTGGCTCTCCAAAGCTTTAGCAGCGCTCAACTGCCTAAATCGTCCAATATAGTACGGGCCTTAATAAGTTCATTAGGGTTTGGGGTGGGTATATCCTAATATCACTGTAGCATTCAGCTTTACTAGGGATTGCTGAAGAACATCTTTGCTCCGGGGGAATCACCAGCGGCTCCATGATGTGGGCCGTGGCGTCCTCAAGCAGAGTGCTGCAAAGAAAGCAGAAGGGGCAGAAGGGGCCTTACTCATTAGAACAGGGGCCGTTTTCACAACACTTAAACCATAGTACCGAAAGTTAGACTGGTAACAACGAAATCAACCAAAACGGAAAATACTCATAATTGCAATAATGATCATACTAAAAAACAATGAAAAATACTGTCAATAAGACGAGCCGTGACTAACTACTTCCTAGGCTCGACGGCCAAGCCAGGACAACATAACATCTTTCTATCATCAGAACGTTTGCAGGTCGCAATTTTATCGAGCTGGAAGCTGGCAAATGCAATGCCTTAGTGACAAAGGTCCGTTAGGACAGAAGCCTTTGGAGCGCGTCACCGCATACATCAGCATCCTCTGCCCTAAACCCTGAACCCAGGCATCAAATCCCCGTAATGAGTACTAGCCTAGAACTACCAAAGTCCTCCGACCCTCATGCCTGAATACAGCGAACCCTAAATCTTAAACCCTACATCAAACTTCAAGCCCTGAACCAGTCAATGCTACAGCCCCACTGCCCAGAAAGCTCCAAAGCCCTTACAGCAACTCCAAATCCGAAAATAGGGGACCCTAATACAGTACCCTAACTAGTAGGATCCTTATTTTAAGGACCCCAAAATAAGGTACCCCTAAGTAGTCGGGTTGAAGGTCCGAAAGCCTGAGAGTCTAAGCCCTGAGAATCTGAAACCTGAAAACCTGTAGCAGTTAAGCCCAAACCCTAAGGGTCCAAAGGACCCAATAATAAGGTACTTGGGTTTAGGATAGTAGTTATGTAGCTCTACGTTTGGGAGAGTATATGATTATTAGGTACTTGGACCCTTAGGGAAAGCTCCTTGTGCACCGACAGATAGGAAATCTAAAAGCGCGAACTCTAGACCCCAGACGCTATACATAACCCGAGCAGCCCGGCAAGCTATACCAGCGTTTGGTGTTTAGGGTGGTTTAGGGCAAAAAGGGCTTATAAAGATTTTGAAGGGCTTACAAGAAACAAGGGGCATCGGAACGTTAGCCCTACCCCCCCGTTCTGGCCACAAAGACCGTTCAGGTAGTCTTGTATGTAGGAACTGGGCTTTTGGGGCATTATCGGGTTCGGGAAAGCCTACCAGGTTCAGGGCTTGGGGTCCCTAGTTCATGGTTGGGATCATATGCAAGTATAGATTTCTATTACTTCTTGTGTTTAGGTACCCATAAAAATGCAAAATGCTACCCAACTATTCCCAAGTCCTAGGGAGTCCCGTGTTTGAAGCTTTGGGCTTTCAGTTTGTCAGGGTGTAGTAGGGCCCCAAAAAAGCACATAAGCAAAAATAAGGATAGGGATATCCCATATAAACCCCGTTATAATGACGGCCAATAAGGTAGGGATATCCCTATAAAATGCTTATGCTTATGTGCTTTTTGGGTCCCTAATGTAGGGTTGCGGATGCGCACAGTCCCTTACCTTGATCTGGAGGGCCTGTCAAAACTAAGGTCAGCGAGCTTTGTAATCTTGGCATAGGGTTTGGGAAAGGCCCTTTCCGACATACGATCTGTCTGAAATAAAACACAGGTATTGCGGCCCAAACCCCTGTGGAAACCCAACACACCAACTCCTGAACCACGGGAGCTTAAAACAACCTCAGGCAGTCCCGAACTGATGACCCTAAACCCCTAAACCCCTACATACCCTCCCCCCGCCTTCATTCCGAAGCATGTAAAGACCTCGTAGCAGGCGGTACCCTTGCAGATATGTCCGGCCCTGGGCGGTTCCGGTGTTAGGATCTTTTGACGGTTAGGTTTAGGGATTGAGGGGTTTAGGGCTCCCTGCTCTAATGACATATCCCCGTGTGTCAGTCTAAGACGGTACCACATGAGGCTTGCGGAGCGGATTTGACCCCTAAACCCTAAACCATCCTGAACCCTACTAAAGCCCAAACCATCCTGAACCCTAAACCTTAAACCATACTGAACCCTGAACCCTAAACCCTAAACCAGCCTGAACCCTAATAAACCATTCTGAACCCTAAACCCTAAACCATTCTGAACCCTAAACCCTAAACCATCCTGAACCCTAATAAACCATTCTGAACCCTAAACCCTAAACCATTCTGAACCCCAAACCCTAAACCATCCTGAACCCTTACACCCTAAACCCTAAAAACATCCTAAACATCCTAAACCCTAAACTATTCTAAACCCTAAACCCTTAACCATCTTAAACCCTAAACCCTAAAAACATCCTAAACCCTAAACTAGCCGAAACCCTAAACCAGCCTAAACCCCAAACCCTAAACCCTAAACCGTTGAGCCTTGGGGTAAAGTTCCGGTGTTTAGGGCTTTAGGGCTAGGAGGGCTTTGGAAGATCCAAGGCCTGGGGCTCAGTGCGGAGTTACCAGCAAGCCTTAGGGTTTAGGCTTTAGGGACAGCCGACAGTAATTGATGTATACATTTTAAGATCTATTTGAGTTTAAGATTTAGGGTCTAGAGTAATTGAGGTATACAATTTATGATCTATTTGGGTTTCTGAGCATGGTTTTAGCTCTTGATGGTGGCGGCATGTTCTGCTTTGTTCGGCATTGCAGATGATGCTGTGGCCTGGGAGGCAAGCGGTTTATACAGGTTAACACAATCGGTCGATGTATAAGGGTTGCGTGGCATTTTCCGAGTTCCTTATTATACTTCCCAATTGCCCGGTTTCCTTGGCTGCACGGCCTTCATTTCTGTCATAACGTCCTAAGATCACCATTAAATTCCCACAAAGGGGTTCACCACTTTCCGAGAGAATATTGAAACCAGAGCTGGTATCGCTGTGGGTATAGGCCATCAACGCTAGGATCCTTACTTGAAGGGCGTCTTAACAAAGTACCTGCAATGTTGCAAAGTTGCGACTACCTCCGAATCCTACACTCCACTGACTCCACTGTATTTATTCTAGCCGACTAGCCTTCCATGACTATATCCCTAAGCCCAATTATCTATTTCTTAAGTTGCGCAGTTCGGACCCTAATTGGTATACTTCCTCGCGTACTAGGGGCCCAAGACCTGAAGTCTAAACCCCACACCACCAAACACTGAGCCCTCGGCCTAAAACCCTCAACCCTAAACCCTAAACCCTCAGAAGCTTTAATCCCTAACCTGAGACAATGAAAGCCTCGCATAGACTCCTCAAGCCCCAACCCCGCAACCCCTTACCTGAAAGAGCGGTTTAGGGTTTAGGGTTTAGGGTTCCGAAACCATCCAGGTCCATTCGTTCTCCGAGGTGTTTTCGCTCTGACCCGCGAGAAACATTGCACGGCCTTCTTGGCAGCTTGCTCTGCGCTGGTCGCCACGAAGTATATGGGTAGTTCTNCCATCCAGGTCCATTCGTTCTCCGAGGTGTTTTCGCTCTGACCCGCGAGAAACATTGCACGGCCTTCTTGGCAGCTTGCTCTGCGCTGGTCGCCACGAAGTATATGGGTAGTTCTCTAAATTAGGGCCCCTCATATTCTTTGGTCCCCCAAATAGTACGGCGCCTTCATCAAAAGTACATTAAAAGGGGCCCTAATTCAGAGAACTACCCATATACTGTTTGGGAAAAGGGATCTTTTGAGATTAGGACCCGAAGCAGTCCGAAGAGCAAAACTATAAAGTTTGGGGTTTAGGGGTTTAGGGTTTATGGTTTAGACTTTGGGGTTAAGGGTGACGTGAAACATTGCCTTGACGCAGCCCACTTTGGAGCTTGACGGAAGGCCCGAAACTGAACTTCCGCCGCTGGTGTTGCGCCCACTTCAACAGCCCTGCAGTGACAAACGCAGGGTTGTAACAACTAAGTGCCCCAAAAGCATTTATGAATAGGTATCTGTTTCGGAGCATAGTGACAGTTCGACGCGCCACCGATCGACACCACTTAGCCGAACCCAGCACCTGCGTGGCCCCACTGCTTCAGACCAGACCCTGCTACCTTACCTTGGGGCTCCAGCTACCTAACCAATAAGTTGCTAAACCCTAAACGCCTAACCATGTTCTGCAATGACCACTACCTACCCCCAAGTACGCAATAAGTGAGTCCGTGATCCGTACGGTTAATCCAGAGCAGATTCCTGTGTATACTGTGCCACGTCTTTAATGGTCTGTATTAAGCATATTGTAGAGGGCAGGTGGGGGGGGTTTGAGTATACCTCTCTAAAGACGGCAATCATGGAGGCTTAGTGTGTGGAATATAGCAGCGGCACCGTCCATAAAGAGCTCCTATCCTAAACCCGAAGACCATCTTTCCTAAACATTCCTAAACTATTCATCTAAGCTGGAGTTGGAAGCCATTGGACACATTCGTGAACAGTTGTTAGTCCCATTCAACCTTCTGTGGGCGAATGCAAAACATCCAGAAGGCTATGAAAAGCCTATTCTGCTTGCAGACCACGCAGAAGCTCAACAGTTATTCTACCCAGAGAGCCCACTCCCCCCCAAGGGCAAGACGAACTCAAGCTCCAGAAAGGTCCTTTCGTGTGACTTTCTTGTTTACTCCTTTGCAACCCTTAACTGCATCCTACACCTCAAACAGTATTGAAATTCAATACACAAGAGTATCCTAGCGTGCTATGGCTAGAATTTTCCGGGTGAAGATAAAGCCTTCTGAAAGGTATCCGTTGTTGTTTGCATCAATTATTGGGAGTTTAGGGTTTAGAGTTTAAGCTTTACATTCTTTTGTTGAAGCGCGATAGGGTTTAGGGCAAGTTTAGGGTTTTCGAGGTGAGGATCTGGGGAATATAGGGCTTAGGGTTTAAGATGGTTTAAGGATCAGGGCTTGGGGTTAGGGCTGAAGGCTCTCTGGCCACTTCTGCGCTTTCACCGCCGATAGGTCGGCAATGCGCGGGAGTCCACACGCTGTCGCCTCCGCGGGAACTTCGAGGGCCCTGACTACCTCAACCCCAAACCCAGAGACGCCAAAACCCCTTAATTAAGGAATATACCTTAAATTATAATAGGATCCCTTATATGATTCAAGGTATATTCCTTCATTAAGGGGTTTTGGAGTCTCTGGGAACCCTAATGGGTCCATGTACCCAAATATTATATACTTCGGCCTTAAAGTAGTCTCTATAAAGGTACTGTGTATATACTATTTGGGTACATGAACCCTTAAGGAAATAACCTACCTTTTCAAGGACGTATGTACTTAAGGACACCGTACTAGAGGACATCCTATTGTAGAGCTCAGGTAGGGTTTCGGAAGTACGGTTCGAGCAGTGCCAGCTAAACAAGTATCCTAAGCGGCTTTGTAAGCACAGAACAACCCTCGGGTGTGCACTTTGGCAAAGGTGTGTACGGACGCAGGTACTTTCGGGGAACTGGAAATTGGCTGCCCATTCAATCCCTATATACATTGGGGCCAAAGTATACAGTATACACTATTTGGACATATGGACCCTTATACCCTAAACCCTAAACCCTAAGCCCTAAACCCTAAACATTGAACCCTCAACATTAAACCCTAAACATTAAACCCTAAACCCTTATAGGAGCCTGTATAAGCAGCCCTGTCCCCTAAACCCCATAGGCCCTAAACCCTCAGGAGGCATGTTCTCATGGCTTGGGGCATCCTCGTGGTCCTTTGTACCCATAAGGAATATACCTTAAACTATAATGGGATCCCTTATATGATTTAAGGTATATATATTCCTTAATTAAGGAATATACCTTAAATTATAATAGGATCCCCTATATGATTTAAGGTATATTCCTTAATTAAGGGGTTTTGGAGTCTCCGGGTATCTCAACATGCGTGCATCCCAAACCTCATCCCCCCAAACATCTCGAGCCCTGCAGCCTGAATGGAGAAATCCTAAGGGTTTAGGGTTTAATGTTTAGGGTTTAGGGTTTAGGGCTTAAGGTTTAGGGTTTAGGGTTTAGGAGTGGAGAAATCATGGGAAATCCTCAACAACAGCATCTTAAACTAGACCTAAGAGTAACCTAGGAATAAGAAAGGGAATAAGGGCCTACTCTGCGTCCTAGTAAACCCGGAAAAGACTTGGAGATCGTCCCTGCGCCTCGCCACTTCTTGAAGCCTCTTGGCGCCTAGGTTCGCAAGTCTTGGGCGGGTGGGTTTAGGGATTAGGGTATAGGGTTTAGGGATTGAGGGTTTAGGGTTTAGGTTTTAGGGGTTTAGGGCTTAGGGTTTACTCGTCATAGCTGCAGGGCTTGGGGTGCACTAAGTCCCCTGACCCTGCGAGTCGTTTTGATATATATCCCAAGTGGGGTTGTGCTAAATACAGCCTTAGTTGGCGTTTCATGTGTGAACCTAGGTACCTAGTTCAGAAGTCTCTCGGTCCTTCACACCCTTACCTGGACCCCAAAAGTATGTAGAATAATGGCCTTTTATAGGTATTGGCCATTATTTTACCTACTTTTGGGGGTTTAGGTAACACTTTCCGATCCCCTACAGCTCCCCCTCATGGGGCTCTAATTTCTACCAAGTCCCATGATCCGCTTAAGCATAATAAATGCAGAGACTCCAAAACCCCTTAATTAAGGAATATACCTTAAGTTATAATAGGATCCCTTATATGAGTTAAGGTATATTCCTTAATTAAGGGGTTTTGGAGTCTCTGGGACCTGACACCCCCCAAGAGCGTAGGGCACAGGCTTTCGAATGTCGGTCAGGGGCTTTCTTCGGGGCGTTTAGGTCTTGCCAAAGCCTAAGAACCCCGAACCTGAGCCTAAACTTAGGGTTCAGAGTTTGAACTTAGTACCGACCTAGCACGCCAAGTATCCAGATGGTAAGGTTCAGGGTGTAGGTTGTCGGGTCCAAATACCCAACAGTTATGGTTTTCGGCAACCAAAACCTTTTGAAAATATAGTATCTGGGAACTAATATCCCTACTATGTAGCGACTGGACCATCTAACTAGGCAAGTCATGGACTACATGTGTTGCACTTACCGGTCTTCGAATTCTTACTTTCTGTCGTTATTCTTTTAATTATCGTTATCATCATTCCATTAGGCTCACTATACTATCCTCGCATGTGACGAAGCCGCCAGGACATCCATATGTAGATTAGAGTAAGGAACCCCCCAAAATAGTATCGGTAACTATTGAGGCCCCTATAGTAACCCCAAACCCTCAACTCATAACTGATGTGAGTGGCTCCATGACCTTACTTAAGCCCTTCCGGTGCTTCCTATGGAACGCAAGAACCCAGAGACTCCAAAACCCCTTAATTAAGGAATATACCTTAAATCATATAAGGGGTCCTAGTATGATTTAAGGTATATTCCTTAATTAAGGGGTTTTGGAGTCTCTGGGAATCAAGCCCCATGGCACTTCTGAGAGATTGCCATCCCGAAGGGACCCAGTGCCCAACTAGTGGGGCTTCTGAATTACTATACGGGAGTTTCCGAGAATAGGGGGTGCCGTCCTTATATTAAGGATCCTACTATTTAGGGGTACTATATTAGGGTCCCCTATTTTCGGAAACTCCGATACGCTGTTTAGGGTTTAGGGTTTTGGGTGTTATAGAAACCTTATAAGAACCCTTTGGGACAGTGTAGAACGCTATGTACTACTATTCGGACCCTTCGGGGTTGCGGGGGTGGGTGTGTGGAGGCTGTCGTGAAGGGTCTTCATAACCCTGAAGAACGGTACTGGTGATAACTTAACTTCCCAGACCTTCCAATGTCCCTTAGTTAAGGAATATACTTTAAAGTGTAGGATGCCGCTCTAAGGACTCATATTTTAAGGCTATTGGGCCCAAAGACCATACTATATCAGAGCCTTAGGGTTAATTAAGGGATATTGGAAGGTCTGGGTTTAGGCTTCTATACAGTACGTAAAACCCGGCTCCTACCCATATGGGTGGTTGTCAAAATTATGGTCCCTTTTTGGGTCCTATTATAATACGGTACCCAGAAAGGGACCACAATTTTGACAACTACTCATATTGACGAAGGCATTCAATCTTCCAAGCTTCGTTTGAGGATCCCAACACCTACTGTTTTAAGGGGTAGGGTTCTGGGTTTGTTTGCGTGGTTAAGTTGTGGTGGATCTTCTTTGGGTTTAGGGTCTAGGGTCCGGGGTTCTGAGTTTAGGTTTTAAGAGGTCGCAACCTACTATCTTGTAGGGTTCACGACTACAGGTGGAGTATCGACTGCGTACCAGGACATCAACCTCAAAGAGTATCCGCTCGAGCCGGATAGCCTCCCAGCACTTGCTCCAAAGCACCTCATCCTGTTGGACTTGGGATTCTCTGCTGCGGTTTTAGGAACACAATCAGATGTGAATTTTGATCAGGGGCCTTCTTATTTTAGAAAGGGGTTTGGAAGTAAGATGTATAGTACTACAAAGTAAAATAAGGGGATACTATTGCTACTCACTTCCTAAACCATAAACCCTAAACCCAAGAATCACGAAGATAAGATAAAGGTTCCCAGCCAGGCAGCGGTGTGAAAGCGAAGCCAAGCGCATTGAGCGCCGCTGAAGCTTGAAGTCTGCGGAGTCACCTATGCAAAAATATGGTTGTGTTTGAGGATTTAGGAGTTTGAGGGTTCGAGGGTTTCAGGGTTTGAGGGTCTAGGGGTTTAGGGCTTGGGGGCTTGAGGGTTTAGGGGTTTGAGGGTTTAGGGTTTGAGGGTTGGGGGTTCAGGGAGTTCATGGGGCACAACAAGTAGGACATACATGGGGGGGGGGGGGGCACTTGGAGCGTCGGTGGACGTAGTAAGTAGGTAGTAAGTAGAATTATAAGTACCCGAATTATGCTCAGACTTCTATAAGAACAACCTGCTCTGTGAGTCTCCAGACCGTCGCAAGTACCAGTTGAATCGATACAATCCCAGAGGGTCCAGAATCGACATTGGTATACCATAAGAGGCCTCAAACATGCCCCCAAAACCCTATTCTAATCCTCGAGTCATGAAAGCCCATATACTGAACCCTTGCAGCAACCTCAGTAACCCTGATAATAACGGGCTACGAAAGGAACCCGATGCTATAGAAGATCGAAACATCCACTCTCCAAGCCCTTTGAAGGAACCCGTTACATCCCCAAGCCCAGTCCTCCCTGAACCATAAACCCTACCTGGACCCTACAAAATCTTCCGTTTAATCCCCATTATGATTTCCTTATATAGGTCCTAAAAAGGGAGGTTATTTGGGGTCTAGGTGAGGTTTGGGTGTATAAACCGTGCCTGTGGATCCGAATCTACTACTGCTTTAAGGTTTATATAACCCTACAATTATGCTGGTACACCCCACCAAACTGTGGACCCTCCATCCTAACCTTCAAGCCTAAACCGTACCTTAACCCTGAAGAACCTACCTTTTTAGGGTTCCTTACTATGATTTCCTTGTATAAGTCCTTAAAAAGGTAGGTTCTTCAGGGTTAAGGTAAAGCCTAAATTCTATACCCGAAAGCCGCCCAGTCCTCCGTCACTCGAGGGGGAGCTTTTGCATGGGCTTCGATCGTCGAAGGGCACGGCGGCTGGCAGCCGACCTCTGCTAGGTGTCGGATTTCGGGCTTCGGATGATTCAGGGTTTAGGGTTTTGTCTAGTCCAAAGTTTAGGGTTTAGTTAGAGCTTAGAGTTAGGGTTAAGGGTTTATCTGCTTCGGCTGTGCGTATGAGGCTCAAGGCCTAGATAAATCATCAATAACTCCCTGTACTCCGATTTTCATTTGAGTTGGATTCAAGGACCATGGGATTAGCTGAGCAGGGTTGCAGGCTAGGCCACGAAACATGCGATGACTTCTGACCACAATAAGTTTACTGAAAGTAACAATACTCGAACTACTGATTCCCGTGAGCCTTCAAGTAAAAAGACCTCAACCTACTGAAAAATGGTTTAACGCTTGGGCCGTAAACCGAACAACAACATGCGAATCGATGGAGCCCCTAACCATGGCCCGAAACTCTATTTGGACGGTCGGGAAGCTTAGTAAGATTGTGCAGAATTATGTGTATCACATCCCGTCGAGGGTCACGTAACTCTACAGACTCTAGACATTAGTTACCTACTTTCTACATTCCTTGACCCTCCAACTGGGGTCCTTCCCCAGTCTCGAGTGCAAAGCCACGAAGAAACGTTAGAGCGCCAGTGGCTCTCTCGAAGCATCTTCTTCGGCAAGTGATGCGTCTGCTATAGACTTCAGTCCCAAAGGCTCCATGTACCTTTATAGTAGATACTTAGGCCTTAAAGCGGTCCCTATATAGGTACTTTAAGGCCTAAGTATCTACTATATGGGTACATGGAGCCTTTGGGAGTCTGTTGAAGTTGGTGCTAGCTCATATCACCATGCGAGCAGCTTGGAGCTCCATCTCTAAACCCTAAACCCTAAACCCATACATCTCCGCACCGTGCTGCCGAGCGCGTTCAGGCCTTCTTCCACAACCCCACCGCACTTATCAGTGCTCGAGTGATGATCGCGCAGGCGTGCTTCCTTCTGCCAAGTCTGCAGCTGCGCTGTTTAGAACACTACGCCTACTCAACTTCTTTAGAGTCTTGAGAACTGAGAAGCCATAAACCTAAACCCTAAGCCGACCTTACTCAAGCGTTTAGGGTTTAGGTCTTACAACCTCCTCAAAATTCTCAAAGACCTGAGCCCCATGACCCTCCCTGAACAGGCAGATACTTGCCTTGCGGAACCCTAAACCCTAAGTTGTGTAGGTTTGGGAAAGTATACTACAGTATATGATTAGTAGGTACTTGGACCCTTGGGGAAACAGCTTAGGGCTTAGGGTAAACCAAACCCAGCAAAACACCTGGTCCCGATACACCACTCTTCCGTCCCCCTACAAGCCCTGAACCCTGACTGACCCTACAGACCCTAAATCCTCAGATCCCGAAAGCCCTCAAGAAGACCTTACAGACACCCCTATATAACAAAAAACACTTATAAATATGGAACATGGAACCCCTGTCTTGGAATATTTACTGGGCATTTAAGCAATCGGGGAGAGAAAAGCATAAACTTTCATTTCATAAAGGTTCCTCTAAGGAAAAACGTATTCAAGTATGGTACTCCAAAGCCCAGTTAAGCCCTTCCGACTTCCGGTGCTTCCTATGGAACGCAAGAATCAAGCCCCATGGCACTTCTGAGAGATCGCCATCCCTAATTATAGGATCTAGGAACCCTACTTGGAGGGTCGGGGGACTTAGTAACTAGTTATTTTGGAGACTTATAAGTACCATAACCCCAATTAGGGTCCCTTTTTAGGGTACTTATAAGTCTACTTATTACCTACTTACTAAGTCCCCCGACCCTCCAAGTAGGGCCGGGTGACGTAAGTGAGGCTGCCGGTTCGCCTCCCTGGTTGAAGGCAGCACGCAGAGTGGCATGGAGGAGAGCCCTGCCGACGAGGATCGGGGGTTTCAAGGGTTTAGGGTTTAGGGTTCGGGGTTTGGGGTTTCAAGGGGTTTAGGGTTCGGGGTTTGGGGTTTCAAGGGGTTTAGAGTTCGCGGGTTTGGGCTTTCAGGGGTTCAGGGTTCGGGGTTTATAATAGGGTTTAGGGTTTGGGCTTCAAAGGGGTTTGGGGTTTAGGGTCTAAGGCTTGGCTATGCGTTTTACCGGGTTATGAGCCTCGCCTGGCTTGTCCGAGTTGTGAGAGCATAGACGCAATTATGACCCTAGACGCCCAACGACCCACCTAAACCATGAACCCCAAACGGCATGGTCCGGCAGGATTGACGTTGTCTCCTCGGCATGCAGCAGTGGAAATACAAAGATGAACTTTTGTTCTGGATGTTTGGAGTCACGAGTCCCCCCAGGTTTTCCAGTAGGCCCTTGGGCAGCCTCTTTGGAGGTGCTGTGAAAAGCAGCCCATAATGGGGGAGTTATAGATTGAGGGCTTCGGAAAATACCACAGCTTGTTGTCAGAGCCTTGGTTCGTAAGTTTGGGCTTACAAGGGTTTAGGGGTTGAAAGAAGCTTCAGATGGCTGTAGGCGGCATGAGGGTTAAGGATTTCGGGGATTACGGTTCCGCATTGGGTGTTCGGGTGTAAGTGTCTATGCGTGCATGTCTCTGTGTGTGCATAGTGCAAAAGGCGCTGTGAGACTAAATGTGGGCGTAAGTCATTAGAATAGTGAATGAGGATACACTCCAGCTTAAGTATATATGAGGACTCAGAGGAGATAGTGCTACAAATCACGTCGACCTCCATGTTTAACATACACGGAAGCTTATAAGGCCAATATAGCGCTATTATATGCTATTATAGGGTTCAGGGTCTACGGTTTCTGGGGTATAGGGCTTTGGGTTTAGCGGGTGAACCTGTAACACAAAAGCCCTGCCTAATTTAAAAGGCCTGCGTAAGAAAATCTTAATAGGGAGCCCTGATTCACGTAGGTTGTTTAGGGTCCATTAAGAGTATACGGTTTATCGGGTTTCCAGAGGGCTTAAAGACAAGCCCGAAACTTACCCTGATCTAGAAGGGCTGTTAAAACCAAAGTACTCTTACCCTGAGACTCCAAATATTCGGATGCACCCAATTTGCCTGGGGCTCCAAAAACCTACTGTCTTAGGGGTTCGACCTTATAATTACGGGTCATATCCTACTATTTTGTAAGGTTTGGGGATATAGGTGGAGTCTGAAGTCTATAGTTACCCTAAGGCTCCGGGACCCTCGTAGTGAGATCCCAAACCTTAGCCCAGAAAGCCCAAACCCTCCCCCAGAAAGCCCATGACCCCTTTTAGGAGCCATGACCGTTAGGGTTTAGGGTTTAGGGTTTAAGGTTTAGGGTTTAGGGTTTACATTGAAAGCCCATGAGCCCTTTAGGAGCCTCTGGGTAGTACCTGCTTTGACTAGCTTCCCCAGTAGCCCCTTAATAAGGGTACCCTTTTTCCTACTATTCGGTTTTAATAAGGGAACCCAAAAAGAAAAAGGGTAAAAGGGTACTACTGGGGAGCCTAGATTACCAAGAGGGTCCATATACACTACTATTATGGAGTTACGCCCCAAAAACCATAATGGGAATGGTCTTTTGGGACCTAACTCCATAATGCTAGTATATATGGACCCTCTGGGTTAGAAGCCTTTCGCACCTTACTTGGAGGGTCGGGGGACTTAGTAAGTAGCTAGTAAGTAGACTTATAAGTACCCTAAAAGGGCCCCTAATTGGGGTTATGGTACTTATAAGTCTCTAAACTAACTAACCAAAAACCATAATGGTAGTATATATGGACCCTCTGGGTTAGAAGCCTTTCGCACCTTAGTGTTAGGGTTTAGGGTTTAGGGTTCAGGGGTTTAGGGGTTTAGGGGTTTAGGGTTTTTTTTGAAGCATAATGACTCTTTCTCCGCACGAATGCAGGTCCAGGGCCTGCCTCGGAAGGCACTACGCTAGGCACACTCAGGGTTTGGGGTTTAGGGTTTAGGGTTTAGGGTTTAGGGGTTTAGGGTTTAGGGGTTTAGGGGTTTAGGGTTGAGGGTTTAGCAACAGTTCGATGTCTGTGACTTGTTCAACTCGCAAAGTCACTACGTACCACGATATTGCGATATTAGTACATCGGCAGGCAGTGAAGCAAGGAGACAAGCGGCCCCAAACATAGATACCGTTTTGTTGGTTTTGTTTCTACAACCCCCTGAGGCAGGACATGTTATTCTTGAAAAAGCCCATTTTCCAAACCTTACCTCTAAATCCCTGATCTCGGATCGTGACCCATGAACCTCTTGGCCATTTGCTAAACTCTTGAACCCGAGCTTGAACCATCAACCCAACACCAGCTTTTTCAATCCTCTAGAATCATACAGCCTCTACAGTGAACCCCAGAAAGTTGGAACATAGGTTTAGGAGGATTGGTGCCAGGATCCCCTATACTCTACCTTAAAGGCATGAGGATATTGATGTTCCAACTTCCTGGCTTCTACTGTACTCAATATCAGAAACACAGGAAATTAAAACACGACATGCTTCAAAAACCCAGGCCCTAAACCCTAAGCTGTAGAACCTGCCCTACACACTGAAACCCCAAACGACAACCTTGACAGAACTCTGTTAAAACCGATCAACCACGGACATAAAACCCCGTAATCAAGGTTTTGCTACATCCTCTAGACCCAAGAGTAACCTAGGAATAAACAGGGTGCCCTTTTTGGGCTCAAGGGGGTTATAAGGTAACCTAAACCCTTAAAAAGGAAATAAGGGCCTACTCTGGGTCCTAGTCCTTCTACAAGCCCCTAATGTAGGAACCTGATTAAGAAACCTTGGGCCTTTCTTAGGGTTCCTTATATGAATCCTACTTTTTTGTGGTTATAGGCCCAGGGTTTCTTAATCAGGTTCCTACATTATAAAAGCCCGAAGCAGGGCCTCGCACGGCAGCGACGACACCAGGTTGGTAGTTCCGGTGGAGCTCCTTCGGAAACGCCACAGAGCGACAGGTCTGTAGGTTTTCTGCTTATGAACGGTGTGTTGTATCTGTAGACAGACAGACAGCCTCTCATATAGCCAGATAGATAGATCGATAGATAGATAGCAGCCTGGCTAGCCCGGTAGATAGATAAAGAGATTCATCACATGATATGACAGGATCTTATCTGATCTGAACTGATATGACGTGACTTGTATGTGTATACGTATATATATATATATATACACACACAGATTTCTTTATCTGTGCGTGTGTGATTGTTGATTTTGTCGTTTAGTGTTTTCTATTTCCCTCTCTCTCTCTCTCTCTCTTGCTCTCCCTCTCTAGAGTGTCAGAGTGTAGAGGGCCTTGTGGCGTCGGATTGTGCTTCTGGGCCTTCTCTGATTCTGGCAAAACGTGTCCGATCCCGCCTTGCTAATTAGGGTCTGCAGTGCGTGGGTTCTTCGGAATGCTTCTTCCACGTTGATGAGAAACGGATGCGAAAGTACATGGGGTTTAGGGCCGTGACTGCAATGCCTGTAATTCACACATCGCAGTTTTGTGCATAATGTCGTCTTATGCCCTACCGACAATGCTCTTTGGACCTATACATTCAGCATCGACGATCTCCCGCCAGTGCCTGCATAGATACAAGTATAGTAGAAGCCAGAAAGTTGGAACATCAATATCCTCATGCCCTTAAGCTAGAGTATAGGGGATCCTAGCACCAATCCTCCTAAACCCCGGTTCCAACTTTCTGGGGTTCACTGTATAACCCTTGAAACAGCCCCACACCCTAAAAGATCCTAATGTAGGAACCTGATTAAGAAACCCTGGGCCTATAACCCCAAAATAGTAGGATTCGTATAAGGAACCCTGATAAAGGACCAAGGTTTCTGATTCAGGTTCCTACATGAGGCAAAACATGGAGCATAAGCATTCAAAAGAGTGCTGTATTGAATCCCCAGATAGCTACACAGGATTCTTATCAGGTAAACTGCCGGGAAAGCTCCTCCACAGTAAGACAGGCAGCGCCCAAGTCCTGCGGAGTCTGGAGCTGGGATGTTCATACGGTAGGGTTAAGGGTACTCGAAAAGGGTTTAGGTTTTGAAAACATCACAAACTAGAACCTAGCCCATGGCGAGAGTTGGGAACAACACAGTTGTCATCATTCTAGACACGAAACCGAAACGCTGGAACGGTAACAAAGATCGGAGATCAAAGGTTCCTGCGTCTTGGTTTGCAGATATTACCGTTTAGGAGTATGATCCGGCCTTGGGTTTAGAGTGTCGAGCTTAGGGATAGACTTCAGGGGTTTGGGCTTAGATGGATAATCCAGGGCCTGGGAGTGGACAGCTGACCGATTCATACACCCGAACTCAACTCCACACATCCAAGGCCCCGGACCCTTAACTTTGATCTTACGCCTCAACCCCTAACCCTACACCCTAAAACCCTAAACCCTAAAACCCTAAACCGTGGTAAATCTCTAAACTCTCAGCTGCAAGCCGGCCGATGGTTCAGGGGCCTCATAGTCTTAGCTATAAGCACGAAACGTGCCATGCTGGGGTTGCATCCCAAGCTTGTTGCAAGATTAGAGAAATTCGGTCATTACTATTGCATATCATTGCTTTTTGCGCCCTCATCATTGAGAATATCGTGTTGTGCTATCATCCTAGAACCCTTGCTCGTGCTGTCCGAACTTGCTGCTATTGGAATAGTACTTCTCATGTGTTGCGATTGCTACAGTTGCGCTACGATTGAGATTGCTCGGCTATGCTTGGTGTTAAATGACCTGATGACAGTGATTCCCTGCGGCGGCCTGTTTGCGGAATAAGTACGGCTCTGTACGCCGAGTTATTGACTTCCCTGGCTCCTAGAGTTCCCTAGAGGGCTTAGCTTGTGGGGAGAATATGTACTTGCATTGCACATACATACATACATCATGTATGCATTCGCGTCTTAACTATCATATGCATGTATATATGGAGAGAGAAAAGGAGATATATAGAGAGAGACGGAGAGAGAGCAAGTGTATGACAGCATGCTACAGACATAAAACACACACATACAAACGGCAGCTATGCAGAAGCCACCGAAATTTTTCATGCCTGCAGCTGCAGCCTGGAGCCTTAACGGTTCGCCGTTTGGCGTCACTTAAACTTGCTGCGCTCAGGCTCTTCGGTTATCCTTATAGTGTTACTTGAAGGATCAGGGGACTTCGGAAGTAAGGCTCTGAGTGCCTAAACCTTGAAACCTCGGAAAAAAAGCCAGTGCGCAGAGCAGACTTGATCTAAAACATGCCAAAGCGTCGGACTCTTCAAGTCCGAAGCCTAAACACTTCGCATGATAATCAACAACCTTTACAGCATAAACCTCACATGCCCTAGACGTATAGGATCTCGAGCTTGAGCATTTACAAAGGCTTTGAGTAAAGCGACCCCCTCTTCTGAGCTAGACGCGGGTCACTGCGGAGCCACTTCACAAGCCCATCGCTCCATTCCGCTCTTCTGCTTTCCTCCGAACTGCAGCCCCTTCCTCAGGAGCAAAGTAAAGGGTGCTTCGGCTTGTGATGGAGGTTTCAGGGTTTGGAGTCTTTGGGAAGGGCTTTCGGGGAAATCTTCTGGAGACTCCAACACCCCTTGCTTAAGGAATGTACTTTCTCCAACTCATATTACGAAGCTCCCTATATTGCTACATATTGCTTAGCTGCGGCGTTTAGAGTCTCTGGGAACACTAAACCTGATAGAACACTTATAGATAACTAAGAGCTGTTATAGGGAATTCATAACAAGGATCTCTAGACATGTAGGGCCTCATGTAGGGGCTTTTGTGTTTACGCAAACCCTCAAGTCCAGGTGGGCGTTTCAGAACCTAAACCCAACCAGGACAGGGGGCGTCTTCAGCTCCTTCACCTTCTTCGGCGTAAGGCAGTCGTGCATCGAGTAGAAATAGCCTTGTTTAGGGTTTGGGGCTTGAGGGTTTAGCGCTCAGGGCATCGAGTAGGTCTAGCCTTCATACCTATATCTACATCTGTATCTCTGTCTCTCTCTCTCTCTATATATATATATATGTATACATATAGTTGTATCTACATCTATGTTATATAATTAAAGGTGTATGCATGCATGCATGCATGCATGCATGTATGTGTGTATGTATACATACATATAATATAGATATGCATTCGGCTCAGATCAAGTAAGAACGACCTGACACCGACTACCATCCCAAACAAAGGCCCGCAAGCTTTGGGAACCTGGACCCTAGGGTGACATTCAGCTTGGACTTCCCAAAATCCTGGGTCAGGCCGAAAGGCGAGGTAACATAGTGGCCTTAAACATGTTTAGCAGGGTTTTGGGGGTACATCGTGGTAAAAATGTGCATTATAAGTACTGAAGGAACCCTACCCAACAGTGTTACCAGGCCCTAAACCCCGAACCCTAAACCCTAAACGCTGAAGCTAAACCCTAAACCCTAGACCCTAAACCCTGAACCCTAAAACCCTAAACTTCTGGCCAAAGGGCACACGTAATTCTGCCCTGCCGTCTGGACGAAGTGCCCAGGTAGGAAAGGTGCCTTTAGGGTTTAGGGTTTATAGGGTTTAGGGTTTTGGGTTTTTTTTTAAAGCAGTGGGCCCTTTCTCTCCGCCAAGCCCCACCCTTTGCAGGGCATGCTCTGGTCTAAACAACAGACTCCACCTTCAAACCCAGATACACCAGGCGGACTGACAAGCTACTGAGGAAAAGACTTCATCACACCCCTCACTCAGGCTTAGGGTTTAGGGTTTCCGGCCCGGGTCCGGACTGAAAAATGCTCGGTGCAACAATGTCTAAGGGTCCATGTACCCAAATAGTGTATACTTTGGCCCCAAAGTACCTATATAGGGACTACTTTAAGGCCAAAGTATGTTGCAGCATACTCGGCAATTCAGGGTAGACTTAAATCAATCCTCTCCGCGTAGCTGCCTGTTTCCAAGACTTCGAATTGCAAACCGAAACGATAGCAATGCAGCAACAACAAAAGGAATTAGAGAATACTCAATACTGATACCTAGTCGCATCTTGCGTCCCCTAGCCAAAACATAGTAGGTCATGTCACAATAGTTGTAGAAGTTGTAGGGTTTTGACCACAAAGGCTCCATGTAGCCATATAGTATATACTTATACCCTAAAGTACCCATATAGGAACCCCTTTAAGGTCTAAGTATATACTATATGGGTACATGGAGCCTTAGGTGACCCTTATGTGCATTAATAGCTTTTCGGATCCTCAAGTTGACAATGAAAGCTTTCCCTCAGATTCAATGCACTGATGTAGTCTCTACTTTTGTCTGAAAGTAGCTGGGCTTTTAAGTAACCAGGGAGAAAAAAGTATAAACTTTTACTTCATAAGGGTTCCTTTACGAAAAAAAGTATTAAAGTATGGTACTCCAAAGCCCAGGTAGTCCCTATAGTCCCTATATACATGGCCAAAAGGTATAAACAAACATTCCTACTCTCAGGGTTTTGAATAAGGAGCATATCGCCCGGACCTTGTCCATCTCCACTTTGTCCACAGAGACATCTTCAAGATTGAGGATGAACTTCAACAAACGCTCCTGGGTTTTGAACGACTTCAAAGGGACTCGTGGCTTAAGCGCCCGTACACCCAGACTGGTTCTTCATAATCTATTGGAGTTTATTTATAAGAACACTTAAAGATAAGTCCTACGAGCATCAAAGGTAAGGACACTAAGGGCTTGTCTGTGAAGGCAATGGACCCACAGGCCCTACCGTATAAGGCTGTTGGGCGATTTCAAGCCCTTGGGATTCATGAAGAAACGCACCTTTCATCAAGCGCGTAACTGCAAGCCTCTTGCACCCATGATCAACATATCATGCGTCCCTAAGCGTCCATGTGCCCAAACAGTCTATACTTTGGCCCCAAAGTACCTATGTAGGGACTACTAAGACTACTATAAGGCTAAAGCATATACAGCTACTATTTGGGTACACGGACCTTTAGGGTTTGCAATTCCTAAGGAAGTCTTGAGGCGGCTCTTTATTACAACGGAAGCTTGGCAGTCGAAGTAAGATTAACTAGGAGTGATAGAGGTAGTAGCAGGTAGAAGTAGTCAAAATGGGTTGGTGATCGTCGTTTATCATCAGCAGCAGGAGTCGCGACGATAATGCTAGCGGAGGTAGCGCTATCCCTGCAAGTACAAGCTGGACTCATCCATGCGATGATACTGTTGATGGACAAAATCCTGCATGACCCTAAGGACCCTAAACTATGGGAATTATGGTATTTTTCCTTATAATGGGTAATGCAGGATTTTGTCCATCAGCAGTAGTATTCGTAGCAGTGCAAGGAGTACTGGTCTCAGGTTTAGGGTTGAACTTTCATAGCTGAGGACACTTGCTTCTCCAACCATTCCCTAAGGGTCCATGTACCCAAATAGTGTATACTTTGGGCCCAATGTATCGATATAGGGAGTACTTTAAGGCCAATGGATATACTATATGAGTACATGGACCCTGAGTGATTTGTAATTTGAGGATAAGGCTTCCGAATTCAGCTATAGGTTGCCCAGTAACCTAGGATTAAAAAGGGTGCCCTTTTTTCATGAATCGTCTTCTAAGGGAACCAAAAACCACCCAAAAAGGGAATAAGGGTACAACTGGGCATCCTGGACTATCCAAGTTCTAGGGCCTGTGGCTGTGGCAAGTGTAATACGTTTAAGACTTGGGGGTCTGATATGTCAGTGCCACGGCTCCGGGCGAAGCGGTTGCCGTTTCGTCTCGGCGCTCTGCCTACAAGAATTGGGGGCCGAAAGGTGTAACTGAGGCTCAGAATAACATAGTGTCCCTACTAATGACAGGGTGCCGGGGTATACTGTGTAGTGTTACAATATGAGCGCTAATCAGCAAAAATGTCCGACCCCTGTATTGGCACAGACGCTTTGTGGAGTATAACGTTTGGGCCCCTCAAGCCTTCAAGAATTAGTGCTGAGACGTGCCTAGGGTTTGAGATGGTTTAGGCGTAGGACTTTCGGGTTAAGAGTTTATGGGGCTTAGGAAGCCTTGCAGTAAAGTCTCATTGGGGCTGAGGATTGACGGCTTAGAAGCAAAGAACAAACCTTGTTACCACAAAAACCCATGGTATTCCGGTATTCCTAAGGACTTGTTCGGCCTATGTGGGGGGGGGGGGTTGATGTAGGGGAGCTTGATTTGTGCCTCTTGAAAGGCTGCTAGTTTACTAGTAGTGTTCGATGCCTTTGGGCTATGAGGTGTCCGCACCGAAGAACGCTGAGAGCCCTAAACCTTGAATACGTGGATGGTTATACACATGGCTCACTTGTAAGCTTGCTTGCGAGTGCCAGTAATATTTCCGAAGGCTGGGAATCCTGCTATACACCATTTTGGCCTCTCTCAGTCTGAACCACAAGGCTTCTGGAATACTGGGTCGTCAGAAGGTTGAGGGCCCGAGTTTGCAAAGTTCGCGGCTGAGGACGATAAGGCCTTATTATTGTCGTCGCGATGACCCCTAACCCTAAACCCTAAACCTTAAATCCTAAACCTTAAATCCTAAACCTTAAACCCTAAACCTTAAACCCTAAACCCTAAACCTTAAACCCTAAACCCTTAACCTTAAACCCTAAACCTTAAACCCAAAACCCGTAGCCCCGTAAGCCCCCAACCCTAACTCCCCCAAACCGAAGTGACGGAACTCCCCAACGGGCACTGAACGACACTTAGCCATATGAGAGTTTCCGAAAATAGGGGACCCTAGTATAGTACCCTAAATAGTAGGATCCTTATTATAAGGACCCCAAAATAAGGCACCCCCAATTTTCGGAAACTCCCATATGTACTGGTGCTGAAGGGGGCGTGGGAGAGTGGATCCCTGCAACAGTCCCTATATCATCCATTTTGGTAGTCTTACATTCCTTCCTCCACTCTACCTTAAGCACCAGCAAGTCACTGTAGAAACGAGCACTGCAAATCCAAACCCTAAAACCCCCAAACGGTACATAAACCCGAAACCCAAAACCCTAAACCGCAAAACCCTAAACCCCCTAAACCCTGAACGGTTCATATACCCTAAACCCTAAACCCGAAGCCAAGGAGCTTGTGAAGACGATAGACTGCGGAGAAGTTGAAAACTCCAACCTTCAGCCAAAGGGCCGATAAACGGTGGGGCCAGGGTTCAGGATCAGGATCCCTAAGGGTCCAAAGGACCCAATAATAAGGTACTTGGGTTTAGGATAGTAGTTATGTAGCTCTTTGGGAGAGTATATGATTATTAGGTACTTGGACCCTTAGGGGATTTACTAGACCCAAGAGTAACCTAGGAATAACAAGGGTGCCCTTTTTGGTTTTAAAGGGGCTTATAAGGGAACCTGAACCCTAAAACAAGGGAATAAGGGCCTACTCCAGGTCCTAGTTTAAGATTTCGGGGGCTTTGTAGTTGAGGGCTTCAGGGCTTTCGTCTACTTATCAGGTTGAAGTGAGGGGCTTGCAAGGCGCCACAAGCTGCAAATCCTGCAGCCTAAAGTCTGCCCTAATAAGAATCGTCACTGTGCATTGCAATTTGTGGTAGGGTTTAGGGTTTAGGGGCTCTTTCGAGGATTCAAACAGTGCAAACGTAATTGACGCTTTGCCTCCGGCCGAAAAGAATCTTAAAGCCGAATGTAGCCTTGTGACCCCCGCAACCCTTTCAAAAGCTTTTCAACCCCGAAAAAATTAAAGCCCATGTTAAAAACACAGCCGAGAAAGAACCTTCAAAGCCTGACAGACTCACAAAACCTGAAACCCTAGACCTTGAACCCTCACCCTTGAGACCCTAAACCATAAAACCCTAAACCCTAAACTCCAACCCTAAACCCTAAAACCCCAAAGCCCTAAAATCCCTAAACGCCAACCCCAGACCCTAAACCCCTAAACCGTAAAGCCATAAAGCCCCAAAACCCGAGACCCTAAACCGCTACGTAAAATAGGATCCCTTTAGAGGAGCCCTTGTAGGATCCCTTCAAACGGAGCCCACCCTACACCCCTAAACCCTAAACCCAACCCTAAACCCTAAACCCTAAATCCCTGAACCCTAAACCCTACACCCTCAAAAGGATCCCTTTAAAGGAGCCCTTATAGGATCCCTTTAAAAAGGAACCCCTAAACCCTAAACCCGAAACCCTAAACCCTCAACCCTCCCCTAAACCCTAAACCCTAAACCCTAAACCCTAAACCCTCCCCTAAACCCTAAACCCTAAACCCTCCCCTAAACCCTAAACCCGAAACCCTAAACCCTCCCCTAAACCCTAAACCAGGAGGCCTCGAACGGGGAGGTGAGGTAGGCTTTCGCCACGGGGGCGGAGATCGCCAAGGCGCCTTTATCGTTCCTGGAAGCTTTGAGGGCTCCTTTTAAAGGGATCCCATAAGGGCTCCTTTAAAGGGATCCTAGAGAGGGTGTATAGGGTTCAGGGATTTAGGGTTTAGGGTTTAGGGTTTAGGATTGGGTTTAGGGTTTAGGGGTTCCTTTTTAACGGGATCCCATAAGGGCTCCTTTAAGGGATCCTGTAAAGGGTTTGGGGCTTGGGGGTTTAGGGTTAAGGGGTTTTGGGCTTAGGCGTTTGGGTTTTTAATTCAGGGTTTCTGGCTCTAGGAGTTTAGGGGCTTCGGATTTCGGGCTTTAGGATGCTTTAGGGTTAGGGTAATAAAATGCCAAGCAGAACCCGCTAAAACCCTATAACGCCCGAAACAAAGCCTGTCGTTCTCCCTGAAGTTGAAGTAAGCGGTTTGGCCCAGCTGCACTCCGCCGAAGGAGGCGCACTTTGGCACCACGAGACCCGGCGACGTGCCAGAGGGGACCTCATGGGTAACCAAGACGACAAAACTACACGGTTTAGGGTTTGCGGAGGGTTTAGGGTTTTTGAAACACCGGGTAGCAAACCTCCACGCCGCAAAACTCGGCGCCCGAAACTCTTCACTAGAGTCAGGAGACCCCTTTCAAGCCTTAGCAGACAAGGGCTTTGGACTCAGGGCGTCTAGCCTTCCTCTGAAAACATGGGTTGCTCTCGGTACCCTCAGCCCTCAAACCGAAGTTGTCGTCGCAGACCCGGCACCCAGGGAGCATAGACGATGTCATCGTCCCGAAGGCGCAGCGTGTAGTCGGGATCCAAGTCCTTGTAGGTTGAAGGTTCCATTGTTTTTGAGGTTTGGAGGTCCTCGTGTCGGATGGATGTTCGGATTTATGACATGTTTCAATTTGTATGTCTGACAAGGCCTGGGATTCGAAGGGTGGCATTCGGGTGATGGAAAAAGCCACCACTTTAAAATGTTTGCGGCTTGGGTGTTTGCTACCTGCCGTCATCCGATGGTGGACCTGCTTTTTACACCGCGAAAGATCCAAACAATGATCAAATGCCCAAATACGAACTAGCTGCGGTAGCTTTTGTAAACCCAAGTATCTGGTTGCAGGGCAATTTTGCCCTCGGTGGAGTCCTGCAGAACATCGAAATGCCCACAACTTGCTTTGTCTGGTCGCTAAATTCCGAATGTAGGATTCCAGTCCTTAACAAAGGCAACCGTTAAACCCTAAATTAAATTCTGAATGTAGGATTCCAGCCCTTTCCAAAAGCAGCCATTAAACCCCTAGAGCCTTCCAGCCATACGGTTGATGGACAAAATCCTGCATTACCCATTATAAGGAATATGCCATAATTCCCATAGTTTAGAGTCCTTAAGGTCATGCTGGATTTTGTCCATCAGCCGTACAAATCTCCACACTGAAGCATCATTTCACCGAGACTCCTGGATAAGGTCCCAGCATTTGTGCAAAGACTGCCACCTCAAGCTGCTACAGGTGATGTCGGGGATTTAGGTACCCAGAGACTCCAATATCCCTTAATAATAGGATCCCTAACATGATTTTGGAAGGTCTGCGTAGAGTCTAGTCTTTGAAGGTGCGAGATTTAGAGTGTTGGGTTTAGGGTTTCGGGCTGAGGGTTTCTCCGCAGAGGGCTCACATGGGTAGTTGTCTAAATTAGGGTCCATTTTAAGGTCCTTTTAAATAGGGTGCCGTATTATATAGGGGACCTAAAAAGGGACCCTAATTTAGGGAACTACCCATATGATGCCAGACAAGAGCTTTTGCTGGCTGGTCCTGCTCTCCTCTCTCGCTCTCTCATTTTCTGTCTCTCCCTCCTGTCTTTTTCTCGCTAATCTTAACGTAACCAGCGGCCCTAACCAGCTTCTTTGGGCTAAAGAACCCCCTCCCGCTTGAAGTAGATCAGTGTTGTTATCCGTCCCCTGGAACAGTTTTTGCTGTCTTGGATTCAACAGAAGGTGTTTATAGGCTGACAGAGAGCTATAAGGTTTACTTGAAAGCATAGGTTTGTTTTTTGGGGAGTTCGTGTAGGGTTGTTCTGCGCTTTGGTAGGATCTGACCTGGACGTGAAAGTATACAGGACCACCCAGAAGGACCAGAAATGGGCAGGCGTCCCGGGGGCTGGCGTGTGCGGAGAGGGTGCAGCTGGAGAAACGGCCAGGCGTCACAGACCAGGCCAGCATAGTACGCAAGCCCTACGCAAGCCATAAATCCTACAACATAGCNTTTTTCCTGTAAACATGAGCGTGGGGTCTTGGAGATCTGGGGGGGGGCCGCGGAGCGTGTGACCATATATACTACCATTATGGAATTAGGTCCCCAAAGACCATCCTTGTCATGGCTTGGGGGGCATCACATTCCAAAAGAGTAGTATATACTGGGAATGTTGCCGATCGTGTACGAGTTCCTTGAAGGGCCTTTGGGGCTTTTCGGAAGGGGCTCTGAGGCTTTGGGGCTTTGGGCTGCTTTGCTTAGGGCTTGAGCCCCTATTCAGTCAAGTCGCTGTTTCACATGGCTCTTCGCACGTATCTCTGCGTCGCCGTTGTTTTTGCCGAGTTCTCGAACATACCTCATGTCCACCTGCGGAAGTGGAATATAGGGGCCTTAATCAATACATAGAGTGCGGTTTTGCAGGTATCTCGTTTTACGCAACAACTGTCATAAGAAACCCACAAACAGGGTATACAACAATTGTCATAGATAACGCTGAAGAAAGACGGTCACTAAATACTCAGGACCCTAAATGATGCGGTTTAGCATGCAAGGGCATTGCAGCTGCAGGTCTGACCACCACATTCTAAAATCCTAAATCCTACTCCCTCAACCCTACACCCAAACCCTAAACCAATAAACCCTACTCCCCTAAACCCTACTGTAAACCCAAACCCGAAACCATGAAATCCTAATGTAGGAACCTGATTAAGAAACGATGGGTCTTCATTAGGGTTCCTTATATGAATCCGACTATATTGGGGTCAAAGGACCAGGGTTTCTTAATCAGGTTCCTACATTATGCTCTATAGGCCCTCGACTCCTTGCCCGCCTAAACCCTGAATTCTGTTCCCGAAACCCTACATAGAAGCCAGAAAGTTGGAACATCATTATCCTCATGCCCTTAAGGTAATGTATAAGGGATCCTAGCACTAATCCCCTATGCCATGTTCCAACTTTCTGAGGTTCACTATAAATCCTATCAACACCGCCGCCATGATTCGAACCGACGCCCTGAAACACAAAATCCCCGAGCTGTTGTATCGGCTTGGGGCGTGGGGTTTAACGGTTGAGTGTTTGGGTTTAAGGGTTCAGGGTTTGAGGGTTTGGGATATATATAGGGTTTAAGGGTCAAGGGTCTAAGGCTTAAGGGTTTAGGGTTCAGAAACCTTTCGAAACTAAACATCATGAATCCTTCAAAACCTCCTCATGGGGAGGCGGGCAGCTCTCCAACTAAATGCGGCGTGCTACCTCTGAACCCCAAACCTCAATTGCACCCTCAATTGCACCCAAAGTCCGGAACTCCGGAAGCAACGGGTGTCGGCTTAACCCTAAAACCTAAAAACCTAATCCCTTAAACCCCTCAACCCTAAACTCCAAACCCTGCAACCCCCAAGCGCTAAACCCGTAACCCTAAACCCCAAAAATGCCCCTAAACCCCATTTACCCTTAAGATGTCCCTAAACCCGATAAACCCTTAAGATGCCCTAAACCCTAAACCCCCTTAAGATGCCCACCTGGTAGAGAGTCGGCTTGAACGGCTCCACAATGACTGAGACGGAGGCCGGAAAGTCTCGCTCGATCTCTTTGAGCTTGCCTTGCACAGAAAACTGCATCAATGCCTACAATAAGGGGGATATGTTATACGAACTATAACTTTAAGGATACTATACTGTTATATTCTAGCTATAACAGAACACTAAGTAACCCGTATATACTGTTCCGACTCACGCAAGGTGAAAGCGGGCGGCGTCGGCTTCCCTACCCTAAGAGTCCAAATGACCGAATATGCGAGCTCCTTTTAGGATTCTACAAAGTTTCTATGAGGCTTTTTACTGGAAGGTCCAAAGGACCGAATAGTTGAGTATCTAGGATAGGTGGTTTCGTAGGCTACTATATCGGGGAGTATCTGATCATTAAGCTTGGATACCTGGGAACTACTTGAATCCTACTACTTGAAGGGTTGGGGGTCTTGGCCAGTCAGGTTATAAGAACTTCCCGGTTGAAGACCCTACTTGCGAAGTCACACGATCCGTTAAACCCCTGTGTCCACAGGTTTTGCACCCTGAAGGTAATTGCAAAGAGAATGGCGCTGGCCCACAGCAAATCAATGCACGCGGGGAACCTATCCCAGCGCCAAACACGAGGCTGTGTCCTATCCCAGCCTATTCAGAGTGTAGGTTTGAGATGTTTTGGGGGACCTATCAGAGGAATGAGCCCTGCCTGCCACAAGCATTACAACATGATTCCTCTAGATTTTAAGGCCTTACGGCCTTACGGGAAGGCATTGTTAAGCAGCTGCATGAGGATTTCTGGAGAGCTCGTTTGTTGTTGTGATACCTGAACACTTGGAACTTGGAATACTCGGTTTGCTTCTCAGCCCACCTTCCTTTGGATGACAAACTGCAACCCGCTGGCAGCAGGGATATTACGGTTGAGGTTTAGGGAAGTTTAGGGTGTAGGGATCTCTCTTTTCCCGGCTTCACAGACCGAAGCAGCAGCACATAATAAGTCAAGCGAGGACAGGGAGGTAGACTGTTCTGAATCTCCAGCAAGGACACCATAGGGCCCGTCGATCATGGTCACGTCCTCGTAGGAAGACGCTTCAAGCCGGGTCTGGAGTCTGGACATTAATTAGGAGCTTCCCTGATGTAGCTAAACAAAGAACGCGTTTGAGCTCGGGGTTTCGGGCAAGACGTAAGGACGAATTCCTTGGGTCCTTGATTTGATAGAACTTGGGCGTCAAAGCTTCCAACCAAGTACGCTCTACAAGCAACAAACCATCAGGAGTCCAAACTTTCGGGACTAAGGTCATGTCGCAGGAAGCTGCGGCATTGAAAGAATAGCAAAGCAACTGCAGGTTTCATGAGTAAGCTAGCCGTACGACGCCTGAAAACCCTGAACCCCAGACCCTAAACCGTACACCCTAAACCCTAATTTTAAATTAAACCCTAAACCCTAAACCCCTAAACTTCAACAACACCTTCCTGAATTCCGTCCTTTGCCAAGCGGGTGCCGGGGCCGCGGGCAGAGTGAACATAAACAGGGGCGGCAGCAGGATCGACCACCACCGCCACTCGCACATTCCTTGAGAGTCAGGCAGGCAGGTCTGATCTGATTGTCATTATTGATATTATCCTTGTTGTTATTTTGATAATTGGTGTTCTGAATGGTATTCCTATTATTATTGTTGATATTTCAGTGTTGTTATTGCTTGATATTGTTATGTATATGGCAGTTGCTCTTATGATTATTCTTGCATGTTTTGAGAAATGCGCCGTTATTCATCTCTCAAGACTGAGGGCCGTTGGGGGTGGAGTGTATGTGTGGAGATGTTGCGGAGATGTAACATGTCTGTACGCCTGCATCCGCTTCGCGAAATGTAGCCGTACATCCCTAAACCCTAAACCCCTAAACCCTAAACCCTAAACCCCTAAACCCCTAAACCCTAAACCCTAAACCCTAAAAGCAAAGTGAACATACATCTCTGCAGTTAGCCCGCGTCAGGTCTAGGCCTGGAAACTATCATAACTAGGTGGGGCTTTTAAAGCCTTTGAAAAATATTAGTAAATAAGATCCTCTTAAGCCCAATAAGGGAAAATATAAAATGCCCCAAAGCCCTACCTAGATAAACCCTATAGACCTTAAATCCATTTTTTCGGCCCTCTAGGTCAAAACAGGTCACAAATGCTGAAAGACATAAAACAGCAAGATATATGTTGTATGACCCTAAACCCTGAACCCTAAATTCTAAACCCTAAACCCTAAGCCGTAAACCGTTGACATCAAAATGCAGGCAAGACGCAGCCCTGCTCTTTGAGCCGGCAAGATCACATTCTGCAATTTCGACTTGAGCTCCAGGCGCCTGGGCGTCATTTCTTCAGTTTAGGGTTTAGGGCTTAAAGGGTGTAGGGGTTTAAGGATTTTTTTGTTGAGCACCTTTTTCCGCCTAGCAGTTAAGGTCGGCGAAAGCCACTGGTGTGGGAGGCCCTTACCCGGGCAAGGGTTTAAGGGATTTAGGGTCTATAGTGAATCCCAGAAAGTTGGAACATGGGTTTAGGAGGATTTGTGCTAGGATCCCCTATACTTTACCTTAAGGGCACCAGGATACTGATGTTCCAACTTTCTGGCTTCTACTATAGGGTTGAGGCCATGGCATTTAGGGGTGAGGCTTGGTAGAGACTCCCGCGCCCACGAATCTTAGAGGTCTCTCGTCTGGGGGTTCCTCAGGATGGGGATACACAAAACCCTAAGCTTACACCATAAGCCTTACACCCTAAACTCAATTCCTTAAACCCCCAATTAAGTTCACCCCCTTAAACGGTTCAAGCCAGGGACTCCCTGTCCAAGGACTCCGGCTCGATCCTCCGTTTACGATCCCCCCGCAAATGACAACCAACAGCGGTTTAATAAATATGTATACACGTATGTGCATGTGTGTATATGTATGGTTCTGTGCATATACACATGCATACACACACATACATATGCATATACATAGACATAGACATAAGCATAGACATCTACATATGCACGTATGCACATCATATACTCATACAAGTATGCATGTTTGGATAGATAGGAGGAAATCCATATTCTTGTCAATGTGTTTATTTAGAGACTTAAGAGTTGATTCTGTTTTGATTTTGACTGGGGAGATAAAACTGCTGAATTATTCTATGCCTTACACCTCAAGAACGCGAAACCTTCGTTTCAGCCAAGCAGAAGTATATCAAACCCTCACAGAAACCATAGAGCCCGAGAATGTCCGAGCTGCTTAAGCTGACCGGTGATGCAGACCGCTAAGCTTTTGCCCGCCGCACCTGTGTTCTCCTGAAAGAGGGAGGACCCTAAACTTCACCCTACTTAGAGGATCATGGGACTTAGTAAGTAGGTTATAATAGGGGTTATAAGTTATAAGTCCCGTAAGTGGAGTTATCCTAATCATTAATAACCTACTTATAACCTTACTTACTAAGTCTCATGAGCCTTTAAGTACACCCTTGAGGGTTCGGACCCAGGGGATCTTTTTCTAAGGGTCCCTTTAATTAAGCACGGGGTCCGGAGTTTAGTGATTCAGGGAAGGAATATGAGCCCAGAAACCTGCGTAGTAGGTTGCTGGGTTATGTGGTTATGTGTGCCAGATTCGGGCCCTAATACTTAAGACTTAAGATTGTGATGGGGGATAAGACCATCTACTTGAAGTATGATCAGAAATCCTGAGCAATAATTTTCCTGAGTGGCGTTGGAGCCTCTGGGAAGTTCCCGAAGGATCACGGGACTAACTTTATTAGTAGAATCAAACGCAAGAACAAAGTTCGAAAGTCCTTTGGGGTGATAAGAGAAGTGACAAAGTAGGGCTGTACTTCGGGCACCGTTTCAAAGTACTTATGACCTGACTTGCCAGGTTCCCTGATCCTTGAAGGATTTTGGGGTTTAGGGCTTCAGGTTCAGGGGTTTTGAAACTCCTTGCCTGGGTTTGTCTGAGGTCCCAGGCCAGGGAAGGAACTCGAAGGATGAGGAGTTACTTAGAGGATCATGGGACTTAGTAAGTAGGTTATAATAGGGGTTATAAGTCCCGTAAGTGGGCTTATCCTAATTATAACCTACTTATAACCTTACTTACTAAGTCCCATGAGCCTTTAAGTAGGGGTTCAAAAGCTTGGGGGGTCCAATTTTCAATGTTTCAGCGGAACGTGAAAGGGTTCGGGGTGTTGGATATGAGCGTGAAGGCTTAGGCATGAGGGTCTTACTCTTAGGTTTGGGTAGAAAGCTTACTTAAAGGCTCATGGGACTTAGTAAGTAAGGTTACAAGTAGGTTATTAATGATTAGGATAACTCCACTTACGGGACTTCTAACCCCTATTATAACCTACTTACTACGTCCCTTGATCCTCTCAGTAGAACCCCTCCTATAGCCCCAAAATAGTAGGATTCATATAAGGAACCCTAAGAAAGGCCCAAGGTTTCTTAATCAAGTTCCTACATAAGAAAGCTTACTTGGAGGGTCGGGGGACTTAGTAAGTAGGTAATAAGTAGACTTATAAGTACCTAAAAGGGACCCTAATTGGGGTTATGGTACTTATAAGTCTCCAAAATAACTAGTTACTAAGTCCCCCGACCCTCCAAGTAGGGTTTACTCCGAACCCCACGGGTCTCATTTCCGACAGAGTAAGAGGAGCGGAGGCTGGGGAACCAAGAGCTAGTTTAGGGTTTAGGGTTTGGGATGTTGCGCTGTTCACGAAGCCACCATCCCCAAAAGGTCCAAGTAATGGTATAGAACATACTCTTGGGGCCTAAATACCTACTATAATGGTACTTGGACCCTTTGGGATCTGTAGTCCTCATATTTCACACTGTATGGAAGTAGATAAGACACCAACCCCCTCCCCAAGAAAACACAGACTCTGAATTGCGGCAGCCCCTATGACCCCATGACATACCAAGAAACATATCCCATGGCATTCTGTTCGAATTAATTCGCAGCAGAACTCTGACCATGGCAGGCATCATAGCCGTTACAGTGAGCCCTGAACGCTAAAGCCAAGTCAACTTTGAAACCCGAAATCGCAAACCCGAAAGAACTCAGAAACACCAGCAAAAACCCTCAACCCCTATACCCTAAAGCCACGACCGAACTCCTTGTTGGCCTTCTTTCCCTTGGGAAGCTGCAGAGCTACTGCATGCTGCGAAGGCAGGCGAAGTCGAGGAAACCTTAGCATTGAAGCCCTCCCGCTTTAAGGGTTTAGGTTTTTGAAGTCCTTTCGAGAGCCCCTGAGAGGACTTGGAAAGCAGCACCCCGAATTTAGGAACCTATACTACTAAAGGTACTTGGAGGGTCGGGGGACTTAGCAACTAGTTATTTTAGAGACCTATAAGTACCATAACCCCAAATAGGATCAATTTAGGGTACTTATAAGTCTACTTATTACCTACTTACTAAGTCCCCCCACCCTCCAAGTAGTAGTTCATAGGAGCCCTTCAGCCCTTCTGAAGGGATCTGTCTTTTGGGTCGTCGTAGAGGGATGATGGGACCTCGGAAAGAGGGGCAGAAATAGTCGTGAGTGCCGTAGATGAAAGAATCTAATCTATAGCCGTGCTTCTCCCCCCTACTAACCATCCTTCAATTAAGACATGGGGGATTGGGTTGTTGGATGATTATGGGTTCGTTCGGTGGTGTGCGTTAAGGGGGCTCTTCCAGTGTTTAGGTCTTAAGGGCTCCCATTTTTAGGACTTAAGGGCTCCCATTTCAAGGACTTAAGGGCTCCCGTTTCAAGGACTTAAGGGCTCCCATTTCAAGGACTTAAGGGCTCCCAAAAGTTCCTGAATTCCCGAGGGTAAAGTTCCTCTTAAGGGCTCCCATTTCAAGGACTTAAGGGCTCCCATTTCAAGGACTGAAGGGCTCCCATTTCAAGGACTTAAGGGCTCCCATTTCAAGGACTTAAGGGCTCCCGTTTCAAGGACTTAAGGGCTCCCATTTCAAGGACTTAAGGGCTCCCATTTCAAGGACTTAAGGGCTCCCGTTTCAAGGACTTAAGGGCTCCCATTTCAAGGACTTAAGGGCTCCCATTTCAAGGACTTAAGGGCTCCCGTTGCAAGGACTGAAGGGCTCCCATTTCAAGGACTTAAGGGCTCCCATTTCAAGGACTTAAGGGCTATCATTTCAAAGACTTAAGGGCTCCCATTTCAAGCTGTCGGGCTCAGGGCCAACAGGTATTCACAGCCCAACCCTCCCCCCCCCTCCCAGAGAAAGAACGACCATTGCACGAGAGCTTAAAAGGAACCTCAGGGGAACCCTCAAAAGAGAACGAACACCCAGTTACAACCCCGAAAGCACCCGTAGAGCTTTGAGGAACTTAGAGGAAACCCTTAAAGAAACCTCAGCTTCGTTTGAACAACCCAGAGAGAACCCTTAAAGGGAAATTTAAGTAACGCCTTAAAGAGATACTAACCCAAAAGGTCCAAGTAATGGTATGGAACATACTTTTGGGGCCTAAATACCTACTATAATGGTACTTGGACCCTTTGGGTAAATTCAGTATCCTTGAGTGCCTTCCCTTCAGCGCCGAGATTCGGTGGGTCGAAGGGCAGCGGCTGGAGTCCCAGGAACCTTTGAGGGAGTAGCAAAAAGGCGCTCTGTAGTAGGAGTTACTGTGACACGGTTGATGGACAAAATCCTGCATTACCCATTATAAGGAATATACCATAATTCCCATAGTTTAGAGTCCTTAAGGTCATGCAGGATTTTGTCCATCAACAGTATGGTTTTATAGGAGGACTTACTATTATGATAGGGCTTCCACAATAAGAATGAGTAGTTTATGCGGACTTCGATAGTAGGAATTACTTTTTGGGTTTGGGCAGTGCTCTCCAACATGGGTACTTGGGACTCTTTGGTTTGGTAGGTGCTTTGAGTTCGGCTCAGGTTTCGCGGGGTTTGGGGCTCCTGGGCTCTAGGGTTCTAGGGTTTGGGGGTCTAGGTTCGAGGGCTCTAGGGTTCTACTTAGAGGACCATGGGACTTAGTAAGTAGGTTATAATGGGGGTTATAAGTCCCCCAAGTGGGGTTATAACCTTACTTACTAAGCCTTTAAGTAGGGTTCACAGGTTAGGGGTCAGAGTTCTAGGACCAATGAGATTGAACACGCAAACCGTTAGAGAGTCCCGCCACCAACCTCGAAAGCAACTATAATGTCTAAGATTAATAGTAATCAATTCAATACTTCGGTCTCGGTGAAGCGTTGGACCCTTGGAGTTCGTACTGCTGCAGATTGCCATAATGTGGGCTCCTGATTAGTAAAGGTCCCCTCAATAGAGCTAAACTCGGCCTGCACGTAATAATAACCCCCCCCCCCTCAATAGTCCTAAAACCCGTCCCGGTGTTAATTTTTTAAGGTTTAGGGAAATAAGCACTCCTACTACACATACTACTACTGTACTACTACTGTACTACTACTGTGCTACTGTACTACTACTGTACTACTACTGTACTGCTGTACTACTACTGTATTGCTGTACTACTACTGTACTACTGTACTACTAACTGTACTACTTTTTTCTGAAAGCCCCGACCCCAAACAACTTCGACCCCGGCCCCCCCAAACAACTAAAGATGATCCGCCAGGCGGCCCCCAAAAAATGCACATTGCTATTGCGCAGGGTCTGGTTGTTTGGGGGCGGGGGGGTTTACTATCAGGAGACCACATTACAAGATCACCCTAAACCCTAAACCCTAAACCCTAGTCCTGCAACCTTGAACCCTAAACCGGCAATCAGTAAACCTCAAACCCTAAACCACCGTACGTAAACCCTAAACCCTCAACCTCAAACCCTGTTAAACTCTATAGCCTTAAAAGGACTCAAAGGGCAGATAAAGCCAACATCCCCCTGTCCCGATCTGTACCTCGCCAGCCCGCGGGTGTCAACGTTGCGGATGTCTGAAGCATCCTGGGATACATGTGCTTTATGGTTTAGAGTTAAGGGTCCACTTTTCAGGTGGTATCTGGGGGCATAGTGGTCTTAGAAAGTCGGTTCTAAGCCAAAAAAAGGCGGCACTTGTAGGGCCCTGGGCCCGGTAAACCCGAAGCCTTGCAGAAGCCTCAAAAAAAAAATCATGAACCGGCGAATTGCCTGATCCCTAAGGGTCCAAAGGACCCAATAATAAGGTACTTGGGTTTAGGATAGTAGTGATGTAGCTCTACGTTTGGGAGAGTATATGATTATTAGGTACTTGGACCCTTAGGGGATCGTCAATACTCTCCAATATACAGTAAACCCCTTAAAGTTGGAAACCGGATTAAGGCCTAATAGTGCTGGGATTCCCTTTACATTACTCTTAAGGATTGAGGCTATTGGGTTTCCAACTTTTGGGCTTCTACTGTATACCTACCCTACAGTTACTTCTATGCAAAACCCAAGTACCACAACGTTGGAAAACGTGTCCCTCATGTCACATTGACAAATTGACTAACCACCAGATACCGAACCGAATCCAACGGATCAGCGCATCCATAGAGCAACCTGAAGGCAACCTAATTAAAGCATGCTGAAGCCTGTCTAGAACTCTGAAGGAACCCTAAACCCAGTACCAGTAGCTCAGCTGGGAGTCTACTTCGAAGAGCTTCGCGCGTGGGACCAGGCACTTCACAAGGCGCCGATGTGCCTGCGCCCACAGGAGGATCTCTGAACTTACGCCTTGCCTTAGACTCAAGTAACCAGTATACCCATGAAAGTCGTGAACCTCTAAAGCAATGGTGTATCTCCTGTTTTTGAAACACGCTGGCTACTGCATCTAAGGCTAGACTATTCTGCTAGTCGTCCATGGTAACAGATTTATGGCTTGACGGGCCGTTAGAGTTTTAGAGTTCGCGGACTCAAGGTAGGGCCACGGCTTAGAATTCAGAGTTTTAAGTCTCGGGGTCTACGGTTATCGGGTTTTGGAATCTTCTGAGATTCAGGTCCACAGCACTTGGGGAGATTGTCTAAATGTTGGTGCACCGATGGTTTCAGAGTTTAGCTTTAGCAACCCAGTCTCTGAACTGCAAGCACCCAGTTTCTTCAAAGCAATGCCTATTGTCATTCTCTCTGTGTATCCACAAGCATCCATATGACGACCCTAGTTTTGCAGTCCTGATTAGTGATTAGTGTCTACTGCGGCTTAGAGTTTACCCTGCTTTGGAGTTTAGGGTTAAGATTTCGGGGGTAGTGTAGGGGCCTCAACAATTCGGCTGATGGACAAAATCCTGCATGACCCATAATAAGGAATATACCATAATTCCCATAGTTTAGGGTCCTTAGGGTCATGCAGGATTTTGTCCATCAACCGTTAGAATAGGGTTTAGGGGTATATTGTTGGCATCCGTCGGCTCCGAACCAAACCGATCTCCAACAAAGACCTACTTCGAGGCACCGGGGAAGTAGTATAGGTTTAGGGTTTTGGGTTTAGGCTTTCGGGTCTAGGTTTAATTAAAAGGTATAGGTACGGATGTAAGTCGGGGAACCTCAATTATAAGGGTACGTAAAACTCTTCTTAGAACCTTCTTACCAAGCCTCCTGATCCTGATCCATCTCAAGTAGTGACACCAAGCTCACCATGCCCGAGTTTGTTCGTTTATAGCGGGGGTACAGCGCCCGCATTATCCACACTGAGGTCTTACATAGGTCATCTCTGTATTTGCCTGGTTGGCTTTTGCGAACAAGAGAACCTTGCCCCTACTTGAAGTAGCCCTAGCCAGACCGAAACAGTCTATGCGTTCCAATATGGAACTAACCCAAAGGGTCCAAGTACCATTATAGTAGGTATGTAGGCCCCAAAAGTATGTTCTATACCATTACTTGGACCTTTCGGGCAAGTGAGGGAGAAGACTGTCGTAGGGGCTTCATTCCACCAGTGTACTCTTCTCTTCGAACTGCGGATCCGCAAAAAGTTGAGGAACATCCCAGACCTTCCAAAACCCCTTAATTAAGGAATATACCCTAAATTATAATAGGATCCCCAATATGATTTAAGGTATATTCCTTAATTAAGGGACTTTGGAAGGTCTGGGATTTGATAGTCATGGCAAGTATACCAGCTCATGGCGTTTAAAGTCCCCTATACTTTTACATCAACTGTGTTGAAGCTTCCCAAACCCTCAACCCTGAAGCCAACCACAACGACCCAATGCCCAACACCTTAAACCTTCCATCGCAACATGCTCAAGCCCCCTAATGTAGGAACCTGATTAAGAAACCTTGGGCCTTTATTAGGGTTCCTTATATGAATCCTACTATTTTGGGGTTATAGGCCCAGGGTTTCTTAATCAGGTTCCTACATTACACCAGTTGCGAACCTCGAAGTGCAAGCGACCCGCCAGCAGAACTGAAACTTAGTATGGACCCCTGAGGAAACAAGTGACCGCGAGCCTGAAGAAGCTGCTGTGTCTTCTGTGGCGTGATGGCTGCCTCTGGGCTTATAGGGTTTGGTTTAGGGTGTGGAAACCCTGCGTGAATGATCAGCGGCATTGGACTGGTTGAAATCTAGGGATTAAGGGGAAGACTGTATAGCTTGTGACGCTCGGAACGCACGTTCCGGCCGGTACATAAGCCATAAACCCCAAATCCCATGCCCATGTCTTCTCCTAGCACAGACGTGTTTAAGATGCATTCCCCCTGCTTCGGTGACCCGAAGGGAGAGACTTCACGGGACCATCTGACAAGTTCTTCGGAGTGTAGGGTGAACCCTCAACCTTAATGAACCTCCCAAAACCTCCCAGATACTCCAAAACCCCTTTTTTAAGGAATATACCTTAAATTATAATAGGATCCCTAATATGATTTAAGGTATATTCCTTGATTAAGGGGTTTTGGAGTCTCTGGGCCTGAACACTTACTCTGACACCTCAACTGTAAACCCGACACTCCCTCCACGTTATGAACCAGAAACTCTGTACCCGAATCCGTGAACCATGAACTGCGAACCCTGAACCCCGAACCATGTAACATGGGCCTAAATGATTACCCATACTATTTTGGGGGGTTCCATATTGTAATTATAGTATAATATGCCTCAAACCCTATTCTAGTTGCTAAGACCCCTATATTAGCCACCTTCATGACTTATGGCGTTACCGACGATTCCAGCAGGATTCTCAGACTTACGGCTTACAGGACATGTCGTGATTGGGCTTACGTGCTCATCGGGCGGCGAGGGTTCAGGGATTCAAGTTTTGGGTTTAGGCTTGATTTAGGCGGCCTAGGGTTCGGGGCTTTGCGTACCAGGACACGACCTGTAGGTACTAGTCACATGTTGAACCAAATAGATATTATGATATAATAGAGATATTCTGATATAATAGATATTATAGTTTGAAACCTGCAGACACGCGAACACCAACACCATAGTTCAACAGAAATCTGAAGCAGCATGCCGCGTTCACTTGGGAAAAGGCTGCTAGCTTGTCTCAACCCTCTTACAGACCCTTAATCCTCCACCCTAAACCCTGAAACCTTTGTACAACCTTTACAACTGACCCCTGCAGCACCCTTAAAGGAACCGCCACAGTACCCTTAAAGCAACCGCAGTATCCGGCCTGTGCTTGGCCGCAGGAGGACTCAACGGGAGCGCGGCCGCGCCTGACGAGCGTCTGTCCAGGCGCTAGTTGCCCTAAGGCTCCATGGACTTGTAGAAGGGTTCCTTTAAGGGCTCTACAAAATAATACCGTAAGGGTTTAGGGTGTAGGATGGTAGGGTTTAAGGCTCCGGGGTATAGTTAGGCCTTAATGTACCTATACAGGAACCCCTTTAAGGCCAACAAGTGGATACTATATGGGCACAAACAGCTTTAGAGTTGGTACGACAGATGCTGCAATAACAAAAGCAGGTTCTAATGAGGCGAAAAAGCATTCCTGCACAGTTTTTATTGGCTTCACTATGAAGTGTGGGGACTGCAGGAACTAGAAAAAATAGGGCTTTTTGGTTTCTACCATACTAACATCAAAGAGCCGTCAGGAATGGTGATACTAAGCTTCAGACCGCTACAGCACCCGATTCAGGGTTCAGGGGTGGGATGTAGGGCCTTCCGGGTTAAGGGCTTAGGGTCCAGGAGCTGGGTTTAGGATTTAGGGTTTTTGGGTTTCGAGTCTAGCGGTTTGTGTACAGGCTTACATGGGAGCTTCCGAAAATTAGGGTACCTTCCTTAGGGGTCCCTGTAGGATCCTACCCTAAATTGCTATATTAGGGTCCCCTATTTTCGGAAACTCCCACATCTCGGATTGAAAATCCCGCATGTAAAGACTGGAACTCCTCCGGCCCTACAGAGCTCTGTCTATTCTTCTTATTCTTTTTCGTCCTGAGCAGTTTCACAGTTTAACAGGCCATGCCTCTACCTAGCTAAGATTTTAGCCTAGAGCTCGTATGGAAGCCTTGACAAATTTAAACAAGCGGCCGAAGCACTACAAAAAAAACAACTAAAACAATATTTCAATATCAACCCCAAAGATGCGGCCCTGAACCCTCAACCCATGGCCCCATTCAAACCCAAAACCCTGAACTCAAAGGCCCTATAAATCCTCAACATAAGTTCCTAAACCCTAAACCCCTCAACCCTAATTCCTAAACCACGAACCCGAATTTACTCCGAAACCCTAAACCCCTCGACCCTCAACCCTAAACCCTTATTCCTAAACCCATACACCCGAATCCCTAAACCCTAAACCCTAAATCCCCAAAACCCTAAACCCCAAAACCCCCAAACCCCTAAATCCCTGAACCCCTAAACCCCCAAACCCCCAAAACCTCCAAACCCCCCAAACCCCAAAACCCCCAAAACCCTAAAACCCCCAAACCCCCCAAACCCTAAAACCCCAAAACCCCCAAAACCCTAAAACCCCCAAAACCCTAAAACCCCCAAAATCCTCAAAACCCTAAAACCCCCAAAATCCTAAAACCCCAAAACCCCCGAAAACCCCAAAACCCCCAAAATCCTCAAAACCCCCCAAACCCCCAAACCCCCAAAACCCTAAAACCCCCCAAACACCAAAACCCCCAAAACCCCAAAACCCCCAAACCCCCCAAACCCTAAACCCCAAAACCCCCAAAACCCTAAAACCCCCAAAATCCTAAAACCCCAAAACCCTTCAACCCTAAACTTCCGGAGCCGCCGCACCTGCCATGCTGCCGGGTCTTGGGCTCCTTGAGGAGGATGACCTCTTTATAAAAGGCTTCCAGGGTTCGGGGGATTAGGGTTTAGGGTTTAGGGCTGTAGGGTTCAGGGGTGTAGGGTTTAGGAATTTAGGGGTTCAGGGTTTAGGGTTTACAGGGTTCAGGCCTGTAGGGTTCAGGGTGTAGGGTTTAGGACTTTAGAGGTTACAGGGTTTAGGGCTGTAGGGTTCAGGGGTGTAGGGTGTATAGGTGTTTGGGGTTTAGAGGTGGTCTCCAAGCCTTCCAATACCCCTCAATCAAGGAATATGCCTTAAATCATATTAAGTAGGGATGTTGCAGTATTTCAAGGTATATTCCTCAATTTAGGGATATTGGAAGGTCTGGGTTACAGGATTTGGGGGGTTTCGACAACTCCCCAACACCTTCAAGATCTCAGGCTCATAGGATCTTTATAAGGGTTTGGGATGAAGGGCTTGCAGGAGTTTAGGGTTTAAACCCTTAACCCTAAACCCTCCAAGGTTCAGGGGTTGGGCTCGGTGGCGAGCCCTGACGTTGCCTGCGCGTCGGGATCCAAGGCATAGAAATCCTGAGCAGTCCGGTGAGGCTTGGCGCTATCCGTGGACTTACCTTTGGTTAGTAGGGAATGGAGGAATGGGGTACAATTACAACTTTATAACTACTATTACTACCATTCTTCCATTCCCTACTAACCAAAGGTAGGTAGAGAGTGGTCGACTGTGGGATGTACGAAACTCCAAACCTCGTGCACTCGTATCATACTTAGTACATGGCCTTCTAAGTCCCTGAAAGGGACTGTAGGGCCGTACATACTATGTGGGTATAGGGTCTACCTCATCCACCAGAACCCTAAGGTTTTAGGGACTTATACAAGGAAATCATAAGATCATAAGGACGCTTAGGGGGTAGGGGGAGGGGGGGGGGGGGGGGGGCCCTTTGATGCATACATTAAGAACAAAATTAAACGCCGTCTAGTACCCACACCCCCCATCCCCAACCCCCTCTAAGGGGCCAACTCACNTGGTGGTGAGGTAAAAGGGCCCCCTCAATCACAAGAAAGAGCATTTTTTAGGGTAATTTAAAAGTAAAAAGACAAGCCCGGGGGTGGTTTGGGGGGTGGGGGTGGGGGGGGGGGGGGTCGGGGCCCTTGATGCCCATAATAAGAACCTAATATAACGCCTGTATAGTCCCCTACCCCCCTCCCCCTTACCCCTCTAAGGGTCCCTATGATAATAAGGAGCCCTAAACTGCTTTAGAGTATAAGTACCATAACCCCAATTAAGATCCGTTTTAGGGTGCCTATAAGTCTACTTACTTACTTACTACCTACTTACTAAGTCCCCCGACCCTCCCAGAAGGAAATCAGAATAAGGAGGCTTAAACTGCTACGTTGCTTTTTCGGGGAGGCAGGTCTTAGGGTCTACGACAGTTTAAGGACTCAACTATGGACCTTAAGCCGTCGCCTAAAAAGAACAACTTAAGCGGCAAACTCAAGAATCCGAGGTATCCTTAGCATTACCTTTGGCCCCCCAAAACCGACCTTTTTAAGAAATTATATATAGAAACCATAATAAGGAACCCTAAAAAGGTAGGTTTTTCCGGCCACAGGTAGGGTTTAGGGCTTAGAGGCTTAGAGTTTAGGAGAGTTTAGCATTCATAGGGTCTATAGGGTTTAGGCAGGGTTCCTAGCATCAGCTTTAGGGTCGAGCCTGGGCCTAAACCCTGAACCTGTTGTGCGCGCCCTTTAGAGAAAACCCCAAGGGCAATGGTCATTATGAGGATGATGCTGTTTGCGGACATTGTAGCCAACAACTTCCTGAGACATGTGCCTTTTTGGTATGCACTTAGGCCTTACCCTAAGGGTCCAAAGGCCCCAATAATTAGGTACTTGGGTTTAGGATAGTAGTTATGTAGCTCAATATTTAAGGAAGTATATGATTATTAGGTACTTGGACCCTTAGGGTTACAGGGTTTCTATAGAAGTTCTCTGAGGCCTTGGACTCCTGTATCGTCGTAGACGATGTCTTGCGGGACTGTTCAGGCGATTGCCATGGTTGCCGTTGCTTCTATCCCTAAGGGTCCAAGTACCTAACTATCATATACTCTCCAAAATAGTAGCCTACATAACTACTATCCCAAAACCGAGTACCTAATTATTGGGTCCTTTGGACCCTTAGGGTATGGGCCTTATCACGACATTGGCTTGTAGCCTCCGGGCCCTGTGCCAAAAGTGGCACAACTCCCTAGGCATTCCTGAGCCCAAAACCTCAAGCCCCTTCTAGAAGCTTCATCTCATAGACCCCTTATGAAGCCCTTCTAGAACCCTCTAGAGTACCCCCCACCCCCCATGGTCCGAACAGAGGCCATAATAATTAGACGAGGGTTTTGCAAGTTGGACACTATGGAAAGCATTGGACAAAGAGGAGGAATACCACTACTAATTGCAAAACCTTTCTGGGTTCCTGAGTCGCCCCATTGCAATAAGGGTACCCTTTATCTTACGATTAGGTTTTAATAAGGAGACCCTAAAATAAAAAGGGCAAAAGGGTACCACTCAGGAACCTAGCTTTTATAGGGACTCATCAAGGCTCTACGCGGGCTTATAAGGGCCTTAGATGTTTTTTTGGGTTTTGAGTCATGAGGGTTTTACAGTGTGAACCCCAAACCCCTTACAAGAAGCCCGAAGCCGAGTGCCCTACCCTTATAGAAGCATTATGTTTCTAACTAACCCTATTGGAGCATACTAAAACGCCATACACAACTGTGCCGAGTCTCCAGGAAGTGATGCTGCAGGAGGTTGTCGGAGATGACTCGCTGTCGCTGATTGAAAGCCCGGGCAAAGCGCACCTTCATGGCGACGAACGTTCGAAATTCAGGGTTTAAAGTTTAGGGTTCAGGCTGGAGAATCGGTCTAGTTTGTTAGTGGGGGCGATCTGCTTTTCAAAATCTGGGTGGCTTCCGATTTCACAGCTGGGATATGAGTTACGTAGGAGGCTTGCAAAGGTGGGATGAAGGTAGGTAGGATTAAGGATCTCTTACATGAGGACTCTTATTTTGGGACCCCACCTACCATCATCCCACCCCTTAGAGACGAGTTACGGCTGCAGAGCCTCGGCGTATTCAATCTTTAGGGGTCGGCTTAGGGTTTTTTTGTCGAGGGGTCTTTTCCAACTGGTGTACAGCGAGAATTCCTTACCAGGAGGAGCCTATGTTGGGGCCTCGGTGCATTTCAAGTCCTCACCCCCAGTATCCCTCCTACCCAAAGGTGCACCAAAGCCCAGCTGACTGAGGCCCCAATCATGTGAAATGGGTGTCGAGCAGACTGCAGCCATGTCGATTACAGCATCCCCAAAGTGAGCATAGGCCTTAAACAGAAACCGGGAACCCTTGCTTAGCACTGCGCCACAAGCAGAGACAGGATCAGCTCTTGGGTACAAGGTCAACACAGCAAACGGTAGAAGTACTCTCAACATGATCACTCTATCCTGCCCATTGTATATCCTCAGCGCCTGTATCCAGATCCCAGGTGGGAACAAGAAGTTGTCAGCAGTACGGTACAGAGAGGAGGGTTGAACATCTGAACATACGTGTCTGGGGTCTGAATTTGAGGCTCGGACGGCGGGTACCGGGTTTGTCTTCTATACTCGGCTACCGGCATCTCAGTCACTGCGGTCAGAGTCGTCGTCCTTGGGATCCGGGGCGGCTTGCCGTAGTTGTCGTACCATACTCTGCCGTTGTAGTGGCTGTCGGAGTTGGAGGTCACAACCTGTGTCTCAAGTACAACCCCGTCTGTGCCTTGGTATTCCAAGCATGATGATCGCGCCGATAGAACGCACAAATAAGTGTAGCCTCGCTTGTGGTCCACGAGGAGTGCCTTGCATTTTGCAGCACCGCTTTCATGAGTGTCGGCGCCTTGGATTTTGCGCTCGGCTTAGGGTTTATGTTTTAGGGTTAGGGCGTCTAAAATGGATACTTATCTTGGCCGCCCATGGCAAATTATTCGATCTATGGTTCTGAATATTCGATCTATTCGCGGTGGGGGGGGGGGAGGGGCTTGATGTTTCAATACTTTGAATATATGTGCTTAAGAATGACTAAACTGCAAACGAAAAGCCTAAACCCCGTTGCAGCTATAATCATGGTCAGTAAGTGGAATGAAGAAAACCTTTCTTACTTCCGCAAACGAACAAAAAAACGAAACTTTCAAAAGGATGCTAAATTGTAAAAACACTGAAGTCTCCTAAGCCCTAGAGTGTGAACCATGAATCCAAACCGTACCCCTGCATGATCATTAGGAAAGCTTCAGTGCTTGACTCTCTGAAGCCTCTCATGTGAAGCGTGTTCTGCCTTCGGCTGTCTGTTCGGGATCTTGCGGGGGTGCAAGGTGAGGGCTCCGAAAATGACCAGCCCAGAGCGGAAAAGCCAAATGTCACTTCAATCTCCAAACAGCCACAAAAAGCCGCAATACTGTCCTGAGCCCAATGTAGGGCCTATTTTCGGGGGCACTTGGACGTCTGCCCTATAAACCCGACCTTCACAACACTCGAAATCCAACCTTCCATGTGCCCAAGTAGTATATATTTGGCCTTAAAGTACTCCCTATTTATATAGGTACATTGGGGCCACAGTATATGCTATTTGGGTACATGGACCCTTAGGGTTCGGGGTGAAGGGATGTCTTGCTTGGAGGGTCGGGGGGACTAAGTAAGTAGGTGAGAAGTAGACTTATCAGATCCAGACAACGGATCCTAACTTAATTGGGGCAAAGGTACTTGCAATTACTATAACCCTAAACCCTTAAACCTAACCCTCCATGACTACTAAGTATATATAACCCTAAACCCTGAACCTCATACCCTAAACCCCAAAGCCGTAAACCCCTCAACCCTCAACCTTTCACCTCGCCTTGTTCACTCTTCGTGCGCAGTCACCGAGATCCGGAACACGCCGGCCAAGAGTTGCGATGTCTGCCTGTTTGTTTGAAGAGAGACGGTTCAGGGTTGAGGGTTTAGCCTGAACCCTAAACGCTCCTGTTCACAGAGAAAGTGTGGGGCTTGGGGTTGTCGGGGTTAAAGGTTGAGGGTTTAGGGGTTTTAGGGTCTGTTGGTGAGGGTTGGGGGTATGAGGTTTAGGGGCTGTCGGGTCTATGAGTCTCGGGCTTAGGGGTTGTAGGGCGGGTCATCTTCAAATCGTTTAGGCTTGGGAGGTGGGTTTTAACAAGGAGGCTCCTTCGGTGGGGGGAGTTACATTTAGCCCATGTCCCAAAGTTCAGAGCCAAATCATAACAGTGCTTCCTGATATAGAAACCCGACATTCTACTATGTAGGTACTTAGGACCGTTTGTGTGTCTATGGTGGACTCGCTTCGAAACTCTTTTCTGAAGCGAATCTGGCCCAACTTCTGAAACCAGGTTTGCATCATAATATAAGTCCTAGGTACCGAGGGTATTGGGATGCCCGCGGACACGTTCCCAGCATGCCTGAATCAAACCTAAGAACTATATCTAAAACCTAAAGCCCAAGCCCTAAGCTCTTAGGAAGTAATCTAGACGATGCTTTAGTGCGACGTCGGGCTTTAGCAGTTCTGGGTCCGGATCGCTTTTGCCAGGTTTAGAAGAGACATTCTCAGTAGGAGATCTGAACCCTAAAACCCAACCCTTACGGTCCCCAAGAAACCACAAAACTCACCTGAATTAGGGTTTAGGGTTTAGGGTTTAGGGTTTACTAAACCCTAAACCCTAAACCCTGTTCGAAATCCTCAGACCCTCATAACTCGCTTAGAAGCCTTGCCTCATGCAACAGCTGCGTCGGCAGCCCAGGCCGCGTGTGAGAAACCTGCGCCCAGTCTTCAAGGACCATCCCTCTGAGCCCAACACCATGACCAGACCCAAGAGTAACCTACTAGTAGGCATAAAATGCATAAAAAGGGTGCCCTTTTTGGGTTAGAGGGGGTTGCATGAGAACCTAAATCCTAAAAAAGGGAATAAGGGCCTACTCTGGGTCCTAGATGAACCCTAATACGCCACACTTCAACCCCTGAACCTCAACCCTAAAAGCCGAAATGTGCTCTGCAACTCCGACATAGACCTCCGTCCTGACTTTAAGACTGTAAACTGTGTTCCCAAGTCCTCAGTACAATAACCCCTAAACCCACCCCGGATCTTGTCTGAAAGAACCGAAGGCCGATGAAAGCAATCGCCTGGAGCTGATGCTGGCGCATGAAGGCCGCCAAGCCTTGATCTTGAGGAACCCTATAACCCAGTGGGTTCATGTATCCAACCAGTACTTACTTTGGCCTTGAAGTAGTCCCTCAATATTTCTATAACACCCAGAGGGTCCATGCAGACTGCCATTATGGAGTTAGGCCTCAGAAGACCATCCATGTTGTAGTTTAGGGTTCTAACTTCATGATAGCAATATATATATATATATATATATACGGACCCTCTAGGTAAGGTAACAAGGGTTGCTGATCGGAATTGATAGGGGTGTTCAGAAGGGGTTTTCACAAACACACACACACACAAACACACACACACACACGCACACGCACACGCACACGCACACACACACACTTACTTCTCAAAACAAACACAGTCCTACTAACACAAAAAACTAAAAACCCGATTAGACAAAAACACAGTGAATCCTTCTAGAAAACACTCTGCAAAATACCCGGAACACCCCATAAAAGCCCCCTTGAAAAGAGCCCAGGGGAGCTCTTATAATTGAGGTTAAAGGCGCCCTTGTAGTTCCCTTAGCAGCCCTGTTGCTGGAAAATGGGGGACCCTAATATGGTCTCCTAAACTGTCGGATACTTATTATAAGGATCCCGAAATAAGGTGCCCCCTAATTTTCGGAAACTCCATAAAAGCCCCCTTAAAAAGAGCCCACGGAGCTCCATCTTCCCGCGAGATCGAAGCCGGCGACCAGCACCGGCGGCTGCTCGGGGCGGCCGCCCTCCGGGCTCAGGACTGGCTAAATGTTTAGGGTTTAGGGTGTATAGGGTTATGGGTTAAGGGTTTAGGGTTTATAGGGCTATGGCTTTAGGGTTTATAGGGCCATGGGTTTAGGGTTTAAAGGGCTATGGGTTTAGGATTTATAGGGCTATGGGTTTAGGATTTATAGGGCTATGGGTTTAGGATTTATAGGGCTATGGGTTTAGGGTTCGTAGGGCTATGGGTTTAAGGTTTATAGAGCCACAGGTTTAGGGTTAAGTTATGGGTTAAGGATTTAGGGTTTAGGGGCTTAGGGCTGAGATTGAAGTGTTTTGAGGGGCCTTTTCGTTGCACTGTGCGTCTAGGCTTGTGTCGAGGATTCAGTTTCGGGCTCGGGACTTGTAGGGCTTAGGACGCTAGGGCTGGGGGCTTCTATGGCCTTACCCTAAGGGTCCAAAGGCCCCAATAATTAGGTACTTGGGTTTAGGATAGTAGTTATGTAGCTCAATATTTAAGGAAGTATATGATTATTAGGTACTTGGACCCTTAGGGTTAGGCTTTTGCAGTCACAGAGATCTTGTTCGGTGAAGCCTTGAGGGCCTTCGCACCATGGCTGGCTACTCTCAGCACCTAGTCCCTAAGGGTCCATGTACTCATATAGTATGTACATTGGCCTTAAAGTACTCCCAATATACAGTGAACCCCAGAAAGTTGGAACATGGATTTTGGATGATTCATGCTGGGATTCCCTATACTTCACCTCAAGGGCACGAGGATAATGATGTTCCAACTTTCTGGCTTCTGCTGTAGGTACATTGGGCCCAAAGTATATGCTTTCTGGGTACATGGACCCTTAGCGAGTTGCTGCATGGGCGCCAAAAACTGAGCCACCATCTCCTTGGAACGTCTTTCCTGTTCCTTGGCAGCTGTGATCATCTCGGTGCCTGCCACCCATCAGCTGTCTGGTTCTTAGTAATTAGGGAATGGGGGAATGGATTATGGAGACTATTATTTGGGATTATATAGGAACTACTATAGGGATCCATTCCCCCATTCCCTACTAAGCACCAGACAGTCTTTCCTGCTCATGGCATCTGCGATCACCTCGGCGCCTGCCACCCTAAACCCTAAACCCTGAGCCCTATTCACGGCCCTGGGACTCACTCACTCCAACGGTGGGCTCATAGCCTGCTCTAGACTCCAGAGGTCCTTCAGTTGTGCAACGCCAAGGCGTTCCGGACCATAGCATCACCCAGAGGGTCCAAGTAGGGTTTCAAGGTCCTAAAATCCATACTCTCAATGGTTTTTGGACCTTGAAACCCTACTAGTTGGGTACTTGGACCCTCTGGGTCATATCTTTCAATGATGGTCCAAGCTCGCTCAGACCCCTGTACCTGGACGTGGCTGACCTGAATTCTCAAGGTGTCGATCACTCAAGAATCCAGCACCAGGGCTGCTTCTGTGTGCTCTCTGGTCTGGTGCTGCACTCGGCTTAGGGCTTCGGGCTATTAGGGTGTAGAGTCTAGGCTTTAGGGCATAGGGCTTTGGGTCTCAGGTAGGGTCTAGGGGCTTAGGGAGTAAGATTAGGGTCGCCCTGCTTTGCGGAAGGGTTTGCGTTTGTTAAAGGGGTCCTGCAAAGGAGTCCAGTACTGGATCCTGTAAGGTTTCCCTGAAAAGGATCTACCCTGGTTGTAGGTTGTAGATGGGCTGGGGCTGTGGGCTTGAGGCTTAGAGTTTGTAAGGTCGAGTTTGAGGTTCAGGGCCTGAAGTTCAGGGTGTAGGATGTAGGGACTTCACAACTGAGGATGATTATGTTTCTGTGGTTGTGAGGGCCTTTTTTTACGGTGTCCCACTGCAACACAGTGCCACGAAATGCAGACCTGGTCTTCTGGCGAAAACAACAACAACCAATCCCTAAACCGTATAAGCCATGACCCACGGACGTAATTAAGCCTTCAAACTGAATCCCCCTACCCAGATCGGGATGTTCCAGGCCCCAAATTCCCCTAAGGGTCCATGTACCCAAATAGTATATACTTTGGCCCCAAAGTACCTATATAGGGACTACTTCAAGGCCGAAGTATATAATATTTGGGTACATGGACCCTTAGGGTTCTGCCCGCAGAACTGCTCTTGACAACTTCAAACCCTAGCAATTTGGGCTCTTGCGCCCATATGTCGAAATAAACACCAAAAGAACCTATACCAACTATCAAGGCCCCTGTATGATACCCCAAACCTCGTACATCCAGTGATGCGCCCCCTAAACCCTGGCCCTAAATCCTAAACTCTAACCCCTCTAAACCACTTGGCCCTAAACCCCTAAGCCCCTTAGCCCTAAACCCTGAGCCCAAACCCCTAAACCCTAAACCAGTGAGGCGCCAGCCTTACCCTGGCCGCCCCAATGACGCGATTTCAGGTGCTTGGCGAAGCCTTCAGAACTTCGGGTTCAGGGGTTTGGGGGTTTGGGGGTTTGGAGTTTGGGGTTTAGGGGTTTACTTGGAGGGGCAGGGGACTTAGTAAGTAGGTTATAAGTAGAGTTATAAGTACCCTAAATGGAGTTACCCCAATTATATCCCTACTTATACCCTACTTACTAATTCCCCTNTAAGTAGGTTATAAGTAGAGTTATAAGTACCCTAAATGGAGTTACCCCAATTATAACCCTACTTATAACCTACTTACTAAGTCCCCTGCCCCTCTAAGTAGGGTTTGGGTTTTAGGGTTTTAGGGTTTTAGGGCTTTAGCCAGGGCCGAAGTTCCTGTATTTGTCTGGGTTCCTGAGTGGCCCCATTACAATAAGGGTACCCTTTTGCTTACGATTAGGTTTTAATAAGGAGACCCTAAAATAAAAAGGGCAAAAGGGTACCACTCAACCTAGTTGTTAAGCTGGGCTTCGGGCGTTGGAGGAAGAGCCTTGATTTGGAGTCGCAAGGTGTGGCGGCTTCCGACATGGATGGCCAATTTCCCTAAAACTCCATGTGCCTATGCAGTATAAACTTAAGCCGTAAAAGGAGGTCCAGTATAGGTACTTTAAGGCCTGCACGTATGGAGAACACTATTGGTTGAGGGTTTCGTCTTTTGGGCTCGCTAGTCCAGCTTGGTGCGGACTGAACTCACGCTTTAGGGTTTAGGGTCGTTTAGGGTTACCCTTGTTGGGTTGCTAATACATATGCAATGTAAATGGGTAGTTGTCAAAATTAAGGTCCCTTTTTGGGTACCCTAAATAATAGGTGCCGTATTATAGTAGGGACCCAAAAAGGGAGCTTAATTTTGACAACCACCCCAACCGAGCCAGCCGATAATTCTCTTTTCTGTGGTGAGGGCCATGGTTCTTGCCGGTGATCCAAACAGGTAAGGGATCCCTCTAGGGCCCCCCAAAAAGCACGTAAGCAAAAATTAGGATAGGGATCTCCCATATAAACCCCCTTGTAACGAAGCCCAAGGAGTTGCCTGGGAAGACCTTGTTCACAGCACGGCCGTACTGCGCAACGCAGGTGACTCTGCCTGGCCGGACGGGTCTAAGTAACAGTATCGTAATGGAAAAGTATACACTTTTGATTTAATTTGGGGCCCACATATCCACTAAGAGCTTGCTATATTGGTACTTGCACCCTTTGCTGGTCATTCGCTCTATAAATCTGCAGATCGTTTTGTTGTTGCAGGGCTGTTTCAGGCCTAGGACGAAAATCGAAAATCGTCTGAGTTGTCATAAGAATGTGGATTCTTCAGGCTCAACCCCGATTAGGCACGACTCTTTTGACTCGGGGGTTCAGGTTCTCTGAGCTCTGGGATGTTGGATGTAGCACATGACTTCGACTTCGACTAAATAGCATGGAACCATCCAGGACGATAGTTTACACTGGGCACTTTTAAGTTCCGGCACTGGTATGGAAAATGAAACCCCAACGCTGAAGCGCAACCCAAAACGTAGAGACTAGGGATAGTCGAAAAAGATAATCCTAAGTGTTAGAACCCCCAATCAGGTGGACCAAGCAAAGTTTGCCATGAACCCCAAACCCTAAGTGGCAAAAGCCCTGGTTGCGAAACCCTCAAACCCTAAGGGTCCAAGTACCCAATTATCATATACTCTCCAAACCTTCAGGGTCCATGTACTCATATAGTCTATACATTGGCCTTAAAGTACTCCCTATATAGGTACATTGGCCCCAAAGTATATGCTATGTGGGACATGGACCCTTAGGGAAAATAGTAACCTACAGAACTGCCATCCCAAACCCGAGCACCTAATTATTGGGTCCGTTGGACCCTTAGGGAAACCAAGCCCACCCCATCTCGAGCACCCAAACCCAAACAAACCCCGAAAACCATCAAGCCCTAAGTCCAATCCTAGAGGGCCCATATATGGGTGGTTGTCAAAATTAAGGTCCCTTTTCGGGTACCCTAAATAATAGGTGCCGTATTATAATAGGGACCCAAAAAGGGACCTTAATTTTGATAACCACCCATATACTACTATGATGGAGGTAGGCCCCCAAAACCATAACAAGGATGGTCTTTTGGGACCTACTTTCATAGTGGTAGTATAATATGGACCCTCTAAGAATGCAGGCCTTGGAAGGCGTCCTGTGCACTGAGCTGCAGGAGGGCCACATCGTCCACCGGACAGGCGCCCTCAGGTCACTCTTTACACTGTATTTATCAAGATGCTGGAGGAATCGTATTACTCATGTATTACTATCGTTCAGGCTTCCATATAATGATATATGATCATATATACGTTCTTGGGGGAATGGAGGTGCAAGCACAGGTCTTTGAGATCGTCATAAAATCAATCGACAATGACTAGGGTGTTGCACAGCTTCAAATACGAAAACCGCGCATCGCCACAGCGCAGTCTAGGCAGAGTCTCAAGGTACTTCCGAGGTTGTAAATACTGGATAAGATAGTTGCCGCCTGACTTATTAGAATAGGGCTTCGGAATGTATTACACTGTAACCGCAATGGGGACTGTAAGGGAATATCATGAACAGTTATTCCGACCACTGCGTTAGTTGTGCTTCTGTTGCGCGCTCATGACTCCGGCTGCGCATCTGATCGAATTCGAAACTGCTCACCCTGACTACCGCAACCCTACAATCGAGGTAAATCGTGCATCTTTGACTTGCTTGACGGGATCATTTCTGGTGTGCAGCTTCTGCCCCAGAAAGGGCTTAAAGGCTATGGTAGCTGCCGTACAACTACCTGCAGACGATGACACTGTACTCTTCGTCTCGCAGGAAAAGCCCGGAGAACCGCGCAACTTTCAGCACGAAACCTTATTGAGATCCTGCGCCTACGTACCCTAAACCCTAGACCCCTAAACCCGAAACACTATACCGTCCTTAGCACTTAGCGCATGCCCCTTCCTTGAGATTCCGCGGTGCTCCGAGAGCTGTACCTGCTTCATAAATATGAACACTGTCATGTAGTGGGGCTGTTCGAAACCCATGGGTTCCCTCGCAGGCTGAATTTTTGATAGACCTCGTGGTTGGGTTTAGGGTTTAGGGCTTTAGGGTTTTAGGGTACAGGATATAGGGATATATAGTATTGGGGTCTAGGGGCTTGAGTACAAAGACTGCTTTGCAGGGACTGCCCAGTGCAGAAAAAACGCCCGAGTCTGGAACAACCCCTCTGGTCAGGTATACTATACGATCTTTCGCTTTCGGCACTATGCAAATTTGAACACAAAGCCAAACCGGCGATCATGTGCGTGTCGGCTGACCACCATTGGGAACTAGTTGGCACAAACGTCTTGCAGCATTCAGAATCAGAGAGTGGCTTGGACAAAGCCTGCGAATGCTGAGTCGCAAGAAGCTTAACACTGTCTTGATGACCCATGACTGTCGATAGTCGACACAATGCTCTTCGAAAGCTAGCAAAGATGAATGGAAGCGGTTGATCTGAAGCTGAAGCTCACGAATATCACCTGCCACCAGTGCAGAGAACATCAAAGAGATGTGCCAAATGACTGCCAGTCGTGAGGCATCCCATTCCAAGGACCCTTCTGCATAAGCATGCAATGCCTGGCAAAAATGAGATGCGCACTCCTGCATCTCTCGATGGAGGCCCTGCCTAATTTGAGGTTGCGCTAGGAGCATCATCATTTTCTTTAGGATCCGAACAGCTAGGCTGCCTGCTAAGACCTCCTCTGTCTTACCTCGAAAGTACGGCTCCATCTCGCAAGCATCCACCACCGTCAAAACCTTGTCCACCAAACGTTCCACACGCCCTAGCTTTCGCTCAACCGACTGGAAACTGCTCGCGCGTTCGGAGGGGTTGGCGAAAGCTGCGTTTACGACGAGTATGGTAGCTTTGTCACACAAATACTTTGCTTGTGTCAAGTTGATCATGCACAGAAGGCCTTGAATGTTGCACGGTCGCACACTATGGCCTCTGATAGCACTGACAAACTCTGCCGTCTTTAAAAACCTATGCCGACGGCCTGTCCTCTCACTGCGAACGTTTTGAAGAATCATGATGGCACGAGCATCCTCCGAAAGAGACGGATGATTCACAAGTCGCTTGCGTCGACGGAGACTTTGACTGGCACGGTGTTTCCGGAAGATGTCCAACTCAGCTGTGCTCCACTGCATGAGCCTGGACTTTGGGATGCTTGCTAAGAGTGTCGGCGCTGGCCGGCAAGTTGTCTCAGTTGGATCCAGAAACAAAATCGACTTCGAAGAGGCATATGCGGTACTGTGGACACAGATTCTTTGCTTCCCCCGACCGTAAATGCCATGCATATGCAGGCAAATACCCTCAAAGACGTAGTCGAGAGTGCACCTGTGGGTTCTGCAACCACGGAGTGTCTTCACCAAAGCTTCAGCAAAGAATCCATGCTGCAGCACCAAATTTGTAAATGCAGGGCGCCCAGACTCGCAGGCGAATACTTGAAAGAAGTTGGGCCGCGTGCCCTTGTACGATGAATCGAGCAGAGATGTTGGGCTTCCGACACCCACTCCCTTCCCCCAAAGTAGCATGCGGTGCCACCATGTGAAGTGCTCGTAGACTGAAACCCTACAACAGTCCAGTACGAACACAAAAGTCGCGCAAGAGGCATGGTGTGTCGCATGGACGTTGGTAAGCTCTGCCTCAAGCTCCTCAAAGCAAACAGCTTTGGCCAGTGGATGCCATATCAGCCCTTCCACAAAGGATCTGCAGCTGCACCGTCCAACGGCTACCCATCCCAAAAAGCAGCACAAAACAACTAAAACTCCGGCTTCATGGTTTAGACCCAACTGCCGGCAAAAACAAACCAGCAGGAATGCCAGCACGAAGGCAAAAGGTGCTAGGCCCTGCCCGATCGAAAAATCCGCCATGAAGTCGGATGGTATCAAAAACAAGCGCCCACCATGCGTGACCCCATGGCCACTGTAGAACCACAGAGCAAGAGACGAATGGGTGTTTCGGAGTTTGTCTGCTGTGCGCCTCGGCAGGGCGTGCAAGTCTGCAGCTGTTGCATCCTTCAACGGAACGTCGACATCAAATCCACCCTCTTCCAAGACTTCATAGACAGCATCTACATCGTGAAAGGCTGCTGGAATATCTTCCCAAAATTTTGTTTTCTTGCCATGGCTGCTGTATGTTTTGTTTCCGATCAGAAATGCCGTCCGCACCATGGCAGCAATCACCTCGGAGCATCTTTCATGGCAGTCCTCGCCTTGGATGTAGATTGGTTTTCGAGCAAAGACAAATCGCAGAGAATGGGCCGTGCTACTATAGTACAAAAGGGCCCTTACTAATTAGAATAGGGTTTTGGGGCCCATTATACTATAGCTATAATAAGGAACCGCCAAACTAGTATTGGGCATTATTTAGACCCCTATATTACTCGCTTCAAGAGCATCTTGTGCACGAGGCCTCCAGCTCGGGTTCTGTATACAACTAGAGTGCGTCAAGCTTGACAAAGAACGTGCAAGAACTGACTAAATCTCAGGATTGCAGGTGTATGAGAAGCTTGCGGAATGGTGCGAAACCCCAAAGACCAGAACTGGGAACCCGGCAGGTCCTGATTAATCAAGACTTTTTACTTTTTGCTACAAAAACCTTAATACCACGATCCTCATTACCATCCGTAGTAAGGACGGGGGTGAGTCTAATGCTTCAAGTAGTTGTTTTCAAATTACCTGCCTATAGTTCCTATTTTTGGTTAACCAGTGTTAAGGTTAGGATCCTATAGTACAAGTATTTTGCTCAACCGAAAAAAGGAACTACAATCCCGAAGATTCCACGTGCCCATATAGTCGGTACTTAGGCCTTAATGAGGTCCCTGTATGTATTTTAAGGCCGATAAGTACCGGCTACATGCAGCATTGGGGAATGGAGACTGCAGCTAGGCCCAACGACAACCTCGAAGCTTCAGGCTCGTCGTTAGGATTGCGGGGTGTGCAAAAGGTTCACGGTGTTTTGGTTTCAAGCTTCACCTGAACTTACCCTGAATATCATACCTTTTTAGGACTGGTATAAGGACATCATATTCAGGATCCCTGACAAGGTTGATTTTTTGGGTTAAGGTGGGGGTCATGCTCGGGGTTTCGGATTGCCAGAGTTTCGGATTGCCTAGGTATCCGGGCAAATACACCTGCCTAGTGCTCATGCCGGAGCATGTATTGCAGACAAGCAGTGCAGCTCAAGAAGTCATGGATCCCGGATCCCCAGAACTTTCAAACCTCTGGCTCCACATCCTTCCCAACTGTTCCCAGTTAAGTGATGCAAAGAACGTGTACAAAGATCGTTGCTTGCAGCGACCTGCGTTAAAACGAGAGCTGTTGAGTGGAAGTTACACTCCTACAGACCTGCTCGTGTCCAGCAAACTAGAGTCTCACTATTTCAAGATACGCCAACCAGGGGTTTAGCGTTTAGGGACTGCACAGGAATATTTACCCAGAATATTAAAGTATTTGGTCACTGTCCAGGACATCCTTGCAGCAAGCCAGAAGCGATCTTCAGCATGCAAAAGCTCTACGTCTGAACCCCTTGATCCTGCGACTTAGGTAGGCACACATGTGGATCACCCTCCAAGAAACCAGGTTATGACTGTTTCGACCCTTATAACCCCTACAAAATAGTAAGCAGTTGCTGCCAATGCCGGTGATTTCTGTAAGGGCTCTTTGGGATCTCTGGCCTCTCCATCGGCCGCGGCGTGCAGCCACAGCGCAGAGGCAAGAAGCCAGGCTCGCATCGTCGTGGAGAATCGGTTCGGTTCTGTCTGACGGTTCTTGCAAGGGTAATGCTATGCCTCGAAAAGGTGTTGGGGGGACGTCATGCCATGAGCTGGTACACTGTGCAATCAACCTCAGGAACACTATGCTTGTGATAAATGGGTTTGGCATTCAGCGTATCATGGGCTGCATGATCAGAGTTTCAGATTTGGCTAGTCGGGCATAGATCGAGATGCGAGTTGATGTATCGTGGCTGTTTGGTGGCACAGCGCTTGTAAATGCTTCTGAATACCACAGTCACTATCCGGTGCCCCTGCTTTGAACCTGCACGCATCATCGCGCACAGCGTAGACGTTTAAACTATGCTACATAATACCTAGAGGCTCATACCCTACCCCCTTTTTTAGGATACCTAGTTTTATGGTTAGGATCTGATATATAGAAAAGTAGATACCCTAAAAAAGGGGTAGGGTATGAGCCTACAGGTACCCGCCGATGTCTGGGATCAGGGTCTCACTGATTAGACTGCCAAGTCGGTATATCTCAAAGTATCGCTATAGAGGGACTATATACAGTAGAAGCCAGACAGTTGGAACATCATTATCCTCATGCCCTTAAGGTAAAGTATAAGGGATCCTTGCACGAATCCTCCTAAAGCCATGTTCCAACTTTCTGGGGTTCACTATAGGGGAATAGTGCTACTAAATATTCCAGCCCCTGTACCTAAACCCCAGTGGAGCATTCTTTTTGCATAACCTGTTTTGCTGTTTGGTTCCTGCGATTAGAACCTCACATAGAGTACACATACTTTGGCACTACAGTACCAAAATAGGGATTCCCTCAAAGCCAAAAGCATATACTAGATTATACTATATGAGCACACGGACCCTTAGGGTTACTAGTTCGTGGTTGGGATAATATTAAACTCTTCAATTTCTATTCCTTATAGGGTTGAAGTATCCATAAAACTGCAAAATGTTACCCAACTATGGTCAAGGTTACATCTTAACCCTAAACCCTAAACCTAGAAGACTTTCGGAGGAAGCTAAAGCTCATTCTGCTCACATGATCTTCACTCTGGCCCCTTCACCCCAAAAAAACAAACCATCAGGATCCTAAAGCGCAAGTCTTGCGATTGAGTTCAGGGGCTTAGGGTTTAGGGCTGTTTGGCTTTAGGGTTGTTGAATTTAGGGGGGGGGGGTCGTGCAATCCAAAAAATCTTGAACAAACTGCCACTGATTTGTGGAAATCGGTGTTGATGTGTGCCTGGGGGTCCCCCAGTCAGCACCCGCTAGGCTGTCTCATGGCACCAAACGGAGCACACAATCATACGGCTCGCATGTCTACGGTTTTCTCAAACCCAAAACCCTAAACCCTCCTTTCTGTTACATTATCACCAAACGTCCTCACGACAGCTGCGTTCGCAGAGTTTGGTGGCGATGAGGCCGAAGAAGCCCGTGGCGCGACTGGCATGCTTGAGGGTTTACACTGTACTGTTGTGGATGATTTTGCAGCGATTCCCTATATTTTATGTTCAAGGCATGGGGATAAGGGTTCCAATTTTCCGGCGCGTGGCTTACGGGGGTTTTGGGTCTAGGGTCAATGCCAAGGCTAGAAAGTACAGTGGCCGGCTAACTCATGGCTCATACTCCTAGCTTGCGCTTACCCAGTAATTGGACTCCTGAGAAAGCCGTGAAACCCTAGTACAGCCCCTCAAGCCCAAAATTCAAAATGCCGAACGTCCACCTGGACCTAAACAGTAAACCTGGATCCCTGTTGGGGCTATATTTTAAATGATCATGTTTAGTTTAATCCTTCTTGGGTTTTCTTATAACAAAAATGTAAAATTCTATCCGACAAGGACCCAGAAACCCTACGTCAGAATCCCAAAAACACCGGAAGACCTAAACCACGGAAGCCCGGAAGCCCCATGGTCTTGACTAAAGCCCTAAGATGATGCCTATAGTCTCCATTGTAGTTCCTTTTTTTGGTTAACCAAAACCTATACTATAGGGTCCTAGCCATAACAACAAGTTAACCAAAAAAAGGAACTACAATGGAGACCATAGGTAAAACCTAGTTAAACCAAGTAGCCCCCAAGCCCTGCTAGGAGGGTCGGGGGACTTAGTAACCAGTTATTTTAGACACTTATAAGTACCATAACCCCCAGTTAGGAGCCCTTTTAAGGGACCTATAACTCTACTTACTAGCAACTTACTAAGTCCCCCGACCCTCCAAGTAAACCCTAAACCCTAAACCAAGAAGCCCTTTTGGCTGTAAGCCCTGATTCACGGAAACCCAAACCCTAAACTACCCATATGCTCCATAGTAGTTCCTTTTTGGGGTTCATGCTTAGAATCCTATAAGGTAATCCCAAAAAGGAACTACTTTGGAGCCTCTGGGTAGAAGCCAAAGCCACAAAGCCGTTAGCGGAAGAAGCACGTCATATATACGCTTGCTGACGGATTATCAAGACCGTAAAAAAGGGTCTATTACACAACCACACCGGTAGTACCCTAACCGAAGAGGACCCAGCACTTGAGCTTGGGATTCAGGTAAGGTAATCTAGTATCTAGGGGAGTATAGGGTTACTGCAAAGGAACCCTAAACCCTCAGCCCTGACACCTGTAAGCCCTACTGAACCCAACACCATCCGACACATTTTCAACCCTTTAAACTTTAATGTGGGAACCTGATTAGCCTATAACCCCAAAATAGTAGGATCCATAAAAGGAACCCTCATAAAGGCCCAAGGTTTCTTAATCAGGTTCCTACATGAAGGAACTTCAGTGCTTTAACCGGGCGCTGGGAAGATGCGATTTTCCAGAACAAGGCTCCATGTCAATGTGTCTATAGGGATCCTTTAAGGGTTCCTTCAAGGGTTCCTTTGAGGGTCCTTTTAGGGTGCTGTAGTGTTAAACCCTTTAGCCCCTGCAGCCGGGGCCAGAGCCTGTCAGAACTCAGAAACGACCAGCCCAACAACTCTGGCTCCTCAACGGACCAACTCAGGGCGTCCGCAGAGTTCTGTTAAGCTTCTATAGGGATTCCAGGGCCTATTTGGGAGTTTCCGAAAGTAGGGGACCCTAATTTCGTACCCGGGGTCTATAAGGTTTTCTATATGCTTCGATGTTGGTCGATTTGGGGTTTATAGGTGTAGGGTTTCGGGTTCAGGGTTCAAGGCATTTTCGGACTTTGGGCCCTATGACGCCTCCAGGTCACATCGAACGCCGGGCTTTGGGATGGTTTTAGGTTTGTTTATTTGTTTGTTTTTTGTAACCCTAAACCCTGTTTTATAACCCGAAACCCCACACCCTAAAGCATGAATGCAAATCCTGCATCTAGAATTCCTATGTAGGAGGAATCCACGGAAAGGACCCGTTGGAGCACAGCCAGAACCTCAAATGTAGGGCCCTTAATGATTAGAATAGGGTTTTGGGGGTTCCTTATTGTCATTGAAGAATAATATACCCCAAACCCTATTCTAATTATGAAGGCCCCTATATTACCTCGCATAACATAGTGCAGCAACATACCTACAGACTGCAACCGTCTGCTTCCAATTTTAAGTTCAGGCTTCCAAGCGGAGCACCGGTTGCAGTTCAGCGACTCGGCCTGCGATCTGTGGTGCCTGAACTGCCAGGGCTGCCAGCTTCCCCATTTTTCTCTTTCAGCTCGTGATTCTCCACCTCGTCGATATCAGGTCTGCATGTGTTGGTGGTGCCACTGTCTCCAGCTGGTTGGTCTCGAAATTCAACGGGTTCGGTGCAGTTCCCCCACACCCAAGTTCGTTGAACTTACTGTTCACACTTCGCAGTGCATGTGCCGCCGAGCGCAGCCATTCGGTGACATCCGATTCGGTGGATGCCATTAAGCTCTGTCACCCAAGCAAGTTCAAACTGGCTGGTCAAAACCCCAGGTGATGTGTCCGGCATCGTAGGTTTAGGGTTTAGGATGGCTGAATTCACTGAAGGCTTTCGGCCTGAGCTTCAGCCTAAGGCCACACCAGAAACCCAAAACCAGAATTTGGGTACAAGGACCCTTTGGGTCATATAAGGACCCAACAAAGCGCCTAAACAAAGGCCATTCGGTTGACATATCCCAGAAGCCCCATTGAAGTCAGCTGTGGGTGCTTCATCAAGAAGATCAATCGACTTGGCTGGGGTCTTTCTGGGGAGCGATAATTGGCCTTAATGTAGTGGCCTTAATAATTAGAACAGGGTTTTGGGCCCATTATACTATCCTTATAATAAGGAACCCTACAGTAATATTGATAGTTACTAAGGCCCCTATAAAACCTATATTAAACACAAGCTCGTGCAAACGAAATCCGTCTGAGAGTGAAAGTTTCACCATTTTACATCTGTTCTGGGGTGCAGATTCCGGGCACCGAAGTGATAGTTGCGAACAGGTACTGCCGTAAAGCCATCCGGCAAATAGACAGGTATGTTTAACTGCCTTCTGGTAAGCCAAAACCCCTAAACCGCAAATCTGAACCTATAGAACATTAATTAAAGCAACCCTGACAGCCCGAGTCTAGTCTAAGCAGCCCCGGTAGAGTCTCAGCAGAGGTTTAGTGCCGTCAGGATCAACTGGGTTCTTGTTAAGTAAGGGATTTGATTTAAGTTGCCATGTTAAGGATCTACAGTAAATATTCTGGTTTCTATATTATGGTAGCTTAAGTACTGAATCCCTTAACAAGAACCCAGTCAATGCAATTGGTCCACCTGGCAGCTGCCACACGTCAGCGGCTGCCAAAGGTATCCTGGCTGTTCGCAACGCGCAAGTTGCGGTTTCCTTTAAAGGCTCCTTACAGGATCCTTAAAGGAACCCTAAGAGGAACCCTAATAGGAACTCTGAATTCCTTTAAAGGCTCCTTACAAGATCTTTAAAGGAACCCTAAGAGGAACCCTAATAGGAACTCTGAAAGGAAACCTTAAGATGACCTTTAAAGGATCCCTAAAAGCTTCGATGAGAGGTTTTAGGGTTTAGACTTGAGGGTTTAGAGTTGGTTTAGGGTTTAGGGTTTAGAGTTGGTTTAGGGTTTAGGGTTTAGAGTTGGTTTAGGGTTTAGGGTGTAGAGTTGGTTTAGGGTTTAGGGTTTAGGGTGTAGAGTTTCGGGCCGGAGTTAGGAGTCTACAGTTTAGGGTTTCGGGTCAGAGTTCAGCTTCGAGGGTTTGGAGTGTACCCATAGGCTCCATAGTAGTTCCTTTTGGGGGTTCATACTGAGAATCCTATCAGTTAATCCCAAAAAGGAACTACTTTGGAGCCTTTGGGTAAGGTCTAGGGTTCCGAGATTTGGTTGTCTTGAATTAAATAATGCGAACGCGCTGTCTAGCAAATTCATGTTTGAAGGTACAAGAATAAGCCTGTGCCACTTTTTGCGATACTGTGATACTAAATTAAGGGTTGGGGGAATGACACAAGCCTTCAAGAACTGCCGCATGCACATTGAATCTGCTGCCTTCGGCATAGAGGCGTCGCGCAACAGAACCAACGACAACGTGCGCATCAACAACTAAAGCCTATGCGCATCTTTAAGCTATTCTCACAGGATCCTGTGCTAGAGATGCACACTCCCCAAGGGACAACTCTCAATAGTCCCTCCCGGTGTCTTCCTATTGAGATGTTTTAGCAGGTCGCCAGATTAGTTCCGCTTTTTATCGGTGCAGCTGTGTCTTTTCTATCCGCCGTCCTTGTGTATGCTCCTTTCCCTCCTGGTGACTATGGTATTTGTACAGAATGGCTTGTACATGGAGGAAACCTCTCATCAGAATCCACATCTAGAAGCGCACCATCTCACTCCCTCATGCCTTCAGAACCTCTCCCCTGTGACTGTGAAGCCGATCCTCTCTCACTTCAGCGCAGTTTCGCTGGCAAGCTGTTCTTATGACAAAATGCACTGAAGAGACAGGCTCCCCGGCGCTACAGGCACACTACTGCACTCTACACGCTGTTATGCGACCTGCCCCCGCAGGTCTTTCACTGTATTCTTTCTTGTTACGAAGTCTTTGTTGGTTCTTTTGGCCAGTGCTGCTTCTGCAAAAGCCTTCCACGCGCAACTTTCTGCACATACTGTGTTGACATCTAGAAACCCTCAACCCCAAACCCTACACGGGCCCTGCACCCTAAGCGCAAAAAGGGTGGTGGCAGTATGTTCATAGCTTTTATCAGCGAGGTCTGGTGTGGTCTATCCATTTCGGGGCCTGCCAAAACTGGGTTCCTGAGTGGCCCCATTACAATAAGGGTACCCTTTTTCTTACTATTAGGTTTTAATAGGGAGACCCTAAAATAAAAAGGGCAAAAGGGTACCACTCAGGAACCTAGAAAAACAAGCAACCAAAGCAAGCAACTGGGATATGGGCCCCACTTGACAGCAAATATACGGGCCCCCGAAGCCCTAAACCCGCCAGCAGCACCAGGAAACCAACATTGAGCTTCTTTGGGGTTGTAGGCCCCCAGGGGCAGCACGCCAGCTGCCTGACGGATGGTTTGGTTTAGGCTTTAGCATTTGGGGGTTTAGGGGTTTAGGTTTAGGCATTTAGGGTTTAGGGGTTTAGGGTTTAAGGGTTTGGTGCCTTGCCCTGCAAGTGTATGTTAGAATTTAGAATTTAGGATGCTTTACTTGCAGGATTCATTGTAGTTCCCCTTTTTGGTTTAGCGAACTTTATGTTACAGGATCCTGATCACAAAACTTGTTAGCCTGTAAGAAAAGGAGCTACAACGGAGGCTATAGGAAGGGTTTCAATCGGTATCTGCAGTGGGCGCAAAGACTTTCGATTCGGTACCTTTGGGATCTGAAAACCTATAGGGGCCTTAAAGAATGAAAATAGCGTTTTGGGTATATTGTACTATAACTAATCAATGACAATAATAAGGTGCCCCCCCCCAGAATAGTATGGTAAATTATTTGGGCCCCTATAGTACATGTGATCTGGGTACTTGGACCAATTAACTGGGTGTCAGAACGCCGTAGCAGCCCCAGCCGAACACTCATCAACCTCACCATCGGCATCTCTGAAAACGAGTTCGCACGATCACTACTCCAACCTGGCAGTCAGAACACATGCTGGTCCTCGCTGAGGATCCGCTCCTAAACCACAACCCCTGAAGGCATGGTCAGGTAGAAGTCGGGAGATCCACGCCCAACTTCAAGCCCCTACCCTAAGGGTCCAAGTACCTAATAATCATATACTCTCCCAAACGTAGAGCTACATAACTACTGTCCTACACCCAAGTACCTTATTATTGGGTCCTTTGGACCCTTAGGGCTACACCAACCCTAACACCCAAAAGTCCCACCAAACCACGAAACCGAGACCGAAGAGAGTCTCAACTCCACAGCACAACCCTATCTTTGAATTCAAGAACCGGGTTTTGCCGCAGACCAGACTACAAAATGCTTGAAGCCCACGGAAATAAGCAAGAACCCTAAGCCACACCAAATCTTTCCCTTACTTGGAGGGTCGGGGACTTAACAAGCAGGTAATGAGTAGACGTATAAGTACCCCAAAGGGGATCCTAACTTGAGTTAGGATACTTATAAGTCTATCAAAAAACCACTTACTAAGTCCACTGACCTCCAAGTAAGCGGCAAGAGTCGGGTTAGGATTTGGAAGACCCTTGGGGTTATAGACCCTCTCAATACGGTCCCTTATACCGAGAGCCCTTTATGCATTTCTCCCTAATACTACCTGGGAGCCCTTAAACAGCAAGAGTCGGGTCTACTTGGAGGGTCGGGAGACTTACAGGTATCATAACCCGAGCTAGGATCCCTTTTAGGGTACCTAAAAGTCTTACTTATTAGATACTTACTACATCCCCCGACACTCCTAGTGGGGTTTGTCTGCAGCCTTCCGGCCGCGCGGCCGCCGCCGGGTCACTGTGCCGGGCCCCTGTGTCCTTCTGAGGGCTGTCAGGGTTTAGGGTTTAGGGTTCTCAGGGCTGTCGGGGTTTAGGGTTTCAGGGTCGAGGGTTTGGGGTTTAGGGGTTTAGGCTGTCGGGGTTTGTAGATCGCCACAGCTTCTGAAGGGCTTCAAGAAGGTTGATGGGATTCTAAGTATCCCCGAAACAGGTCAGAAGTTCAGGGCTGTTCTTATTCTTCTTCTTCCTCTTCTTATTCTTCGTTTTGTTTCTTGCCAAAGGTGCTCGTTACTCAGAGCATCCGGGATGCTGCTGTGTGTTCACCCTGCATATGGACATGCTGATGGCCTCTGCCTGGGCAGTACGGAAGCCCGATTAAAGCAGGTAAGCGATGCAAAGAGTTACTGGGCACATACTGTACATACTAAACCCTAAACCCTAAACCCTGAACCCTAAACCCTAAACCCTGAACCCTAAACCCTAAACCCTGAACCCTAGACCCTAAACCGCAAACCCCTATACCCTAAACCCCTAAACCTTAAGGGCTCAAAGGACCCAACAAGCAGGCCCTTGGGTTCGGTTAGTAGGTATCTAGGGTTTAGGGTTTAGGGTTAGTCTCTGCACAGTGTACAAACCTTATGCTTGGACCCTTAACTGGGCTATTAAGTAACCAGGGAGAAAAAAAGTATAAACTTTTATTTCATAAGGGTTCCGTTAAGGAAAAAAGCATTAAAGTATGGTACTCCAAAGCCCAGTTAATTGGGGTTGCACAGATAGTCTAGACTTTACATCCGATACCTTCTATGACCCAAAGGGTCCAAGTAATGGTATAGAACATACTTTTGGGGCCTAAATACATACGATTATGGTACTTGGACCCTTTGAATGACTTCGGAATAGTTGTGGGTTAGGGTCGAGCTTCGGATTTGTGGTTCGGTTTTGGCTCAGCTTGAGGCATAGGGGATGTGTATATTTGGAAGGTCGGGGGACTTAGTAAGTAGGTAATAAGTAGACTTATAAGGACACTAAGCGGGATCCTAGTTGAGGTTATGGTCCTTATTAGAAGTCATATGGGTGGTTGTCAAAATTAGGGTCCCTTTTTGGGTCCCTATTACAATACGGCACCTATTATTTAGGGTACCCAAAAAGGGACCTTAATTTTGACAACCACCCATATAAACAACTACTTACTGAGTCCCCCGGACCCTCCGAGAAGCCCCCAGAGCTTAGGAATTTAGGGGTTATAGCGATGTCAAGTGCAGCTGCACCCTACACCGCTTTAGCACTTCTGCTTGTGACGAGGGCCCGGCCACGGGGTCCCCCGAACCCTAAACCCAAAAACCCTAAACCTGAAACCCTAAAACCTAAACCCTAAACCTAAACCCTAAACCTGAAACCCTAAATTCAAACTCGGTCTTTTGAGCTTGCCCCAAATGCACATATTGTAAGCTTCGTCTTCGAGAGCATTACGTGTCTGTTAGGGTTTAGAGTACCGGACCTTCCAGTATCCCCGCATTCCGGAATATACTTTTCAGTATGCTAGGGCCCTTAATCCGATTCAAGGTATATATACCTTTAAGTATGCTAGGGTCCTTCATATGATTCGAAGGGATACTGGAAGGTCTGGTAGTTTGAGGCCCCAGACTGGCTCCTGCTTCCCAAGCATAGCTGCGAGAAGCGTAGCAGATCGAAACGCAAGCCATCGTCACGGGTAGCAGAGTAGCCTGAAAGATGCTCACACTAGAGGTCCAAAGGACCTGACAAAAAGGCGTTGTTGAGGTTAGACTTCTCAAAGGGTCCAAGTGCCCAAACAGTAGGGATTTAGGGCGCCAATTCCATACGCTGAATGGGCGCTTGTACAGCAAACCCTGCTATTTGGGCATCTGGACCATTAAAGCATTAAGGATTTGGGAGATATGATGATCAGGTGCTTGCACCCTTAAAACTGGAGTTGGTTTGGGGCTTTGGGGCTTTGGGGTTTCGGATTAGAAGGGGACATGTACTCTGAGCCTTGAAGAGCCGGGGTTGCTGTTTGGGGCTAAACCCTCAAACCCTGCGGGTTTAGGGTTAAAGAAACAGCGTTTAGGGTTAGGGTTCAGGGTTTAGGGTTTAGGGTTCCGTGTGCGTGGTGGACCAGCTTTGGAGCCCCAATAGAGAAACTTTGCAGTGAGGAGACGAATTATGTTTCATACTTGCTGCGTTCTACATCCCATGTGGGTAATGTGGGGAAAATACATGCTAGGCAATTGGTGTTCGGGTTGAGTCTTCAAGATTGGGGACTGTAACTGCAAGAGTTAGGAAGATGCTGCAGATTAAACCTCGCACCTCCCAACCCTGCAACCTGAAACCCTGAAATGCTGAGCAGCAACTCAACCAACAGCCCACTGATCGTCTGTCAGGTAGCAGAGTGTTGGCACACCCAGCGTCGTCAGCGGGTACGAAAATACGGCATTCCTGAGGGAGTTTAAGAGGTTCGCGGGTCATGTTTCGAGGATGATTGAGCCAAGACATAACGTAAGGCCTGACATCGGCTCCCATGTCCAATTAATTTCGATGTTAAGACTATACCTATCTAGCACATGTTTCTGTGTATGTATATATATATATATGTATATATGTATACGTATATTATACATATATACATAGTTTCATATGTACATGTATATACATACTTGATTATATACATACACATGTGTATCTATGTATGTATGTATGTATGTATGCATGCATGCATGCATGTAGAACTGTCCGGGTAGAAAAAGAGACATAGTATTAGCAGAAAGCTCGCGTCAAACACCTTGAATTGCAACCGGGCGACGGCCGGGTGTCCACGTTCCCCGGCAACAGCGCCGATGACAGGGCGAGGGCCTTTTAGGGTCTATTGTTTTAGGGTTTGGGGTTGAGGGTTCAAAGCATTTTGCAATCTAGTGGCGTTCATAGGGTTTGGAAACGGTTCTTGTAGTTCTCTGGGTTCAACAAGGAAGAGGACTCTAGGACCTATATGGTTCAAGCGCTTGTGTTTAAAACGCCACAGGGCTCTGCTGTGTCTGGGCTGAAGAGGCTTGGCCTGCAGCTCGTGGTCCCGGAGCAGCTAGGTTTGCGGTATAGGGTTGAGGGTTTGGGGTTTAGGGTTGGGTGCAATATGAAATCATACTGCAGGCATGTAATAAGAGAACGTCAAAGTGCAAATCCGATCCCGCCGCCGCACCACGGCTCGGTGGAACTCGCAGCCTTGCCCTGCCGTCGACCTTAGCCTTCTTCACCGCTTCTTCGGGCATCCTGGATGGCAGAGTGAATGCATCCAGATCCGACGGAGCCGGCGTCGCCCGGGGCTGATATCACAGCCTGTCTTGAAAACCTATCAGGGGTCTGGGATGGTTTACGGAAACCCCAGATCCTAAACTGCCTAGACCCTACCTATAGTCTCCATTGTAGTTCCTTTTTTTGGTTTAACCAAATATATAATTAGGATCCTATATGGCAACCCCAAAAAGGAACTACAATGGAGACTCTAGGTAAACCCTGTATAAACCTAAACCCCAATCCAAACACCTGAACCCTGCCACTCAGCCTCAGCCATGGTGCGAGGCCTGCAGTGTCTTGACGGATACATGATATGGGAGTCTCCGAAAACAGGGGACCCTAATATAGTACCCTAAATAGTAGGATCCTCATTATAAGGACCCCAAAATAAGGTATCCACAATTTTCGGAAACTCCCATATAGTGAAGCCCAGAAAGTTGGAACATAGATTTAGGATGATTCATGCTGGGATTCCCTATACTTTACTTTAAGGGCACGAGGCTAATGATGTTCCAACTTTCTAGCTTCTACTGTATAGGGTTTAGGGTGTATGCCGAACCTCCCATCCCACACCCTCCTCTCTCCGTCCCAAAGGCTGAGTTCATGATAAAGAGCCCTAGAAAGGTACATGTAGCATGAAACCCCAAGTCCTAAACCCCCTCTAGGGACCCTTAAAAGGTCATAAGATTAAGCATTTTATAGGGATATCCCTACCTTATTGGGCTTCATTATAAGGAGTTTTTATGAGATATCCCTATCCTAATTAGGGCCCTACCCTCAACTCCTGGCAAGATCGCCAGACCTGGCCGCAGTTGGCACAGGCCAAGCATGAAGCCTGTTCGGAGCTTGGCCAGGGCGCTTCGGGCTGATGGGGTTTGAGGTTTGGAGTTCAGGGCTTGGGGTGTTGGGCTTGGGGTTTAGGGTTTGGTGTTTCGGGCTTGGGATTTTAGGGTAATGCCGGAGCCTTCAGAATCAGAACAGTGTCTTGGTTGGGGGCGGCTATCAAGGTACAAGTATAATGACCCTCAGGAACAGTGTGAAAAAATATTCAGACCCTTAAACAACTTATAACTTATAAGTAAGCTAGTGGGAAATGTCGCTGCAGGTATCGACATTTTCACTCCCGACGAAGCTCGTAATCGTGCACGCTTGCTGTAGTAGTTGTCACTAGCACTTTAAATCTTCAAGCACCCAGCATCCCAGTTCCGAGCAGGACACTCTAAAACCCTAGAGAATCGTTACAACAAACTATTTCAAACCAAACCACCTTACACAACTTACGAGCAACCCAAACGATACGACGTTAAACCTCCGAACCTGTGCAGTAGACCGCAAACCCATTTGGGAGTTTCCGAAAATTAGGGGTACCTTATTTGGGGGTCCTTATAATAAGGATCCTACTATTTAGGGTACTAACGGAAACCCCCATTTAAACTTAGTTTGAGCCGCAAACCCTTCGGAGCCCTAAACTCTGAGCCTGAGCTACCGAAAGCCACTTTTCTGTAGGGTCCCTATAGATTCCGTAGGGTTTAGAGTTTAGGGTTTAGGGTTTAGGGTTAGGGTTTAGGGTTAGGGTTTAGGGTTTAGGGCTTAGGGTTTATAACAAGAACCTACAACGGTTTTGTAGTTGAAGGGTAAACCTGAATGAAACCTCTAGCCGAAAGGCCCGCAGGCAAAATAGCAATGTAGACCACGGAAGAATCAACCTCCTCTTCTTCATCCTTACTTCGGGATGGAGGGTTTGGGAATCAGGGGTCTACACTAACTAACTACCCCTCAACCCTTGAACCTAGCAGCCCTAAACCCTTCAACCAAACGAAACTAAACCATAGTTCAAACCCTTAAGCCCTAGCCCTAAACCCTAAACCCCTAAACCCTAAGCCCTAAACCCCTAAACCCTAAGCCCTAAAACCTAAACCCTATAGACCATAGACCCACCTGGGAATCAAGCGGCTCATGCGACGACATTTGGGGCTCGTCGGCCAGTCGTGCTTCTTTTTCTATACGGCATAACTGATGATAGTAGCATTTTGGGGATTCTTAGGCTAAGTTTAGGGTTTAGGGTTCAGGGTTTAGGGGCTAGGGTGTAGCGTTTGGGGATACTTCGCTCGGGTTTAGGGTGCAAGGACCTGTTAACTTGCACGCTCCTGGGTTGTTGTATGGTGCACGGGAAATAGAATTTCCATAAGTGTTGGCAGGCTGCCTGCAATTCCAGAAAGGTTTATTTGCACCTGCTATTTTTTGGGTCGTGTGACACAGGAAAACTCATAAGGCATGTATATAGCCTTTTGGCTGCCAGGCAATGCAGGCCAGTGGAAATTGCGGTAATTGCAGGCCGTTTCAGCACAAGCCCAGGNTTTTTGGGTCGTGTGACACAGGAAAACTCATAAGGCATGTATATAGCCTTTTGGCTGCCAGGCAATGCAGGCCAGTGGAAATTGCGGTAATTGCAGGCCGTTTCAGCACAAGCCCAGGCGGTTCGTCATCTAGGTTAGGCCACAGCACCCGCAAATTTCAAAACTTGGGCTCCTCAACAGTCCAAGCATAAGTGTTGCGCACCAAAAACGATGTCAAAAAAAAGTGTTTTCATGTCAAAACCGCGGTCCGAAAACCAGTCTTGACATCAATGTTGTCAACTTTGACAACAACAATGTTGTCAATTTGACAACAATCTTGTCAATTTGAAAACAATCTTGTCAATTTGAAAACAATCTTGTCAATTTGACGCCTTCGGCGCCAAATTTGACAACATTGCTGTCAAATTTGGGCGTGACGACCGCCTCGCGCACACACTTTCAAACAAAGATAAGCCCGCCGGCTTGCTGTCTCGGGGGCCCAGCTGCAACACTTACCAGGGTCACGGGCCTTCAGTAAACCTTTTTCAACACTTCCTCGAGCCTAACCCCCAGGCCCCGCGCAAGTTAACACAAGGACCTTGGGGGTTTCAGCTTAGGGTTTAAGGATTTCTGGTAGGTCTGCGCGCACTGTTCGCACAGAACCTTCGTTTCGAGCGAGTGAATCGAATTTCCGGGTTTAAGTTTAAGTATGTTCGGGGTTTTTATTTAACTGTCTGGTTCTTAGTAGGGAATGGGGGAATGGATCCCTTTAGTAGTCCCTTTGTAATCCCTAATAACAGTCCCCATAGTCCATTCCCCCATTCCCTGCTAAGAACCAGACAGTTGATTCAGGGCTTCAGGAAGGAGCTCTTGAGCTTTGTGGTCTTTACTTGTTGTTAGGCCTGGGTTTGGGATTTCGAGCTCCGGTTTAGGGCTTTTTGGGGTTTAGGGCTTCGGGGTCCGTGTTAAGGGATTGGGCCTTGCAGCTATAGGGCTTTGTGGTATCGACTTGAAATTCAAGGTTCAGGGTTTGTACGGGTTTAGCATGGCAGTGTGAGTTCTCCGTGGCTTACTCGGCTGCTTCGCGATGTAACGGAACGTGAGCCAAAAGCGAGTTGTGTTTGCGCAACACACAATTCCGTAGTATGCATTAGAGCCCAGCAAGCAATCATATAGAGGATTGGGCTGAGTTTTGCAGTTTTGTCCCCAAAACCTCAACTCTAAAGCCTAAAGAGGCCTAAAGCCCTAAACCGAATATTGGAAACCCGAACACCAAGACCAACATTCCAACACACTGAACACTAGGGGGCCTAAAGATCACGAATCCCCGCTGTGCGCGATAAGCCGTGCCTGCAAAATCACGAACTATATAAAGACATAAGCCAGTTCCCCAAAACCTTTACCACCCGCAGACTGTCGAAAACCAAATCAAGTACCCAACTCTTGAAGAACGGCCAGTCAACCCTGAACCCTGAAGACCCAGAACCCTAAACCCTACACTCTACACCGGACGGTCAAGCCTAAACGGAAAGCCTTTTCGACCCGACACTTTACGACATGAAAATGCCTATCCCACGACCCAACCTCAAAAGCCATGTGGCACCCAGAGACTCCAAAACCTGCTAACCTGTTGGCGAAGGATCCTACCAAAATAAGGTACCCTAATTTGGGGAAACTTCCAGAGGCGACCCGTATGGCCCTCATATGTATTACCTTCTTGTTGGTTTCCCTGGTTCCATGTAGGATCGTAACCATTGATGCAGCCTAAACCCGAAACCCTACGCCGTATACACCGACCGTAAACCCTATAGACCCTAAACCCTATAGATCCTAAACCCTAAATCTATAGACCCTAAACCCTATAGACCCTAAAACCTAAATCTATAGACCCTAAACCCTATAGACCCTAAACCCTGAATCTATAGACCCTAGACCCTATAGACCCTAAACCCTGAATCTATAGACCCTAGACCCTATAGACCCTAAGCCCAAGCAAGTGGGGCCTGATCTCTGAGGCCCCGGGCTGCTTCTGAAAATCTCCCGGTCCTGGGACGAAGAGGCTCGCAGAGATAACCCACCTCAGACAGGCTTTAGGAGCTTATGTAGGGCTATACCCAAGAATAACCTAGGAATAAAAAGGGTGCCCTTTTTGGTTTAAAGGGCCTTATAAGTTATAAGGGAACCTGAACACAAAAAAAAGGGGAATAAGGGCCTACTCTAGGTCCTAGAGAGTGTTTAGGGAGTTTTTCGCAGGGTTGTGCAAAAGGGGGTTCGGGTTTACGGCCGAGCCCTGCCCTAACTCTGAAAGCAGATGTCTTTGCAGGGGATATAGGCTTTCAGATCTGCTTAGGGTTTAGGGTTTAGGAGGGCAGACTACATGAAGAAGCTAAGAGGGCTTTACGACTCCAACGCCTACCACCAGTTGGAGACCAAGGACGAGGCGCAACCAGCGCTTTGCGACTATGCCATGGGCTCCAATTAAGGTTTATATATGGGATTTGGATTTAGGGTTTAGGCTTCTGTCGTCACGATGATTATGGCCTTCTCTGCTGCTGTCTCTGTGCTACTTTTGCTTAGTTAAACCTAGAAAACCAAACCCTAAACCCCAAACCCTGAACCCTAAGCCCTAAACCCTAAAACCCTGGCACTTATCGACGGGTCGGCCGAGTCCAGTCTGCAGGGTAGGACATGCACATAAGCGAACATTAGGATAGGGATATCCCATATAAAACCCCCTAAAAATAAATCAGGTCCAATAAGGTAGGGATATCCCTGTACAGTACTTATGCTTATGTGCTTTAGGGATCCCTTATCTTTATAGGGTTTCGGGGTCGGGTGGCGGTCCTCTGCCTACAGCCTGTTGTCGCCGGAGCTCCGGCCTTTTTCAACATTCCTCCGCGGAAGCGAGCCGGGCCGACAAACTCTCCCAGTTCGCGCGATCCGCCTCCTCTCTTGGTGCGAGGAGGACTTCCGTATTCCCAAAAACTATCTTGCGGCAGCAAGACCAAAGGAAAACCTGAACCTTGGCCTGTATCCTAGAACTCAACCCATCCCTCAACACTGAAACTTTCGAGGGAATCTCGGCGCATGGCTGGAGAAGCCTGACCGCGCAAATTCCGGTCATCACGATGCAGAACCACATCACGAAGTATCTGACACGACGAGGGCTTGGGGTTAGGGGAACGAGTTCGAGGTTCAGAATGCAAGGCCCGGAACTGACCGTCCAAACAACATACAAAACTACATCAGTGTTTGGGTCGACGGGATAAAAAATGGAAAGACGCTGCCTTTTTATTCCTGCTAACATGATGACATGAGGGACTTGATAATTTGAATAAGGTTTTGGGGCCCATGATAATTAATGCTAGTTATTCTGCTAATTATTGAGGCCTCTACATTATGTACCTTTCCGGGCAGGAAGCGAATTGATAAGGCACAAACGGAGGGTTGTTTTCTTCTCAATGTTGGTGCTTATCAGTGGAATGTGTTGGAGGAGTTTGATTTGCTAGCATGGCTGCTGCCTAAACCCTAAACCCTGTACCCTAATTAAACAAGAGCTCGAGTTGACATAACCCTATGCTTTTGCACCAGACACTCAACCTTGATGCCGGGCGAATCCTCGTGGAAAGTTGCTTGCTTATGGACTAGGGCTTAGGGTGAAGACTGACAAACTGCGCACAGGTTCAGAAATTTGGGGTCTCAAACATATGCTGCACCCGTGAAGCCTACGCTAAAGCTAAAGCTCAAAACCGCCACATCCTACAGTGTACATAAAGCCTACAGATGCTCTGCATTTCTCAGGCGTGCAAAGCGAAGGCATAGTTATCTTCATGTCTAAAATGACCATAGCTGGTAGTAGTAGCGGTACCTGTAGTGGTCGTCGTGGTAGTGGTAGTACCAGCAGCAGCAGCAACAGCAGCAACAGCAGCAGTAGCAATACGAGCAGTAGTAGTAGTAGTAGTAGTAATAGTGGTAGTGGTGGTAGTAGTAGTAGTAGTGGTAGTAGTGGTGGTAGTGGTAGTGGTAGTGGTAGTGGTAGTGGTAGTGGTAGTGGTAGTGGTAGTGGTAGTGGTAGTGGTAGTGGTAGTGGTAGTAGTAGTAGTAGAAGTAGTAGTAGTAGTAGTAGTAGTAGTAGTAGCAGTAGTAGTAGTAGTAGCAGCAGCAGGAGTAGTAGTAGTAGCAGAAGTATCTGCAGTAGCAGTGGTAATGGTAGTAGTAGAGGTAGCAAGCAAAAGTCGATGTTTTTGTTGTTGCTGCTGCTGGTGTTGCTGTTGGTGGTGGTGGTGACGGCGCTCGTGGCCATGGCGGTGATGCTGGGGTCTCAGAGTTACATGTGTTTTCCGGGAGTCTATTCTTGAGGAGTGTTGTTTTCACCAGGTTTTCAAGAATTTCTGAAGACGGGGGGGGTCCCTTAAAACATACTCATGGCCCTTACAGTCCAACCTTCTGAAACACACCAATTCCAGCAGCACAAAACGGTCTCGCCTGCGGCTGATGCAGAACAGGGAGCTGCCGTACCTCCGGACCCTTTTACTTGGAGGGTCGGCAGATAAGTACACCATAAGGGATCTATAGTGAGGCTACGATACTTGTAACTCTGTAAAGAATAAATGTTTACCAAATGTCCCGACCCTGCTAGTATCCTAAACTCACACGACAAACCCACTGCAAAGGCGGAAGAACCCATGGGTTGCCTCAGCTGAAGAAGCTTCAGATCGTGGTCTAAGTTGGCCCTTTACAGACTCTGAAAATGTTCGCAAGACGGACCTCTGAAGCCCAATAAGGGACAATACCAAATGTCCCAAAGGCCTACCTAGTAGTGTTTCTTGCCCAACACGGAAATTTCAAGGAAAAGCAGACTTCAGAATTTAGCTTGCTTGCTGTTTGGTCTCTTTACGGTCGCTGCTTCAAGTTTGGATTTTAGCGTGAAGGATCTTTAGGAGTCTAGGGCTTTGGGCTTGTGTTTTCTGGGCTTTTAAGCCCAAAAGGTCCAAGTAATGGTATAGAACATACTTTTGGGGCCTAAATACCTACTATAATGGTACTTGGACCCTTTGGGAAGTAGCCAGGGAGAAAAAAGCATAAACTTTTATTTTATACTGGTTCCTTTACGAAAAAAGTATTGTAAAGTATGGTACTCCAAAGCCCAGTTTTTGTGTTGATGTGGTGAAGGCGGTTCCAAGGATATTGCTCGAGCTAGTTGCAAGAGGCCGTAATGGGTCGTAGAGTGAGTTGGGGATTTGGGGTTTAGAGAATCGGCTGGCATAAGGACCCAGGGCTTAATTTCGGGTGTAGAGTTTCGGCTTGCTCAAAGGTCCAAGGCTTGGGTGGTCGGGTCTTCGAGCCCCAGAGGTTTAAGGTTTCAGCCTACGGTTTTAGGCCCCAGAGCTTCGGGGTGTCTGAGGGTTCTCGGCTTTAGTGACGACCAGCTGGTGACAGCAAAGAAATCCGCCCGATTGAAATTCGACAAACGGTATTCAACCCTAGAGCCTGCACAAGTTTTATGAATACTCACTAGAGGAAACCTCCCCTGAGGGCCCATGATGTATCTAAACATTATCTGCTTTGCCCTTACAGTACTCCCTGTAATTACAGGCACTTGAAGCCCACCAAAGTACATACCATTTGGGACCTGAACCCTGAAGAACCCTTAAAGGAACCCTTATAGAACCCGTAAGGGAACCATTCTGGGCACATGGACCCTAAGTTCAGCCTGAACAACCTGCAGAACTCGGGCCCACTAAGGCATTGGCGCATGGCTCTCGCCCATGGTGGATATCCTTCGTTGGCAAAGGTCCAAATACTAGATGCCCAAGGGTTTTCGAACCGAAAGGCCTACTATGGGTGGGACCAACTGGCGCGAAATCTACAACATTCTACAACCCAGTGAACTGACCACGAAGATCCATGAAGGAACCCACCACTTGGAGGGTCGAGGGACTTAGTAAGTAGGCAATATGTAGATATATATATATATACCCCAAGAGGGATCCTAATTGGGGTTATGGTAAAAAAATAAATAACGGTAATTCCTAAGCCCCCTGACCCTCCAATCTATTGGTTGCAGGATATATCTTCTTGGCCGAGGGTCTTCCACCCCCGCAACTTGATCTTCTTTGCAGAACACTTGGCTGGGGTACCAACATAAAGTTCACACACAAAGCGACATAACCTTGTCCTTGTCAACATCACATCCTGGGGCTCCGGGAACTTCTAGGATAAGAACCAGTCTGTTCATACCTCTGCCATCGAGAAGGACGTCACAGAGCAAGTTTTCTTGTCAGCAAAACCCAGACCCCCGGGAGGATATAAAAAGTAGATCCCCTAATTTGGGACCCTAGCTACTAAAGGGTACTTTAGAGGAACCCCCTTAAGGAATCTACTTTTTAGATCCTCCCGGGGGTCTGGGAACGGCACCCCCTCCTTTCTGAATGGTCAAGAGTCACGAGCCGATACTTCAGTTGTTTCTGCAGTTTCCTGACACCCTAAACCCTAAATCCTAAACCTTCCTTACTTCAGCTTTAGCCCTTGAGTCTCAATACACTACACAAAACCCTTGCAAGCAAAACATAACAAAACTACAACTCTTAGCAAAACAAAACGTATGCAACCATCCTAGGAAAGGTTTAAGTTTAGGTGGAAATTACGGCTTCGAATTCAGGGTCACACACTGACCCCCTTCATAACAACGGCACCCCGCTGTACTGAAACGGTTTAGGGTTCAGAGCTTTGTGCTTCTGACCAGCCGACTTACATCCAAGTATTACATCCTAAACCTTGGGCTGAGAGTCAGCAACCTGAAAGTACTTTCTAGGAAGTTCTTTCAGGCCTAAGTATATATCCTATTAGAGGTACGTGGAGCCTTAGGGAAAGCTTTAAGCAGCCAAGCATCTAAGGATTGCCGGCAGGGTCTCACCGGCGCGGGTTGGAACGTCTCCCTCTCGGGCTGCTGATGGCACGCCTCGCGTTAACCTGAAAACTACCTCTTGGGCTGACAGCTTAGACCCTCAACTGAAACCTAAAAACATTGAGATCCGCAAGAACCTTTAATTAAATCTCATCCTCCGAATCCAATAACCCTAAACCCTCTCAGTCACCCAGGGGAGACGGTGTGTACACTATCGAAATGAGCCTGAGCGGCTGCAGCACGAAACCGCACCGTCGAGACCAATTGAGGTTGAAGCAGGGGGTCCCTTTAAAGGGATCCTTAAAGGGATCCTTAAAGGGATCCTTACAGGAGTCTATAAGGGATCTAAAACTGTTGAAGCTTGTCATGTGCCAAATAACGTAAAACCCTAAACCCTGGAACCCGAAACCCTGTGGACGAGTAGGTCATTACGCCTCCAGTAGAGGAATGAAGCCTTAAAGCAGTAGGGTCTCGGATCCCCAAGTAAACCTCAGAATCCAAAAGCCTTTGAAGCCCTAAAGTCCTCAACCCCGTCTTGGAAGCAGAGATGTATCTAGGTTCCGGAGTAGCCCCTTCATAGTACGGTTACCCCTTTTATCCTACTAGTCGGTTTTCGTGAGGGGGCCCTAAAAAAAATCAAAAGGGTACTACTCAGGAACCTAGTAGACCCTAAACTCCTATAGATCCCTTATAGAGCCCTTTAAGGAGCCCTTTAAGGAACCCTTTAAAAAGGATACTACCCAGGAACCTAGTTATGGGAGCTTCCAAAAATAGGGGACCCTAATTTAGTACCCTAAATACTAGGATCCCTATTATAAGGACCCCAGAATAAGGGGACACTCCTAAACCCTAAACCGGTCCCATATGGAGCTCCTTTCGGGTCTTGTGAGGGCCTCGAGGGGGACTTCAGAGTTCTGGGGAGCCTAGGACAGGGGTTTAGGGTTTGGGGTTTCAGGTTTATGGGTGTAGGGTTTGCCATAAGCACCGAGCAAACACGGAAGTTTGAAACATCAAACCCTACGGGAACCAAGATCCTGTATATTTATATGTATTTATAGGGTTTAGGATTTAAAGGGCAATTGTTCTTGGTTTGGGGTCCATTCGTAGTAGTTGCAGGTTAATCTCTTGCGGGAATTTCACTGAATTTCAGGTACCTGGACCCTGTGGGTGAAGGGACAGTGCGCTTTTGAACTTCTTGAGGCGCAAGGGCGCCGGCATGTCTGCAGTGATTTGAAAGATGGAGTGGCTTTGAGCCTGTTGGGCCGTCCGTTTCGCGATTTCCACTTTTCTTACCTGGAAATACTAGTGTGCGCCACTTGTCTTACCTGGAAATACTAGTGTTTGCACGATCTTTGCATTAGGGCCTATTAGGGCTTGTGGTGCGGTCCTACAGAAACTCGCTGTCTTCTGGTGTGGGATAACATAGGTTTGAGGCTCAGCTGGGTGGTTGTCAAAATTATGGTCCCTTTTTGGGTACCCTGGATAATAGGTGCCGTATGATAATAGGGACCCAAAAAGGGACCATAATTTTGACAGCCACCCAGCTGGCTATAGCAAGATACGGTTTGGGGAAGTGTTGGGCATGTACGCGGTCGACGAACCGCAGGCAAAAACTAGAAAGGGGAGTGGTGGGATCTCAGTGTGGGAAATGTTGAGTAGGTACCACCAATGCTGGATGCAAAACGGCACCTGTAGCCGAACAGATCTACATACATTTCAACGGCTCCCTTTCATGCCCTTTTCAATGTGTACCGGGACTTGAATTACAAGGGGACGTCACTACTAACCATCAATTCAGACCTCTATGTTCTGAGCCTATCGGGGAGAACAGCCGTATCCTCACCTGCTGTTACATGTACGGCGTATGGACTGCCCACAATCCAAAACGGCGCCTATGGCGCATGTTTGCGCTGCGGCCGCACCCATGCAAAGACCCCAGAAACAATGACATCTAGCTTTGGGGAACCTTGCACCTGACCTCTGAGAAGCCATTTTGCTAAACCCTAAACCGGACCTAAACCCTAAGCTTAATAAGCCCAAAGCGCCGACAACCTCTGAACTGTGGAAGTGATGAGTGTAAATCGGGAACAAAAACGCCTCACCGCAGCCAGCCACAGCTCATAAATATGCAACCCCCCAACAGTTAAGGTCAAGGGCTCAGGGGTAAATGTCAGGGGCCTAGGATTTGACAACTGGGTCTTTGCCATTATGATCCGCAGTGCCCCGGCGATGTTTTGCCAGAGCAGTGAAACACTGATGCAGCATGGCCCTATCTCTTGAATGAGGGCCCTATCCAATTGCTGCTGCTGCCAAAGCTTTTTGTTCCAGCTGCACCAGCTGATGCTGCTGCTGCTCATACTGCAGACAACAGTGTCAGTCATTGGTAAACCCTCAAGCCTAAACCCTAAAACCCTAAACCCTAAACCCTAAAACCCTAAACCCTAGACCCTAAGCCCTAAACCCTAAGCCCTAAACCCTAAACCAGAACTGTCGACTCGAAAGAGACTGCGACTGAACCATACAGCTCAGGGCTTCCACGGTCCTCAAACCCTAGACTAGACATGCCAAAAAGAGCCACTGTCCTTAAGTCCTACCTTAACCCTGAATAACCTACCTTTTTAGGGTTCCTTATTATGATTTCCTTATATAGGTCTTTAAAAACGTAGGTTATTCCGGGTTAAGGTAAACCCTAAACCCTAAATCCCTAAACCCCAAACCGTAAACTAAACCCTAAACCCTAAACTAAACCCTAAATCCCTAAGGCAGCATCTGCCCCCGAAGCTGATCCGCTGGCTCGGCCGACGCAGGCCTGAAAGTACAGCTTGTGGCTATGGCGTCTGGGAAAATCGGGGACTCAGTAAGTAGATAAGAGGTAGACGTATAAGTACCTTCAAAAGGGATCCTTATTCAGGGTTACGGTGCCTTATGGGAGTTTCCGAAAATAGGGGACCCCAATATAGTACCCCTAAATAGTAGGCTCCTTATTGAATTATAAGATCCCCAAAATAAGGGTCCCCTATTTTCTGAAACTCCCTTATAAGTCCATAAGGTAGCTACTTACTAAGTCCTGGCTCGGGCTGAGGGGAATTCGTGGTCTTTTGCTTGCATTGAAGTCTAAACGGTTTCGGTCGCAGGATTTAGGGTTTAGGGTTTGGGTCCAGGGTCTCCGAATCAAATGAAACGCGCACTTTCGCTAACACCGAAAACCGCAGGGTCAACTTCGTGACTGGGAGGGTCGTAGGACCTTGAGTGGACATACAAGCACCCCAAACACGAGGCATAAGTCCACAGAAAAACCCTGACTCCTCCAAGACCCTTCTATCAGAGAAACTTTGTAAACTAGTAAACAGTATACAACCCATATGACAAGCCTTAAATGAACCCGTTATAGGAGCCTAGTCTAACTGTCCAGGCCACTACATTACCCAAAAGGTCGAAGTTCGAAGTTTCCGGGCTTCAAGATCTTGTTTTCAGCTTCAGCATTTAGGGTTTAAAAGTTAGTGTCCAGGGGTTTAGTTACCTTAAGGACGAAATGAACCCTAAAAGGGTTTAAGGTTCATATACCATATAGGCATTCATAGTATATGGGTATAGGGCCCCTACTTTTAAGGGTCATTTGGTCCTTCAGGTAGGGCTTTCGAGAGCTCAAGCGCAAACCCTAAGCATCCCGAAACCTTATAGGATAAAAGGATCTAAAATCCCTAAGGGTCCATGTACCTACCCTAAAAGGGGGTTCCTTTAAGGGTACCATAAGGGTTCGTATATGGGTACCATAAGGGTTCTATAAGGGTTTAGAGTATAAGGGTCCATGTACCCACATAGCATATACTTTGGGGCCAATGTACCTATATAGGGAGTACTTTAAGGCCAATGTATAGACTATATGAGTACATGGACCCTGAGGGAATGGTGATAGAGGCCTTCAATTCGGAGTGGAAAGGGGCCTCGGGGTAGGTTTTTCAGTAGACCTACTTGGAGGGTCGGGGGCCCTTAGTAATTAGAGTTAGTAATTAGAATTAGTGAGAAGTTACGTTATAGACAAATACTAAAGTACTTATAAGTCTAATAACCCCAATTAGGATCCCTTTTAAGGTATGTATAAGTCTGCGTATTGCCTACGTACTAAGTTCCCCGACCCTCCTAGTATGTTGAGCAACCCCAAGGAAAACTGGTTCGCATTCCGGCCCCTATATTCGCCCTGAGCTCCCGAGCAACAGAATGCGCCTCAGCGCAGGTTGTCCTACTTCAGCAGGCTCAGAAACCCTAAACCCTAAACCATGGTGCTGGGTTCAAGAGCTTGCAAACGAAGCCACATGCCTTATTTTTGTGCCAACAGCCTGAAAGTTTGGGTTTAGGATGATAGTATCCGTGCAGTAACGCTTATGGCAACTTTACCCCAAACCCTTATCCCTAAAGCCCCAAAGCCCTCATAGTTATCTTGTTATACCACATTATTAATTAACATTACCCAAAACCCTAAAGCCCCGAAGTTGACTTAAACTTTAAACTTTATGGTAACCTTACGCGGCTTACCCTAAACCCTAAAGCCCTGAACCTTAAAGCCCCAAAGCCCTTATGGTTACCTTATGCTCTAACCCTATTAACCCTATGGTAACCTTACGCTGCTTACCCTGAACCCCAAAGCCCCAAAGCTCTTGCAATTTGGATTTAATTAGGATAGGGTTCTGGGGCCAGGTATACTGTACTTATAGTACGCTTATAGTATCCCCTTAAATTGTACCCTTATAGGATCCCTTAAAGGAGCCCTTTCAAGGAACCCTAGGAGCCCTTCAAAGGAACCCTAGGAGCCCCCGGCTTTAAGGGCTTTCGGTTCGAGACCCGGCTCCTCGGAGCGTCGAGGTCGCCGGCCCGGGCGTTGGGGAGGCACCTCGGGGCCCCCCAAAAAATCACATAAGCAAAAATCCCTAAGGGTCCATGTTGGCCCAATGTACCTATATAGGGAGTACTTTAAGGCCAATGTAATACTATATGAGTACATGGACCCTTAGGGAATAAAGCTAGGAACCCTAAACCCTAAACCTCTATAAACCCTAAACCCTAAATCCCATATACACCCCTTTATATGAAGCCCAACAAGGCACCTGCAGCTCAAGGGGTCTTGCACGACACTGCTTAGGAGGTGTTGGGTTTAGGGTAGGAATCTCTAAGGAAGCCATGTGGCGTCGCTAAGGGTGTAAGGAGTCTTATAAGGGGTCCCATGCAAGGTTTTGTGTGTGTGTGTGTCAGCCTTTTAATGTGTTGGGGTTGGACTGCGGATTTCAGTTCGGAGTTTAGAGTTCGTTGTTGTTTTGCTCTCATGGTCTTGTCCGAAGACTTGTGTCGGTGGGACCCGCAGTTTCTTCCACTAAGCTCGCTGAAATTCGGCGGGATCACTTTTCGCCTTTTTGGCTTCTACCGAGTGCCCAATGCATGCCACAAACCAGGCATGCAGAACTATGTAAATCCCTTTTAACCCCTATTGCCCCAAGCTGATTGAACCCCTAAAGAACCCATAAATATGTGTATATATATATACATACATATATATATATGTATGTATGTGTATATATGTGCATATATGTGTATATATGTGCATATGTGTGTATATATGTGTATATGTGTGTATATATGTGTATATATGTGTTTATGTATATATGAATATATGTATATGTATATATATATATATATGTGTATATATATATATGTATATATATATATATATATGCATATGTATATATATATATTTATACACATACATACATATATTACATAGCCCCTAAAGAATACTTTTTGTACCTTCTTTAAACCCTATAGTAGCAAGCCTCTTGAAGCAAAGCCGTTTCTTACTGGGGGGGTGTAGCTTGCAATGTATATTTTCCATTTTTAATTGCATAGAAACTAAAACAATAGTTTCTCGGACCTCTATTGTTCCAAGGCACCCCTGGAGGCATTGCAGGCTCCGATCGTGGCACCTGGCTTCTCAGGGTCAAACGCTTGGGGGTTTCAGGCTTCAGGGCTTAGGGATTGGGGTTTCGGGGTTTGGGGTTTCAGGGTTTAGGGCTTGATGAGATAGAGGGGTCATGAGGCTCATGAGAGTTAGGGCATAGGGATGCTCAGGGCTGTGGGCTTACTACCTTGAGAGACTCCCGCAGATATGTTCGGGTCCTGGTATTACAAAGCAGGGTGCTTAGGGGTAAACCAATATGTATCGGGCATGAGGGTCTTGATAATGTTTCGGGGACTTCATGATTAGACTATTGTCCTGGGGGCAAGGGTCATTATGGCAGGAACATCTTCTTAGGGACACTCGGGGAATGAATACTTATGCGAAGTATTCCGACCCCTAGATTATGCGAGGTATGTGTAAAGAAATGCTGGCAAAGTCAGCCCGACAACTGGTCCTTGGGCACAAATTTCCGTCACACCCTGAACCCAAAACTTCAAACCCTGAATAAACTCTGAACCCTAAAAACACGAAACCCTACAGAACAAAAACAAAACCCTAAACCTCAGAACGAGGGCTGCAAAAACCCAGAGCCCTGCAACCCCCAAAACCGAGGTTCATCTTTTGGGGAACCGAACCATCACTCGAAGTAATCCCAACAAGCCGTAAACCCGGGCTCTCTGGGTACTTGGGGGTCCATACCCTCTCCATCGCTGAGGTTTAGGAGGTTAGGTTTAAGCTTTGGGGTTTTGGGGAGAATAGTGCGCAGGCCGTGGCCTCGTAGCCACGCAGTGGCGGACCTCGGTGGGGCACGGCAAAGGCATCAAGGGCAATCCCGACAGACGGACAGACAGAGGCAGGCAGACATACAGACAAACAGACGGACAGACGGGCAGACCGAGAGAGAGAGAGAGAGGCAAGCCAGAGAGACAGAGAGGCAGAGCGAGAGCGGGAGAGAGACAGAAAGAGTGCAAGAGTGGGGGATGACAAAAGCAAGAAGAAAAGGGCTGGTATCGCGTCCACAAGCTGCGTGTTCTTGCAAGTCTGGGGATTGGCTTCGTACGGGGTCGGACTGTGCCGGATTGTAGCCAGATAAAGCAGCACTACCCATGAACCCTAGATGACACCACCCAAATTCGACAACCTGAATTTTAGAGAGACATTGCCATCGTCAGCAAGCACAGCCCCAATACAGCAGCGGCTTTTCGCCAGAGATTTCTCTGATTCATGTCCACTTCCGCACCTCCGGGTGCTGTGGCTGCAGCGAGGGCTTAGCAACCCTACAGCTGCTAAGGGTTTACCCTAAGGGTCCAAGTACCTAATAATCATATACTCTCCCAAACGTAGAGCTACATAACCACTATCCCAAACCCAAGTACCTTATTATTGGGTCCTTTGGACCCTTAGGGTTAGGGTAGGAAACCCGAGCCCCCGAGATGGAGTGAGGACCCCGAATTCGGAGGCGCACTTGGTTTGATCTCATCTTCGAGACCGGGAGGTGTCTGATTGACTCAATTTGGAAGGCTCTAAGTTTGTGTTGAGGATTAGGGATTAGGGTTTAGGGGTTTAGGTTTAAAGCTTAGGGTTTTCGGGGTTTTTAGACGGCTGTAGTGGCTTTTGGGTTCTTAGGGTCTAGGGCTTTAGGGTTTAAATTCAGGGTTTAGGGGTTTAGGGTTTAGGCTAGGTTCATGCTCTGCCGTCACAGGAGGGTGGCGAGGGTCACGCGGCTAAGCAGTGCGTCTTTAGAACGAACTTCAGCCTCCTATCCAAGAGGGTCCATATACACTCCTATTATGGAATTAGGGTCCCAAAACCATAGTAGGGATGGTCTTTTGGGACCTAATTCCATAATAGTAGTGTATATGGACCCTCTGGGTATGTAATTCCTTGGTTTGCGGATCCAAAAACCTATTGTTTTAGGGGTTAGACCCTCTAATAAAGCGGTCATAACCTACTATTTTGTAGGGTTTGGGGATACAGGTAAACAATAGTACACTCAAGTCGCAAGTTCTTGCCACATAGCAGTGTAGTGACTTTGCGTGCGGACACCGGTCGCAGGGACCTACAGTCTACACCCTAACCCTAAGGGTCCAAGTACCTAATAATGATATACTATCTTAAATATTGAGCTACTTAACTACTATCCTAAACCCAAGTACCTAATTATTGGGTCCTTTGGACCCTTAGGGTAACATCTTAAACCACATTGAAAAAGACAATTTGGAATCGCCGGCTTCAGGGTTCAGGGTTTCAGGTTTACTTGAAGGTCGGCGGACATAGCTAGTAAGTAGTAAAAGGGCTCCTTTAGTTGGGTTATGATACTCATAAGTCTGGAAAAAACACTTACTAAGACGCCCGACCCTCCAATTAGAGAGCTCGGAGTTGACAAACTCTCACTTCGGGCCTAGGTTTGGGGTTTAGGGTTAAGGGTTTACTGTTTAGGGTTTAGGGTTTATAGGGTTTAGGATTTAGGGTTTATGGTTTACAGGGTTTAGGGTTTAGATCTGCAGTCAGACACCTTTCCCGGTAGTAGCAGCGAGCATCGAACATGCCGCGGGCAGCTCGCAAAGAGTCTTCCACTGCACAGCCGAACGCGGGAAGCCAAGTTTGTCCAGGTGCTTTAAAGGCTCTATAAGACTCATAGGGTTTTATAAGTTTCAACAGCTTCCATGGGCTTGATTGGGCTTGATAACGCCTTTATAATCCCAAGTTTCCATGCACGCCATTAGTTCATACTGAGGCCGCTTTAAAGTAACGTATATACTAATTATTTGAGGGTACATGACCCTTGGGGTAAGGGCAGGACCCCTCCGAGACTTGTGCCAAAGGAATGCTCTGTGCTAGGAAAGTCTTTCGAGGTGTCTATATCATCAACTCTCTTCCCCTAAAACCCTCAACCCTAAACCCTGAAACCCTAAAACCCTAAACCCTGATTATAGATCGCTAGTAGGAGTTCCGTATAAAGAGAGCTTGGCAAGTGATTTCTGCAAAGCCTTTCTGAAAGTTTAGGGTTTAGGGTTGAGGGTTTGAGGGTTTGAGGGTTTAGGGTTGGGTTGAGGTTGAGGGTTTAGGGTTTGGGCGCAATGTAGCCAGCAGAGACGTCTCCCCCGAGCGCCGGATCGTATATAAAGAAGAACCGGCCATGCTGCAGCAGCAATGAGCACACCCCTCGGAGATCGAACATCCCCCCAGGCAGGCATGGCGTTAACAACAGAGGGGCCTGAATAATTAGAGTTGGCTTTTTTGGTGTGTTTCCGTTGCCTGTCTAAGTGTGTCAGAGTGACAGGAAAAAGGTGGCTACTCGTTGAGGCTCCTATGCCATTTGCGCGATGTACAACCCCAAACGGTCTATGTATACTACCATTATGGAATTAGGTCCCGAAAGACCATCTTGTTATGGTTTGCGGGGGCATAATTCCATAATCGTAGTATATTGGGATACATGGAACCTCTAGGAACCAACTAATGTGAAAAACATAACCCTAAACCCTTTCCTGGCAACGTTTGGATGACAGTCACAGCATGGTATCGGCCTGAACAGGACATGCAAACCCTGAACCATCCCAAGCCCGAACCCTGAACCCCTACGCCCTAACACCCTAAACCCCAAGACCCTAAAGCCCTGAACCCTGAAACCCCAAACCCCAATGACCCTGACCTTACTCATAAACCCTAAACCCCAAAAAAAAACATACCATTGGTTACTTTACGTGGGGTCTCTGTGCATGCGGCCATGGCTTGGGGTTTGGGCTTTGGGCTTTAGGCTTTAGGGTGAAGGTTTAGGGTTTGGGCTTTGGGCTGTGGGGTCAACCCTGGGGTCCAAAGGGTTTAGGGTTTAAGGTTTGACCATTGATTAGGCACGGCATGTGAGTTTCGGATTGTGGTAATGCAGCCTTTCACTTGGAGGTTCGGTTCACGGGCAGGTGGAAGCAGAATCGTGTCAACCGAAGTTGGGCTTACGTGAGCGGATGTACATACAGAAACACCCTACTTAGTTATAGCCATGCATATACATCCATCCAACGATCCTAAACCCCAAACCCTATAACTCTAAAACCCCACAACCCTAAGAAGACCCTAAAGTCATAAACCGTAAACCCCCTAAACTCAGGGCTCCTGACCTGACTGAGGGTGGAAGAGTAAGTCATAGGCACTCTCTGCGGAGTCGCTCCTGTGCCCTGCTGAGTGCGCAGCGTGACATAGAAGCCTGACCTCCAAATCCCTGAATTAAGGAATATACCTTAAATTTCGCGATCCTATTATAATTTAAGGTATATTCCGAAATTAAGGGATATTGGAGTCTCTGACTCATTACCACCTGTTTTGGTAAGCCTTCCCTAGGTATAACTGTACAGTATGAACAATCACATAAGAAAACAAACATGTATGTATATGTATGTATACAGGACAATATACATATATGTACATATACACACACACACACCCCGAACCCTATGTAGTCGTAATATTAAGGCCCCTATGTCAAAGAGCAAACGGGCAAAACAGATCGGCTCGAGAAGCTGACATCTGGCCGTTGCTGAGGGACAGGACCAAGAAGCAGCGCAAGGGATTTGCGTTTAGGCTCTGGGTTTATAAGGTCTAGGGGTTAAGGTTTATGGGTTCGGGGTTTAGGTTTGCGTGTTTTAAGGGCTCTTTTCCGACGTTCGCAGATCTGAGTGCCAACCGAGTTTTCGAGCTTAAGGTTTACGGGTCTGGGGTTTAGGCTTAATTACTTGCTTGTCCCGCTTGCCCGGTATCCTTAGGGAACTACAGGTCCGCCTGTGGGATCATGGAGGGATTATAGAGGGATTATAGTACCCCCCAGAAAATATAAAATCTACTACGAAGAATAGGATTTAAATATCTAAGCCCCAAACAACCTACCTGTTAGGCCTCTTTCTTATGATTTCCCTATCATTATATGTCCTCAATCAAAAACTTTTGCAAGGTCCAGGTCGGGTTTAGAATCTGGGAACATCATCAGCGCAATCCTGCTGATCATGCCCACCGCAAGGAAAGCAACATCGTTCTTAGACTCTTTGCATCATCACCAATTATGCTTCCCCGTCGACCCTTTATTGCGTCTTCCCCAGAGCAAGCGACAAAGTGTTTATCGCGGCGACCATGCTGGCGACTATGGCGGCGGTCGTAGATGCCGCAAACCGCGCGTAGGGACCCGTAGTCAGGTAGCAGCACTGACGACTGTGGTGAACTCAATGACCCGTATTTCGTGGCTCACTCCGCTCCCAGAGCAAAGAAAATACAAGGTCAAATCACAACGACATGGCCAACATGGCCAAGACCGTTCCTGTTCCTCAATCACAGAAGCAGCCTGTAGGTCTCGGCCCGTCATTCCGTGTCCCCTGTTCAGGACTTTTGCAAAAGTTTAGGTCCTTGTTCGGGGCCTAGGCCGGGCCCATCGCAGCCCGGATGCTTGAAGACTACCGGGCACATGTCATGTACCGGAGCCGAAGGTACTTGTAAGGAAGGTTGCAGGACAGAGACTTGCAAAAACCTAACTCGTATGCTGAAAATCTACCTACGACGATCTATGAACTCATAAGAGTCCGGAAGCCAGCAGTGGACCTTCAAATGAACCCTAAAACAGCGCATGTTAAGTCGTCGGCATTCCTTAACACTACTCCAGGATGCACCCATTACCCTCAGACTCCAAGTGCATACTGCTTCGTTTACGATTGCGGGCACACTTTGGTTAATTACCATCGACAAAGCACTGATAAACTACCCAGCGGCCTTCAAGTAAGTGGTGAGAGCCAGGTGAGCAGTGGCGATGCTTGGGTATCCAGGCTCGTTTGAGTATGAAAACAATAAACGCCTCCAGAACTGGCATCCTAATTAGGGGTTTAGGGTTTAGGGCTAAACCCCAAACTATATATCGCTACCCAAGTTTTTATCAGTATATCAAGTTTAGGAATCGTAGAAATTTCAAACTTGTTTTGCTGCTCGTAAGCTACATATAGGCAGTCTATGTATTTCTGCATGCTATGGAGCCCGAGAACACAACAATTCAAGAAGAGCCCGGCCGCCCAGCACTGGGGATGAAGAACATGAAGTGTGTATGCTCCCTCTCGCTCTCTCTCTTTCTATCCTTGTCACTATATATGTACATGTAGATGTACTTGACTGTAGCTGCATATGTATATGTGTATATGCGCAGTATGCAATTACATCTGTATGTATATGATATGTCCATGTATATGTACATGTATACTGAATGTATAAATAAACGTACACATATATATATATATGTGTATGTATATATGTGGAAACATGTATACACTCTCTGTATCTCTCTTTGTTGGAAACCTCTTTACCTGTCCTGCTTCTCTCTGTCGGTCTACATACCGAGATAAACATGTTCATGCATAGCATAGCCATGCACATGGATCTGCATAAGCAGGTATGTACAGAGATGACTACTGTGAAGTGACACCCGGACATGTGCGAGACTCCCCTGCTCGACTGCAAACCCCCAACTGATTATGTTTATTTCTAAGATTACAATCCACTCTCCTATAGGTAGTATCATACCATATGGAAAGATATTGTATGAAAACTCCGTATTCGACATCGCCGTTGCCAGCCTGTCTCCGGACGCATCAGCGAACTCGCTTGCGAACATGCGTCTTAGGGGGAACGTGTTTGAACGCTCCTGGATGGCTGTGAGCTTGGAGGTTTAGAGCCTCTGTAGGATTTAGGGTTTGGGGTCTAGGCTTTGTGGCTTTTTTCTTAAGCATGGTAGGCTTTGTGGTTTAGGGTTCAGGGTCTTGGGGTTTAGAGTTTAGGGCTTTGGGCTTCCGGCTTATGGGGTCTAGGATTTCGGTTCACCGTCCAGTGCGACTTAGAGGACTCAGGGCTTGGGTTTAGGGTTTAGGGTTTAGGGTTTAAGGTTTAGGGTTATAAAATTGGGACAATGTCGGAGGGCTCTAGGCTCTTGTACTGCTACTACTACTACTACTATTACTACTACTACTACTACTACTACCAGAACTACAACGACTACTACTACCACTACTACCACAACTAGAACAACAACAACTACTACTACTACTACTATTACAACTTCTGTTTCCTCCTGCTACTACTGCTACTGCTACTGCTACTACTACTACTACTACCAGAACTACAACGACTACTACCACTACTACCACAACTAGAACAACAACTACTACTACTACTACTACTAGTACTACTACTACTACTACTACTACTACTACTACTACTACTATTACTACTTCTGTTTCCTCCTGCTACTACTGCTACTGCTACTGCTACTGCTACTGCTACTACTACTACTACTACTACTACCAGAACTACAACGACTACTACCACAACTAGAACAACAACAACTACTACTACTACTTCTGTTTCCTCCTGCTACTACTGCTACTGCTACTGCTACTGCTACTGCTACTGCTACTACTACTACTACTACTACTACTACTAATACTACTACTACTACTACTACTACTACTACTACTACTACTACTACTACTACCAGAACTACAACGACTACTACCACTACTACCACAACTAGAACAACAACAACTACTACTACTACTACTAGTACTACTACTACTACTACTACTACTGCTACTGCTACTGCTACTGCTACTGCTACTACTACTACTACTACTCCTGCTCCTGCTCCTGCTCCTGCTACTGCTGCTACTACTACTACTACGACTACTGCTCCTGCTCCTGCTACTGCTCCTGCTACTGCCACTGCTACTACTACTACTACTGCTACTACTGGTGCTACTGCAAGGGCTGGGACAACCTCCTGCTCCCGCTTCTGTTACCGCTACCGCTGCCACTCGTGCTACGGCCCATCGAGGACAAGATTCTCAGGGGTTTAGGGTTTAGGGTGCTTTGGGGTTACAGACGGAAATTGCAAAAATGACAAATGCATCGCCATGAAGCCTGACACTAAACCCCAAAGCCTAAGGGCTTTTGGCGCCCTTTCCAACCTTCCAGAAGGTGCTGGAAGCAAGGCGCTTCAGCTGAGCAAGAGCTACGGTCCAGCTGATGGTTTGAGGGGTTTTCGGCCTTTTCAAAACTGTCGAAAGTCGAATGTAAACCCCAAACCCAGGGTTCCTGGCTGTCGGGCCTGATGTGCTAGAGAGATTTGTGGGGTGGGGTGGCCCCTCAACACCCTGAACATTCTGGCAAATAAGCTCCTCTTAGCCCAGATAAATGGCAGTTGTAAGCTGTATAATGGCCTAACTCTGGGTTCCTTTCATCTATGAATCATTGTCTAGAAATCCCTGGCCATGTAAAGCCACGTAAAATCCTACCAAAGCTTCGTGATTCAACTTGTTTGTCTTGCGGTTGTCGCAGAGACACATATAGTGTGACCTTGATGGATATGTTGATATGGTTCGCAAGTTTTTTTGTGAGGCGAGGGGGTGTAACAATCAGAATAGGATCCTGGAGTGATTTTCGTGAGTTTTAGTAGTAGTACAGGTACATAGCCACTTTAGGAGACGATGAGTACAATATATTCAGACTTCTACATTAAGCCAAAACCTATAGGCCACCAGCCCTAAGTACACAGACGCTCTCTCCCTCTCTCTCTCTCTCTCTCTCCCTTTCTCGGTACGACTTCATATATATATATATGTACACACATACACATTTACATACATGTACATACATGCATATATATATATATGTGTATACACTACATATACACATATATGCAAATATGCATATATGCATATATGCATATACACGTATATACATATATGCATATATACAAGTATGCATATATGCATACACATGCATAGGTACATAAACATACACACACATATAGATATAGATATATATGTGGTACCCATGGACCCAGAAGCCTTGGCACAACCGAACAGCCCCTCTAAGACACATCCCAAATACCGTTTCGATCAGCTCAAACCCTAAAACCCTAAACCCTAAACCCTTAAACCCTAAACCCTAAACCCTTAAACCCTAAACCCCTAAACCCCTAAACCCCTAAACCCTAAACCCCAAAAACCGTCTCGATCAGCTGGTGGAATGTGCGCGCTCCATCTTCGGAGGGCAGAGTAGATTGATTCTTCTGACGGACATAATCCTGCTGGACCTCAACTTACTCCCCCAATAAGCCACAAGAACAAAAGGTTGAACTTTCCGATTCCTACTGAACTATAAGAAGCCAAAAAGGTTAAAGGTTGGGTAATGGTGATCTAAGTCAAAATGCGTCCCTAACCTGAGTCTACGATTTGTACCTTTCAGGATTTTTGGGTTTAGGGTGTGCGGGTTAGGGTGGTGGGAAGGTAGGCAGGTAGCTAAGGGAGTGTATAATGAAATTGTAGCGGGTCCAAGTACCCAACTGGTTCGTGGTTCTAGGTCGCAGATACTACCCTGAATGGGTTTGGTACTCAAAAGCTTACCACAAACCAAAAACCGCTTACTTGGACCACCTAAACCCTAAACCCTAAACCCTTAACCCTAAACCGGATGAACCGAGTCTCGCAGGCCCTGACCAGGAGGTTCGGGGAACTGACATGAGGGATTCAGGGTTTAGGGCTGACCCAAGAGTAACCTAGGAATAAAAAGGGTGCCCTTTTTGGTTTAAAGGGGCTTTTAAGGGAACCTGAACACTATAAGAAAAAAGGGAATAAGGATCTACTCTAGGTCCTAGAGGATTACCTAGTTATCACCGCACTTGCAAGCCAATCACGAACTCGCTGAGTGACTAGAATATGGATCGGTTGCAAGTATGCCGAAACCCGAAGTCAGCGCTGCGCACTTCCGCAAGTACGGCAGATTTCTTCCCAAGCGGTTCAGGTGCCTATACGGTACAGAGATTGGCGTCTCAAAGCCAAAGTGTGGACATTCTTACAGAAGATAATTCGTCGCAATCATGTCCCCTTATAGCATCTACATGATTACATAGATGTCAATGTGCCCGAAAATCCTGTTCTTTTGATTCAGGCCTAAACCCTAAACCCTGGAAGCCCTGCAAGCCCTTAAGGCCCCACACCCTAAACCCTAAACCCCTAGACCCCTTAAACCCTGAACCCTAAACCCCTGCCTAAACACACCTGAAGCCTAAAGCTCAAATGTTCGGGAGGAAGCAGGATCCTGTCCCTCGCCAAGCATAGCAGTTGAAGTCGCCAAGAAACGAACCATGCTTCCAGGAATCAGGAATTAGGCTTTGGGGCTTCAGGATTTTCGGATATATTTGTTTAAGATGGTTGGGGTTTGGGTGCAGCTGGCGCCGCGGGTGCTTCCCAAGCGTCATTTGGGCGGCCCTGTGGAGTTCTTTCTCTCAAGGGCTGTAAGCGGTTTCTAGAAGACTTGTGGGCTTATAGAGGTCATGGGCCGGGCTTTTAAATTTTAAGAAACCAGGGAGAAAAAAGCATAAACTGCCATTTCCTACCCCTAAGGGTCCATGTACCCACATAGCATATACTTTGGGGCCAATGTATCTATATAGGGAGTACTTTAAGGCCAATGTATAGACTATGTGAGTACATGGACCCTTAGGGCACTAATGGTTTTTTTAAGAAAAAAGTATTAAAGTATGGTACTCCAAAGCCCAGTGGAAATACTGGAACTCTTCTCAAACCGTCCTCAAGGCAAACCCAAATAGCTGTGGGCTGGAACTCAACCGTAGAGACGTGGATTCGACTTTGTTAGGGCTCGTTGTCTTGGCTTCGGCCAAATTAATCTTGCCACTTCTGGAAAACACGCCGCAGTGAGCACGTGTGAATGCACTTCAGCAGAAGGGAAACAGGCATGGAAAGCACTGTACTATAGGCTATAGGGCTCTAAATACTCGTTAATAACATTCGCATGTGGATCCTATGCAAGTTATGCTGAAAATCTTCACCCAAAACATCACAAAACCCCATTCCAATTACTGAAGCCGCTGTACTTTACGTGTGGACCCAGTTGCGGAAAGTCTGACAGGGCCCTTCAGAGAATTCAGAGATGGCTCCGATGAACATGCAGCTCAGGGTCATCCAAAGGCTGTAGAGGTCCAAAGGACCCAATAATTAGGTACTCGGTTTTCGGATAGTAGTCTACCTAGAGGGTCATACCCTACCCCTTTTTCAGGTTACCTAGTTTTATGGTTAGGATCTCCCATATAGAAAAGTAGGTACCTTAAAAAAGGGGTAGGGTATGAGCCTATAGGTATGTCGCTTCATATTTGGATAGTACCATAGGGTCCGGCTCTAGGACTCGGGGTTAGAATTGAGTATTCTCTTGCTTGCCTGAACCCGAGACACTAAAACCTAAGACGGCTTAAGGGAGGCCAACTTGGACTCTTGAGGTTTGGCTTAGAAGGAAGCCGGAGATCTGGGCTAAAGAAACCAGCTCAAAGTATACACTGTATGAGCACATGCACCCTGAGGTCGCGTGGAACGGAGGGCCTACAACAGAGCAATAGATAATCTGGATCCAATCTTTTTCGGCTACTAGGTCACCTGCGACTGCAGTTCTGCAACAACATGTTTCCAAGATATCTCCGTGTCAGTCCTTGCTATGGGCACCTGGGAGTACTGAGTTCACGCAAACTCTATATTCAACATTTCAGACAATGATTCTTCCCAGACACATTCCTCCTGCTCGAGGGTGCTGAGTTGTAGAACAGCAGGTCGTCTACCATTAGCTCCAGCATCGCCTCCTCGGCGGCAGAGCTGTGTTCGAAGGTCTTCCTTCCTTAAAAAAGAGAGCGAGTACTGCCTTCTGCGGGATTGAAACCTCGCAATAGAAGTGACAAGTGGCAGAAGCCTCTGGGGGCTCTCAGGCACCGGAAGCCGCGAAATAGCTGTCCTTACTATTGTAGGAACCTGATTAAGAAACCTTGGGACTTTATGAGGGTTCCTTATGTGCATAGTTGTCAAAATTAGGGCCCCTTTTTGGGTACCCTAAATATTCGGTGCCGTATTATAAGAAGGACCAAAAAGGGACCACAGTTTTGACCACCCATATGAATCCTACTATTTTGGGGCTATAGGCCCAGGGTTTCTTTATCAGGTTCCTACATTACATGTCACTACTAACACGATGGCCTTGCCAGGCCGATGCTTTCAAAGGCCAAAGAACTTAGTTCGCAAAGTCCGTGACCTACGGACAAAGCAGTACCCGCCGCCTGACGCTACAAATCATCTGCGGCTAGCCCTCATGATTTAATGGCCTAGTGCAATGTTAACCCTAGACTTGCAGGCGAGGAGCCCCTTTCAGGCCGAACTATAAAGTATATACGATGTAGGTACCTGGACGCCACACTTATGCCAGGAGTTGCTCGCAAATTCTCATGCAAGCTTTTCTGGTAAAGCCCTAAGCCCCTTAATGGAATTCCAGCCACTGATCACTGCATTTCTGCAGGAAACAGCCCGCTATCGAACCCTTCTGATCTTATGCAAACCCAAGAAAGACACGCATCAACCCTGAACCCTAAACCCTGAACCGTAAAGAACTCAAACTCCAAACCGCTAGCCCAAACGTGAACTCTCTAAGCTGTACAGGCGTGCAGAGCCAGCTCCTCAAACCAAAAGCCTCATCAACTCCACACACCCTGGCTTACTCATGCAGGGTTTAAGGTTTTAATCAAGGGGCCTTACTAAGTAGACTACTGTAGGTCTTTGGGATACATTCTACTAGAGAAGTATGGCAATGACTGGAAGGGAATATGCAACATCATGACGAACCCTAAACCCCTGAACTACTAATTAACAAAACCCCCATGTTAGGGCTTCAGGGTCCGCCTCGTAAACCTGGCTCAGTGGTCGAGGGCGGCTTACGGTTCGAGGGATTACGGCTTCAGGGTGTTTAGGGTTTAGGGTTTAGGGTTTAGGGATTTTACGATTTCGGGTTGAAGTGGGTGGTTGTCAAAATTATGGTCCCTTTTTGGGTACCCTAAACAATAGGTGCCGTACTATAATAGGGACCCAAAAAGGAAAACCACCCAAGTGTAGGTGTGAAGCTAAGGTGTCGGTTTCCGAGTGCCCATGACCAACATCAGTCTGCGCACGAGCAGAGTCCCCGGAGGCGGCAAATACCTGCAATATGGCGGAACGAAGCCGTGTTGAAATGTCAAACCCTAAACCCTAAACCCCTAAACCCTAAACCCCTCTTCCTGTGGGGACGGAACATCCGAAGCCTTGGGTAACCCTTCGGAAGGGGTGTTGGGTTGTAGAGCCGAGGGTTTAGGGTTTCAAGATGCTAGAAAGGTTTAGCTAGTATTTAGCCTACTTCTCGGGTATCATGGGGAACCAAAGGTTAACTTTTTTCATAATATAAGGGTTATATAGGGATTATACTACCCCAAAAGGTTAAAGGTGCTAGAAAGGTTTCTTGGCTGACTTCTGAACCCCTCCAAAAAGCTAAACTTTTAGCCTACTTATTATGGTTCATATAGAAACCCAAAAAGTTAAAGTCCTAAGAGAACCAGAAGAGCGCCAAGGTTTAGCTAGTATTTAGGGTTTTGGGTTTACCAGGACCCCCCGAGTGCCCTTTAGTAGAGCCCTTATAGTCCTTCATGGTGAATTAGCTGGGGGGTCTAGGTAGGGATTGCTTGGAGGGTCGGGGGACTTAGTAACTAGTTATTTTGGAGACTTATAAGTACCATAACCCCAATTAGGGTCCCTTTTAGGGTACTTATAAGTCTACTTATTACCTACTTACTAAGTCNGACTTAGTAACTAGTTATTTTGGAGACTTATAAGTACCATAACCCCAATTAGGGTCCCTTTTAGGGTACTTATAAGTCTACTTATTACCTACTTACTAAGTCCCCCGACCCTCCAAGTGGGGTGTAGGGTTTAAGTTTTATAGGAACCCCTAGGAGCAGATTGCCCCGCCGGCAGTTCAGGGACTTATGTAAGCGATTCCCCTAAACCCGACCACTTTCGAAAGGTCGAGGGGAAGTTATGCTTGAACTGCGTGGATGAGCTTGTAAGAGAAGCAACAAGCATTGGAGATAAGAAATTATGTAAGCGATAATCCTAAGGCCTAAACCTGAGGTGGATAGCATCGACAGCCATACGTCAAGCCCAAAGCTAAATCAGAATCACAAGGACTGCCACAATCGGACTCTGATAACCGAACCTGACGACCTGAAAGAACAAAAAACTGCATAGGGTTTTAAGGGGAGAGCTCTTTTGCTTGTACGGGCGCTTTTGGGGCCTCAGGGCTTCAAACGGGGCCGGGGTTTGTAAGGCCTCAGGCTCTACCACTGCCCCGGAATTGGTGTGCGGGGATTCTGTTTCAACACAGGTGGCTGGCTAGGATTTGGGGCTTAAGGTTTAGGGGTTTCGTCAGGGTGTTAGCTTTGAGGGTCTTGCCCTAAGGGTCCAAGTACCTAATTATCATATACTCTCCAAAATAGTAACCTACATAACTACTATCCTAAACCCAAGTACCTAATTATTGGGTCCTTTGGACCCTTAGGGTAGGGTTTAGGGCTTCGGATACGGGTCTACATTAGGGCCCCAAAAAAGCACATAAGCAAAAATCAGGATAGGGATATCCCATATAAACCCCCTTATAAAGAAGCCCAATAAGGCAGGGATATCCCTATAAAATGCTTATGCTGATGTGCCTTTTGGGTCCCTTATACATGTGTGGTTGCTGGTGGTTCACGGCCCGAGCCTGTGTGAATCAAGCGGCTATGCAGAATGCATCACTGCCTGGCATCATGGTCACCTGCGCTAACGGCAGGATGAGAACGTCTAGTAAGTCAGCTTAGAACTACCTGATTTGGGGTCATGAAGAGATATAGCGATAATAGTTTTAAATTCCAGAACCCTTCGAACCCTCAGGCCGTGTAGATCTCCTATAGATCCCTCCAAGGAGCCCTATGTATTTGCTAAGTCCCAGGACTGGGCTTCGAAGTAACCAGGGGCAACGGGCATAAACTGTTAACTTCTGATGGCTCCTTTGGGGAACAGGGCCCCGCCAGAACGCTGCAAGGTATGCGTTCCTTTAAGGAACAGTGCGCAACAGAACCGTGTTGAAGTATGGTACTGCAGAACCCGGATGGCTCTTGTCATCTCATCTTCTGTTTCGAAATCACAAAGCATTGTTTCCTTCTTTTCTAGTAAAATTAAAGATATACACCCTAAACCCTAAGCCCTAAACCCCTAAAGCCTGAACTTTGAACCCTAAACCCTCCGCTTGAAAAAGAACCCCAACTGAACCTTTGAGCAGGCGAGCCTGCAGGGTTTCAGGGTCTCCCAGCGCCAGTGTGAGGCGAAGGTTAAGGACGTGAGGGTTCAGGGTGCGGTTTAGGGTTTAGAGTTTAGGGTCTAGGGCCTAGGCCTTATAAGGTTTATAGGGCTAAGGACGTATGAACAGCAGGATTTGGAGTTTGGGGGGTTTAGGGTTATGCTTGGATAGCCACCCAAACCCCGAAGTATGGCCAAACTAAATCCCATGATCCTTCGCCACCTACGAAACTTCAATACATGTGAGGTTTCGATTCGCTTGGACTTAAACATTGCGATGTGCGGGATTAGTATAATCAGTATGCTTATATTATATACTCTGTTTTACCCCAGAGTCCACTTTCTTCCGGCATAGGGAATCCAAAAGCCAAACAACAAGGCGCGGGCACGCGTGCGACGAAGAAACGCCTTTTGTTGCGGCCATTGTGTCGGGGAAGCAATCGCCTCTTGTGTAGCCATGTTGCGGAACAAAGATCCCCCGTTCAGATAAGGGGGAGGAATTAGACAGCCCATTGTCTGGCACAGAGAGAATGGGTTGTGGCCAGATTCGGCTCTGTGAGTGGCGGGGGCGCAAGCTCCACGAGTTACTACGAAAGGTCATCCTCTGGTTTGATTCTCTCCCATTTTATAAACCTATACAAAAGTATGTGCTGTCTGCATTTGATCTTTTGCGGTTTTGGTAGCAACGGCGGTGAGTATCATGGTACTGGTAGTATTGGCAGACTAGCCCTAGCAACAGCAATACTACTTGAGACGCCACGTTGAATTAATCATGAAAAAGCCTTTCACGAGGATACCCCCCTCAGAAACTTTTTCAGACTTGTATGAGGGCGCTGCGCCCTTCTCATCAGGTCCGCTCTTTGAATGGCCGAAATCGTGAAAGCGGCAGAGTTGCGGTTTGTATGCCACCAAACCAACTGAGACCGCACCTTCACTACGTGCTTCCGCAGTGAAGCCACATTGACGTCGTACCCCGGGTCGTAGCTCGGGTGGTCAAAGTCCGGGTTCTCTTCTTGCAGCATGCTCCGAGGCCCTAAAGCACCTGTATTGACAGAGTCATATGGTCCGAACAGATGCGTCACTGGTTTAGGTCTTGAGGGCTTTGGGCTTACGGCTGTAAGGTTTGCGGGCTCGTGTTCCGGGTCTTTAGGCTTGAGTAGAAGGCGGGGTTCGATGTTTAGACAGTTTGTAGCAAGTCCACCAGGATAGCCCTGAGCATACACACCCACACCCACCCACCATAAACCCTTATGTACATTCTTTTCATTCCTAACACCCCTACACCTTAAACCACCCTAGCCCTGAACCCTACACAAGGGAACCTAAACCCCAAATACTAATTTCCCAACCCTAGTTTAAATTCCAAACCCAAGCCCCTAAACCCTACACCCAAAACCCAGCCTGATAGACGGCATGGCATACATCCACTACAGCCTCGGTCCGACCAGAGGGCGCTTGAAAGATTTTTTTTGATGGGAGTTCAATGAGAGCTTCCTGAAGGACCAAATGACCCTTAAAAGTAGGGGCCCTATACCCATATACTATGAATCACTATATGGCTGCTTCTGCCGGCTTTTAATTCATTGCGCATAGGATCCCCTAAATCCTAAACCCTAAACCCTACCTAGAGGCTCATACCCTACCCCCTTTTTTAGGATACCTAGTTTTATGGTCAGGATCTGATATATAGAAAAGTAGATACCCTAAAAAAGGGGTAGGGTATGAGCCCACAGGTAGACCGGATCTGAGGCTTTAGGAATTTAGAGCTTCCACTGCCCTAAACCCTAAACCCTAAACCCGAAACCCTAAACCCTAAACCCTAAACCCGAAACCCGAAACCCCGAAACCCGAAACCCTTAGAGCTTCCACTTTGAGGCTGCCTGGGGAGCTTCCAGGACTTCCGGCTGCATATATATACATACCCCAAAGGGTTAAAGGTGACCTACTCAGCTACTAGGAAACCCTGAACGCCAAACCCTAAACTCCTAAACCCTAAACCAACCCTCAACCCGAAGTACAAGACCCGGCCCGAACCCCAAACCGGAGTCGTAGGAGCCCTGCATTTTAAACCTTAAACTCCCTCCGCATGGCATTGGGTTGAAGCTTTAAGATTCAGGGTTTAAGCGTTATAAGTTACGGTGTAGGGTGTAGTTATAGTTGCGTTGCGCCAGAAGGAAGACTCATTCATCTGGGATGTAATGCTTGTGGCAACTATAATTTCACTGGTTATGCGCTTCAAGAAGAATGCTGAAGCTGTTGGGCACCTTGGCTCAACGGCTTTAGGGATGTCCTGCCCAGGATGTAAAGATTACACGTTCGGTGATGTGGGGCTCCTTTTTCGAACCTACACCAAACCCTTAGTTGCGCCGGTATCCCCTTTAGAGCAATGCGCCTTCTGTCCTATTTTTCAGCTTCAATAAGTCCCTCCCAAACGGCATAAGAGTACTACCGAAGCAACTATACTTAAAGTTAGGGTTTAGGGTTTGGGGTTTAGGGTAGACTTATACCCTCCACCGTACTTCCAACAACATAATCTCGCCTTGTCCCTGACAGTATGCCAGAATGTGTATGAGGAAATGGCTAGGTTCCCTAGAACATCGCCTGGACACCCTTTCTATCTA
>BGNK01000462.1:91198-123698 GCA_003297005.1 Symbiodinium sp. clade A Y106 | reverse complement strand
GTTTATAAGGGTTTAGGGTTCAGGGCGTTTGGGGGTTTAGGGTCAAATTCACGCTTTACAGCTTCGAGGGTGCAGTGCTGGGACGCACATGGAACCCCTTCAAAGGCTTTAAGGTAGGGTTTAGGGTGTAAGGTTTCAAGAACTCTCCCCAAACTCTGAAGCGGAACTCGCCACACCGAGCCTGCGCAAGTCCCGAACCCCAAACCTCACTTCAAGGCTTTATACGTGTTGTGGACACCAGAGTCTTAAACTTCCCTCCCTCAAGGAGGGTTTAATGGGTATCCTATTATTCCGGTCCTTAAACAGGGGCAGGGGCATGCATTAGCAAGGGTCTCACAAGCTCGGTGTTACAAATACCCTAATGGGTGTCAGAAGCAATGAATTACGTCTATGACCACCTGACATATAAGCTTGCTTGGAGGGTAGGGGGGACTTAGTATCTAGTTATTCTATAGACTTATAAGTCTCATAACCCCAATTAGGATCCCTTTTTGGGGTACTTTTAAGTCTGCTTACTATCTACGTACTACGTCCCCCGACCCTCCAAGCAGGTGTAAGTAGCCACTACAGGAAGCCCTGCAAAAGCCTCAAAAGCAGGATCCTTATTAGACCGAGACCGACCTTTTTAAGAAATTATATATAGAAACCATAAGAAGGAACCCTAAAAAGGTAGGTTTTTCCGGCCACAGGTAGGTGTAAGTAGCCACTATAGGAAGCCCTGCAAAAGCCTCAAAAGGAGGATCCTCCGACCAAGGCCCGGAACAAGATGCCCTACTTGGAGGGTCGCGGGACTTAGTAAGTAGACAGTAAGTAGACTTAAGCACTTGTATAGGAACTCCTTTAAGGGGCTACATGGAGGGTCGGGGGACTTAGTAAGTAGGCAGTAAGTAGACTTGTAAGTACCCTAAAAGGGATCCTAATTGGGGTTATCTATAGAACAACTAGTTACTAAGTAAGTAGACTTATAAGTACCCTAAAAGGGATCCTAATTGGGGTTATGGTACTTATAAGTCTGTAGAATAACCAGTTACTAAGTCCCCCCGACCCTGCAAGTAGTAGCAAGAAATCCGCAGCTATGAACCTCCCGTAAAGGAGGGGCCCTTAATAATCAGAATAGGGTTTTGGGGCTATACCATAATTCTATTTAGTACTTCTTACAGGTAATATAGGGGCCTGAATAATCAGAATAGGGTTTTGGGGCCCATTATACCATAATTTTAATACTACGGAACCCCCAAAATAGTATAGGTAATGATTAAGGCCCCTTGTGTAAGCCCCACCTTTTCAGCACCAGCCGCGCTGAGTCCGCACCGCCGATATCGGCCTCCGACTTCGCTTCTTTCAGCTTTCTGATGACTGTGGACTTAAACAAGAAGTACGATACAATTCCAAGTCTATACTAGGGCCGCCTGTAAGCCTTTCCATACAGCATAATATGTATGTGTGTGTGTGTGCATGTATGTATATATATACTAAAAACCTAAACCCCTTGTAAAAAACGTCGAGAAACCCGATACAGTTCTTCTAGGTATGCAGAACCGGTCCATACACCCTAACCTTACAGTCGCGAAACCCTTGAAACCCCGAAACCCGGAAAACTTGAAGCCCTCAACCCTAACCCTAAGGGTCCAAAGGACCCAATAATTAGGTACTTGGGTTTAGGATAGTAGTTATGTAGCTCAATGTTTAGGAGAGTATATGATTATTAGGTACTCGGACCCTTAGGGTAAAGCCCTAGACCCTCCCTGATGAGGAGCTGCTGGCAAATGCCAGTTGACGTAGCTCGTCCGGTCCGGCCGCTTGCCGCTGAGTCTCAGTCGGTTCCTTGCACGTAATCTGGCACTGCTGCAGTTCCGGTTGCAGCGCAACTGTACTATAGGGGCCTAACTTACGAATACTATTTTCGGGGTACCTTATCATAACTATGGTATAATGGGCCCCAAAACCCTATTCTAACTATTAAGGCCCCATTGCCTGTAAGAAAATCCTCTTTGGTCTGCTCAGCTTCGCGCCGCTGAGTCTTAGCCTGCTCCTCCAATGTAAGCTCACACTGCTGCAGTTGGCTCCATTAGGTTTAGGGCTTAAGGGGTTTAGGGCTTAAGGACTAAGGACTAAGGGGTTAAGGGATGAAGCGTTAAGGCTAAGGGTTTCGGATGGCTTAGGGTTAAGGGTTTGGTAATGACAGCGGCTTTCTCGGGCTTTGGGAGCCCAAGGCCGTTGTCAGGTATCTATACACCCCAAGGGTCCAAGTACCTAATAATCATACACTCTCCAAAATCCTAACCTACATAACTGGTATCATAAAACCGAGTACCTAATTCTTGGGTCCTTTGGACCCTAAACCCTAAACCCTAAACCCAAGTACCTAATTCTTGGGTCCTTTGGACCCTTAGGGTTAGGGCCTTACAAGGCTAAACACCAGGGCCCGAACAATGCGACCAGGGCGTCCGGGGTGTGTAATGCTACGGCTGATGGACAAAATCCTGCATGACCCATAATAAGGAATAGGGTTCCTTTTCCTGCATTACCCATAATAAGGAATATACCATAATTCCCATAGTTTAGGCGTATCAAGGCAGTATGAGGGAATATCGGAATATCAATAACAGCCTAGAGGAACCACATATACTACGGGTACCAAAATGGAATGAGGTCCCAAAAGACCATCCTTGTTATGGCCTTGGGGGCCTAATTCCATGATCGTAGTATTTCTGGACCCTCTGGGTAATTATTCGGATCCCCTTTCTTGCAGCCTGAAACTTCTGGGTTCTGGGTATAGGGCCAGGGTTTAGGGTTTGGGGTTTGGAGTTTAGGGCTTGGGGTTTAGGCGGTTTAGGGTTTACGGTTTAGGGTTTGGGGTTTAGGGCTTAGGATTTAGGGTTTGGGGTTTAGGGCCAGGGTTTAAAGGAAATCCTATCAACTGATACCTAAGACCCCGAAAGACAAGCAAGAAAGGTCTTGAACAAACCCCTAAAGCCTAAAAACTTAACCCACGCAGGCTCCCCAGACCGTGAACCCTTCAACCCATATCTGCAGAGCGGACCGCTGAACCCAGGAATCACACCTGAACCTTCATCTCCCCCCTAAACCCTAGCCCCGGAACCCTAGACCCAAATCCCTAGTCGCTAAACCTTAGACCCAAAACCCTATGTAGACCCTACACCCTAAACCCTAGACCCACAACCCTAGACCCAAAGTCCTGGACGCTAAACCGTCAACCCAAAACCCTAGACTAAACCGCCAAACCCTCAACCCGAAACCCTACCTGGACCCTGCAAAACCTTCCTTTTTAGGGTTCCCTATTGTGATTTCCTTGCATTGCCTTACATAAGACCTTAAAAAGGGTAGGTTGTTTGGGGTTAAGGCAGACCCAAAACCCTAAAGGCCATAAACTCCTAAACCCTCCCGCAATAACCCCAAGGGTCCAAGTACCGAATAATCATATACTCTCCCAAATATGAACCTACATAACTACTAAGTAACTACTATCCTAAGGGCAACCCAAAACCCTAGACGAAAACGCTAAACCCTTAACCCTAAACCCTAGACCCAAAACCCTAAAGGCCGTAAACCCTCCGCCCTAAACCCCTAACCCCTAAACCCTAAACCCCAAAACCCGGCCCTAAACTCCTAAACCCTCCGGCAATAAGTGCAGCCCTAAACCCTTAACCCCAAACCCTTAAAGGAGCCCTTAAGTGATATCCTATGAGGTTCCTTTAGGGCCCTAAACCCTCCGCAATAAGCGCAGCCGAAGGGCAACCAAGAAGATCGCCAGGGCGGAGGGTCCACGGCGCCGAGCGCTTGTGCTCGGGGAGCTGTGGAGAGAGGTGTCGACCTTAGCTGCGCTATTTCGTTTTGGGGTTTTGGGGTTTTGGATTAGGATTTAGGGTTTATTGGGGTTTGGGGTTTAATGTAGGAACCTGATTAACAAACCTTGGGCCTTCATTAGGGTTCCTTATATGAACCCTATTTTGGGGGGGGGNTTGACTAGAAAGTTATGACTTAAACATGTCCAAGCGCTAGTATTTTTGTGTGTGTATTGATTGAGGAGTTTTTTGCTGTGGAGATAGAAGTGTGGGGTTGTGGGTGGGGGGGGGGGGGGGGGGGGGGGGGGGGGGGGCGGGTATAAGGCCAGGGTTTCTTAATCAGGTTCCTACATTAATTAGGGTTAGGGAGATTTGCTTGGGCTGTTGTCTGCGAGTTTGTCGTCTCGAGGTCGCTGACATGCCCAACGAGAGCCTGCCCGCGAATTCAAAAACCTACCGTTTCAAAGGGTTCTACCCTCTAATTAAGGGGTCATAACTTACATAACCTACGCCCTAATTACGCCCTAAACCCTGAACCCTAAACCTACTATTTTGTAGGGTTCGGGGTCACAGGTATGCCTGGTCTCTGGCATCATCCAGCTCTGAGCAAGTCGAGGCGACGTCTTTGCGCAGTTCGCTTTGAGCTACTCTAGGGCCTGAATAATTAAAACAGGGTTCGGCTTCCTTTTAAATGGGCTTATAGGGGCTACTATAAGGGCTATTGTAAGGATTTAATGTAGGAGTCTTACTAATTAGAATAGGTTTTGGGGGCCCATTATACTACAAATATAACAAGGAACCCCGAAAATAGTATAGGTAGGTATTTAGGTTTCTATAGTACACCTCGCACGACCCGTATTATAAGGACCCCAAAGTAAGGTACCCTTACCCCTACGCCCTTAAAGGAAGCCTTAAAGGAACCCTAGGCTTCCTCATTGCTCTTGCATCCGCCAGCTGCTCTGACACTCGCTCCCAGCGTGTGAGCTTCCGGGCTGACTGTGCAACAGCAGAGCGGATCGAATTAGGGTTTAGGGTTTAGGGTTTAGGGATCGAAAAGTCAGCTCCAGCTGAATTACACGTAGTCGTACTGTTGATGGTATAAATCCTGCATTACCTTCAGGACCCTAAACTATGGGAATTATGGTATATTCCTTATGATGGGTAATGCAGGATTTAAATCATCAACCGTATTGGTACTAATAGTGAAATAGTTATGGTGTTGGTGATAGTTAGGGATATTGTTACCGACCTGGGGCAGCGATGACAAACCTGTCCCTAAGGGTCCGAGTACCTAATTATCATATACTCTCCAAAATAGTAACCTACATAACTACTATCCTAAACCCAAGTACCTAATTATTGGGTCCTTTGGACCCTTAGGGTGTCAAAACAAGGTGACCCTAAATCCTCAACACTCAAGCCCAGACCTTGGGTTCTGCGCCCACCCTTTAACAGTCAATACTAGGGGTCATAATGAGGTGTATACACATATATATATATATACATATACATTTATATGCAATAAATTTGTACCATTATGAATCCATAAATTATGAAGATTATCTAGCTGTGACAGAGCGGGGACAGTACTAAACCCTAAACACAGAAGCCCTGCTATCCCTGCTTGTGAACACACGCACAGAATATCACATCAACGCATCATTCCTGAATCCTACATGTGGCCGCAAAAACCTACCTCTTTAGGGTTCCTTATTATGGTTCCTGTATGTAGTTCCTTGAAAAGGTAGAGTTTTTGAGCCACAGGTAAAGCCACTGCGAGAGGGGTGGGACCACTTGGGCCTACCTAAACACATAAGCTGCCTAAGACATAAGGGCCTGGGTGAGTCCTGTAAGGGCTTGGGATTCCCTTAGGGTTTGGGGTTCTGTACTGTAAGAGTTTGGGGGTTCTGTAAGGGTTCCAAGTTCGAAAGGGTTGCTTCTAGCCTTCAGAAACCCCGTGACAAACCGCTATATGGAACCCTAAAGAATAAAATAACAAACTATAAGCTATCATCGAAGCCCAATGCAAAAAAACGCAACCCCTAAAATGCGAAATCTGACACATAAACCCCAAGACCCTCAACCTGCACACAAAACCCTTGAACCGTCGTAACCCCCGAACGCAAAACCCTGCACCCTCTAGCTGCCCCAGAGCGGCGCTGAAACCCCAGAGACTTCTCGTAAAAAAAGCCGGGCACTAAGAGAGCGGCGCTGTGCGTGCTTCTCTGGGGGCTGCCCGAGCTTTGGCGCCAAGAGCTCTGCATCTGAGCGCATCCAGGCCTGACGGTTTGAAGGCTTCGGGGGTGTAGGATTTGGAGTTTATAAGTTCATGGGTTTGCGGTTTGGTGGGCTCAGGGGTTTAGAGGTTTAAAATTTTAGGGTTTGCAGGGGTTTACTCAGCAGAAGGACCCGTGCTCCTCCAACACTTGCTGCTCCGGCTCGGGCTCTGCAGCTGGCCAGGCCACCAAAGCTCGTGGCACAGGTTCTGCTGGCACGAGCCGTTCAACCAGGTCCTCGATCGACCATGCAGCCGGCGGCGGGTAGGGCAGCCGCCCGAAATCGGATGCTAAAGCGATCATCAACAAGGACACTTCCTCGCTGAAGCCATCCATGGTCACCCCCTGGGCTTGCCATGTTAACGCCACGATGGCCTCGAACAGCCGGTGCAACTTATCCTCAGAGGACAGACTTGCAAGACGTCAGCAAAACAAATCAAAGACTTTTCACAGGGTCTTTATCTGACGCCTTTGTAGAAGTTGTTACGGGCTTTACTGGTTGCAGTGACAACAATATCTCAAATAGTATGCCCCGGCCCCGAAAAACAAACGTGTTCCGCCGCGACTGGATCTGTCGTGCAAGGGCAAGGGGGTCATTTCGGAACGGGGGGAAATCATAAACAGAACACCTGGCACAAACCTAAACTACCCCCACAACGCTCTTGTCGGCGAGTGCAGCGCTGTCTTCGCATTGAAGTCTAGTTGGCGGAGGAATAGGGGGTTGTAATTATAATTATTACCTCCAATGAGAATTCGAAGGGTCACAAAAAACAGCTTGTAATTTACTTTTTTCTTTTTTGTAAGATGTGATAAGAAATGAAGGCGATTTTTACAGATAAAGCAGAATTACTTGGCTTTGTTGTTTCCAAGGAGAAAGAAGTATGGACCTTTATTTCATCATGGTCCCCTTTAAGTAACAGGTCCCCCAAAAAGTATTAAAGCAACAGGACTTAATACTTAGAATAGGGTTTGGGGCCCAATATACTATAATTACAACAAGGAACCCCCCAAAAAAAGTATTGGTAATTAATCATTTAGGCACTAGTATGCCACTCCAAAGCCCAGAATAGGAACTCGAAGCCAGAAGGCCTGACTCTTTGCCCTAACATCCCAAACCTTACAGTAGAAGCCAGAAAGTTGGAACTTAAACCCTAATCCTCATTCTCTTGAGGTAAAGTTTCGGAAATCCCAGCTCGAATCGTCCTAAATCCATGTTCCAACTTTCTGGGGTTCACTATTTCACTATTCTATAAACCTCACAGCTGCATGGAACCTCGCCAGTTCCCCCAATCACCACGCTTTCGCCCAGGTAGAATGCGTGGGGCACGGTTCCGAAGAAGTACCTCTTTAAGGGCTGTAGATTTAGGGAGGCCTCCTGTCGAAACGCAGAACCCAAAAGGCATAATACTAGCAGCATAGATGGACCCTCTACGTAGCACCTGTCTATAAAGCCCCAACGCTCACAAGCAGAGTGTGGCGTGGGGTAAGCATGAAGCCGGCAAGCACCCTAGGCTCCTAAACCTCGCAGCCCAACCCCACCCCCGTGTCTCTCGTAGTTCACCAATTGAAAACTGATCCAACCCGACGTGCTAATCTTTGCATCTGAAGTCGGAGCCCCGAACTCAAGAGCCTGTGGTTTAGGCTACTTCGGAACCCTAAACCTTTAAAGCCCCAAACCTCAACCCTAAACCTCTATAAGCCCTAACACGGCTGGAACCTGAAGCCCTGAATCCTTAAACCTCAAGCTACTTCTAGAGCCTTATAGAACTCTTAAAGGGGGCGGGCAAGGGGTGGGCATAGTGATCAGGTCTATCATAAGGTCTTTCGCACAGGGTTTAGGATCTGGTGTCCGAAGTTTAGGGTGTGGGTTTGGGGTTGAGGTTTAAGTTCGTTGGGCTGTGTTGAGTTTGTGAAGGTCCGGGTCTGTGGACGGATCTGGGCCTGGGGGCCTACGTAGTCTATATAAGCTTTATGAGAGTTGAAGAGAATGGGACTTCGTGCACTCATGCTTACCCGAAGGGGGCTTAAGTACCGGCTAGTTAGGGAATCTGGATAAAATAGTGCAGTATTTCTTTCCTGACTCGAATCGCTAGCTTGGCTTCAGCATTCGCTCTCCCCTGAGAGTGTGGCAGATAGCCAAATTCAAGCGTGGGCTCCGTCGGCACAGGGCCAAGTTCAAACAGCATGCGCTGCAAAAGACTGCAGCTGATCGCCGAACATTGGCATGAACGTAGTCCCCCATGATCAGCCAAGCTCACTGCTTCGCAAGGCTGAGCCGTTCTGCACGGAGATCCCGAACCTTCGTGATTGGCAAAAGACCCTAAACCCTAAACCCTAATCCCCCATGTCGCTGAGCATCTGTCTGAGTCTTGCCGTCCTAAAGGTGCGATCATTTCTGACCGAAAAGGGGTAGGGCGGTGTTGCCACCGGAACCGGTACATAGGAGGAAGATTGAACTTCGAATCCGAAACTCTACAGTAGTAGCCAGAAAGTTGGAACATCGTTATCCTCATGCCCTTAAGGTAAAGTATAAGGGATCCTAGCACCAATCCTCCTAAAGCCATGTTCCAACTTTCTGGCTTCTATTATAGGTCAGAGGCTTGAGATGAAGGATTTCCATTCAATGCAAGGCTGAAGATTTAGATTCAGAGCTTACCCTAAGGGTCCGAGTACCTAATAATCATATACTCTCCTAAACATTGAGCTACATAACTACTATCCTAAACCCAAGTACCTAATTATTGGGTCCTTTGGACCCTTAGGGTTAAGGCTAAATGCGTTCTTTTACTCCACACCTGAACTCCGGCAAGCGAAACCCTAAATCCGAATTCGATTCCGCGCCTGTTCTTTGCAACTTCCTCCGGTGAGGTGCAGGTGAATCCTTAGCTTTCAATAAGGCGCGGCCTTCGGCTTTCCATAAGGTGGGAGTTTCCGAAAATAGGGTACCTAATATAGTACCCTAAATAGTAGGATCCTTAGTACAAGGACCCCAAAATATGGTACCCCCCCCCCATTTGCGGAAACTCCCATGTGGGGGTTCGCGATCTTGCTTCCAAAAGGAGCTTCCGGCAAGGCTCCTATAAACCCTAAACCCTACAAAAGCCTGCTGTAGGATCCAAGTTGCAAGGATCCTTTTGGTTCCAGCCCCCTATTTCGTTTTGGGGTTTTGGGGTTTAGGATTAGGATTTAGGGTTTAGGGTTTAGGGTTTATTGGGGTTTGGGGTTTAATGTAGGAACCTGATTAAGAAACCTTGGGCCTTTATTGGGGGTTCCCTATATGAATCCTACTGTTTTGGGGTCATAGGCCCAGGGATTCTTAATCAGACTCCTACATTAAACCGAACGACTCGATGCATGTGCTGCGAGCCTGAGCTAAAAGCTCTGAGCCACACAGACCCTGCAGGCATCAACATCGTAACATGTCTTGTGGGCTTCGTAAGGTTCTGTTGTTCATAGGAAGCTCTGTCCTCAGCGCACGCAATCCGTAAATCCAATGCCTACCCTAAGTCAGGCCCTAAAACCTGAAACCCTACTCCCTAAACTAGCGTACCGCTTATGGTCTACATAGTGCTTAAGGCCTAAACTGGGTTCTTGTTAAGGAACTTAGTTTAAGTTACCATAATAGAGTTCTATAGTAGATAATATGGCTTCTTTATTGTGGTAACTTAAACTAAATCCCTTAACTTAAACAAGAACCCAGTAAAGCAGCTTCAATCTCCAAGCCGGGAGACCCACAAATGGCATTCTGTTGTTCCATATCGTCCTGAAATCAGGCGAGGGTTTAGGGTTTTCGGGGTTTAGGGGTTAGGGGTTCAGGGTTTAGGGGGTTGGGCCGAGCCCCCACAACTAAAATCCCAGGCCGAAATGACAACAAGCGCCCTGAAACTTCGAGAGGGGCTGAGGAATTGAGGTTTGTAGGACTCAGCTCCGGTCCGCAAAACAGCCAAAACCCCGTCACTGACACTTGGGGTTCACAGGACTTCTGCATGTTGAAGGCTCTGGTGACTTTTGGGATTTAGGGGCTTATGTAACATGCTGGTTATATATGCTTAGGAGGGAGGTGATTCACCAGGGTTCCACACGTCATGAAGGCTTAGTGTTGCGAGCCTCCAATTGTAAGATCGCAGATGCAGGTGCAGTCGTCGGTGCTTCAGTTTGAAACTTAGTTGCGGCTTCAATTGTAGCCTACCTGCACCCCAAATGACCTACCTCTCTAAAACATTATAGTCAGCAACACGAAAAGCTTGTTTGGTGCTCTAAACTCCAAGCCTTCAACCCTCAACCCTAAACCCTAAACCCTAAACCCTATAAAAGGTTCAGGACTTCGCCCCCAAAAGATTCGCCCGGCACTCGGCGGGTCGGGGCACTTAGTATCTATTAAGTACCGTATGGACTTAGAAGCATCATAACCCCAATTAGGATCCCTTTTAGGGTACATTTCTGTCTGAGCATCAATGTCTTGTCCACGCGGATGCTAAAGAAGTGGCCTTCGCGGACGAAGAATTTATACTTCCCTAAACCCTAAACCCTTTAACGGTTTGGGCCTTCGGGGCTGGACTTCTAGCCCTGAGATGCTACAGCAATCCTAAACTCTCAAGCCCCTGCCACTGTAAGCAACCCTAAAACTCCAAATGGCTTCTAGGTAGGCTGGGGTGTGAGTTTGAGCCCTAAGCCCTACACCCTAAACCCTAAACCCCCATGAGCTTGGGAGCTTAGGGTTGAGGTTGCAAGGGCTTGCGATGCCTCAGCTAAGCCTGGTTCCTCAGTGACGAGTCATATGAGGAAGTAAGGACACCATCATCATCAACACCACAACACCACAAGGCTGCATGAAACATACCCTGAGGGATCCTCTAAGAGCCTCCTTTAAGGGGTCCTTTGACGGTCCTTTGAAGACTATGATTGTAGTTTCAGAAGTCAATCCGCCTCTGCTATGAAGGCCCGATGGAAATGTCAACCTTCAAGGAACCCTAAACAGTAAACCCTTAAAAAAGGAACCCTTAAAAGGAACCTCATAGGAGAACCCAAAAGGGCTCCTTCAAGGGTTTAGGGGTTTAGGGGTTTAGGGGTTTAAGGGTTTAGGGGTCTAGGGCTCTTTTTCAGTTTCCCTCAAAGTTCCTTTATGGGCTTCATGAGGCTGTATCTATAGGGCCTGAGGGATGACAGACATCCCAAGTCCAACTGCTACACTGAGAATGTAACTCCTCAGTTTCACATCCCTACATACCTAGAGGGTCGTACCGTTTAGGGTTTAGGGTTTAGGGTCATACCCTACCCCTTTCTTGGGTTACCTAGTTTTATGGTTAGGATCTCTGATATAGAAAAGTAGGTACCTTAAAAGGGGTAGGGTATGAGCCTATAGGTAAGGCAAATAAGGGACCCGAACCTGAATCCACAGAAACAATCAGATGGGTCCATGCTGCCGATTCCCTTTGATTGGCCATGCTCTCAGTGCATCAAGACTCGTATACCGAAGATAAATCCTACACAATCATGCTTCAATCCGTCCGGATCAAAAAGCTTGACAGATCCGCCTTCAAACCCCCGGCACCAAATACCTGCTATCTCGCGTTTAGGGCTTCAACCCTAAACTCCATGCTTCTCCAGACCAATGGCTAAGCTCAACCCCGGTGCTAAAAGCCTGGTCAAGCGTTTGAAACCCTTCATGAACTTTAAGGGGCCATGTACCCAAATAGTATATACTTTGGCCCAAAGTAGTCCCTGGTAGTTTGGGGCCAACGTATATACTATTTGGGTACATGGACCCTTAGGGGAAGCTGTCGCTTGAAACGCACAAGTCCGAGTGACTGGAATCTGCAGCAGGATGGATTTCACCTGAAGGCAGCTGAAATTAAGGGTGGAGGTTTGTAGGCCCTATCCCGACATAAACCTGAACCTGAAAACCGAAACTCTGTAGCTAGCTCCCCTTCCGTTGGAGCTTACTGACTCCGCGTCACGTCGTGTGCCAAGTTCTGGTAACTGACACATTCAAACCAGGAAATATACCCGAGAACCCGTAACAAGACCCCAAGCAGCCCCGCTCGATAGACCCAAGCTGCAAACCTCATGTTTTTGGGGTAGGATCTGATAGAAAGAAAAAGTGGGCACCCTGAAAGGGTGCAGGGCAGTACCCTCTAGGTGATCCTAAACCCAACGCCTTGCGCCCCAAGGCCGCAGTCTCAACCCACAGAAAAGGTTTAGGGTTTAGGATTTTTGGGCCCAGTTGCTGCTGCCGAAGATGACACAGCCTCGCGGAACCTGATGCTGCCACAAACCCCAGGGCAGTTCTGTAAATCAGGGGGGTTTTGGTGTGGAGGGCTTACTCTTGCAGGCCCAGGTTTAATGAAGAGGTACATTGGTCTAGGATAAGTGTCGTTGCAGGCTGGTATATTGGGGCAGATGATGATGATTGGGAGCTTGCACCCCCAACCCTACACTGCAAATCCAGAACCCTTCAACATTAAAACACACCCGAAAGTGAGCCCCAAACCCCCTTCCGAGACACCCCGTCTGAAATGAGGGTTTCAGCTAAGAACTCTGAGAAATCTGACCCTAAGGGTCCATGTACTTATATTCTAAATATAGACTTTGGCCCGAGAGTAGTCCGAATCTGGTACTTACGGGCCAAAGTGCATAGTGTAGTGTACATAACGTAAGGGTTTAGGGTTTAGGGTTTAGGGTACTTACGGGCTAAAGTGCATAGTGTAGTGTACATAAGGCGCATGGACCCTTAGGATAAGGCTGCTAGGATCGTTTGTGGAGGAAGGTTACATGTCAGCTCGAGCGGGGATTTGGAGCGTAAGACTTGCAGGGTTACTCAGCACACCTTTGCATTAGATGTGAAGTAGTGATAGGCCTTAGGTTTGGGGGAGTTTCGGCTTAGGGCAACCCAAGGGGTTCATGTACACTACGACTCTGGAATTAAGTCCCAAAAGACCATGCCTATTATGGTTTTGGGGACCTGATTCCATAATGGTAGTATATATGGACCCTCTCGGTAACAAGTCTTTAGGTCTCTGAGCCAACATGCCTCAGACTTAGGCGGTGGGACCTCGAGGAGTGGAGTCTTGGGACGTGCGACTGAAGCTCAAGGCTTATTCTTCAGAGTCTTTGTTTGTCCGTACTTAAACTATAAAATTACAAGACTAAGTTACACCTCTGTACGGCATGTCTATCTTTTCTATCTTTACAGTACTCGTGCGTATATAACAAACCATGTCCCTGGTGTCCCTAGAGAGAGAGAGAGAGAGAGAGACACAGAGAGAGAGAGAGAGACAGACAGACAGACAGGCAGGCAGGCAGGCAGGCAGGCAGGCAGGCAGGCAGGCAGACAGCTGCCCCATGCCTTACTTGTATACACCGACATGCACACCGACATGTCTGAACCACCCTGTCCGCAAGCACTGGGTGTCAAGCTTCAAAGCCCAAATGCCAGAGAACGCTGAGCGGCATACAAGCCCCAACCCGAACATCTGGCTAACCATTCCAGCAGATCCCCAAACATAGAGCACCAAGAACAGAAGCCCGACGCCCAACTCGGAACTCTTGCCCCTCAACCCTACATTAACCACTTCAAACTTAGGAATTTGAGTGTTGCCTGGTGCGGCTCTCGCCGCATCGCTGCAGCGCGGCCGTTCAGCAGGATGCACCTCAATAATGACAATCATCATAAACCAGATCATCATAACAGCTATACTGCTCGTAAAGGCGATCCGGAGATAGGGAACCGAAGCCCAAAAAGCCTGAACTGAACTACAACCGGCCGATAGACCTGAACTTCCACGAGCTGTATGCGGCTAAGTTATAAGTTATTATCGGAATTTGTAAGGTTTTGTCGGCATTCCCAGCTATTCCACAAAACGAAACTCCTGTGCCAGAAATAACTTTAGGGCTTTGGGTTTGGGGTTTAGGGGTTTAGGGGTCTGGGGCTTGGGTTTAGGGCATTAAGGGTTTAGTGTTTTAAGCATTTGGGGGTTCTTAGGAATTAAGGTGCAGAGTCCTTGCGGAGTCCCTGCTGAGAAGTGCCCCATCTACAATACTGGTTCCAGACTCCATATCTAACCTCGATAGCGTTAACCCTAAGGGTTCAAGTGCCGAATAACCGTGTACTGACTCACGAATATACTAGCCTACGTGCTACTATCTTAAACCCAAGAGTGTCCTTTGGACCCTTAAGATAACATCAATGGCTCCCGTCCGCCAGAATATAAGTAGGGGCGACTGTTCCTCACAACCGAAGTGACAGGACCAAGTCTCCAGGCATCATGTCATTCTGCGGTCTGGAGTGTAGTTGCAGGCTTTAAGGCTGACGGCTTCGGTACCAGCCTACAATCATAAACCCTGAACTAAACAAGTAGCCAGTTGTGGGGCAACCTCGTGCATGTACCCTCGACTTCAAAACTACCAGATCGACCTCCTGGTCCTTAAGAGGGGTGCTCAACGACCATACTGCTGATGGGCCAACTCATGTATGACCTTGAAGATAAGTGCTGAACATATGGTATGCTCGAGCCTTTACCCTGGCGAATGCACGAGCTTGTCCAGCAACACAGCTGCGAGCTCATTAACTGCACCGGAAAGTGTAACCCTCTTCAACCCGTAGTACTAGCGGCTGCAAGCCTTTCTCTGTGCGTTCCTGCTGATCAAACGTACCGTTCTAGTAGTATGCAATACCTATCTAGATGATGGTACGCTGCTTGCGTTGTATCTGATTCAGGGTCTGAAATTAAAACAGAAACAGGTACCCCAACAACACGGACTTACTCTGACTGTGTCGGTCACTATGCTCCGTGTCCAACAACGGACGCAGGCCACTGAGGGCGCAGCTTATTGCTAAGCGGCATTGGAAACAAGCACGGACTCCTTCCGGGCAGTTGTCGGTTCGTTCGTGTTTGGATTTTGCAGTTTAGGGTATGAGTGTGGACTGAGGGTTTAGGGTTTAGGGTGTATAGGGTGTAATTATACGGCTTGAGGATTCAGGCTTCTGAATCTGGGGCCTGGTCATTTCAAGCACCGTGCATCACTGCATAAGCCGCGAGACCGACAAGCTCCTGGAACCCTATACTGTGAACACTACTTTATGGGGCTGAATAATTGGAATTGGGTTTTGTGGCCCAGTATACTATACTTACCATAAGGACCCCCCAAAACAATATAGGTAATTTTGAAGGCTATATCACCGCCCCAGCGGAAAAGCACAGCATCTAAGTACGGCCTAGCACCAAGATCAAGGGATGCACCTAGACCCCCCCAAGTAACCTGTAATATCCCCCAAATACCCACAATTAAGGGCCATAAGGACTCTATCAAAGGGCCCTTGGGAGGTCCTGGCAAATGCAGGCTTACGAAAGATTGGTTTGCCTTAGTGTTTAGGTGGTTACGGCACGTTTACGTTGTCCGCGAAGTGCCTTCATTCGAGTAATCATAGCCTATGACCCTAAGGAATTGGTTCTGGTCTGGATCTGCTGGGCCTCGGATGAAGAGAATGTGCAATCTTGGAGCAGACTGACTTGATACCGTGCTATACTACAGATGGGCTTAAAGCTCCACAATAGCTTGGCGGACATAGTGTAAATCTTTCTGTCTATCTATCTCTCTGTCTGCATGTACGTAGGTAGGTAGGTATGTAGGTAGGTATGTAGTATTTGTAAGTCACACATAATATATCATATATGAGCATGTGCATATTTACATATGCCATAAGAGGACGCTCTTACTAAATGGTTATATTCAGACCTTGAAAAGCTGTCAGATGCCACGTTTCGGCCAAACAATTAGTTAGTTGCAAACGAAGCATCAAGACTCGTGCGAGCCCTTCATAATTATTCCGGGTCCTATGTTACGGAAGTCAAACTCCTGAGACCTTCACGTTCGTCTCTCTTCCAAAGAGTTAGGATTAGGGGGACCCTCGGCGATTTAGACCCTCTCAATCAGGTCCCTTCTAAGAGAGCCAGCAGTAGAGTTAAGAAGGATCCCCTTTAAGGGGTCTCCCCTAAACCCTAAACCGGTCTCCCTATACTACTACCTAGGACTTCCTAACTTGGAACTACCCTGGGACCCGACAGTCGCGCAAGCAGAAGAACCGAGTTTTCTGCATCCAACAAGTTCAGTGAATGGGTTTAGGGTTCAGGGTTTAGGGAGTTTAGGGTTTAGGGTTTAGGGAGTTTAGGGTTTAGGGCATGCCGAAGTAAGAGAAATGAACAGCATTGCTCGCTAGCGATCCCTAGCATGCTCACTGTCATAGTATCTGACCCACGAAAACCTCGCCTGTATGTATCTTTTCTACACCTCTAATATAGGGGCCTTAATAATTAGAATAGGGTTTTGGGACCCATTATACCATAAGTCTAACAAGGAACCGCCAAAATAGTATTGGTGCCCTAGCCCAAAAAAAGTTAACCTTTCCAACTATAGTAGGATCATATGGGTGGTTGTCAAAATTAGGGTCCCTTCTTGGGTACCCTAAATAATAGGTGCCGTACTATATTAGGGACCCAAAAAGGGACCATAATGTTGACAACCACCCATATAAGCCCCAAAGGGTTAAAGGTTACCTTTTCAGCCCCTAGGCCTCTATTAGGGCCCAAGAAAGCACACAAGCAAAAATAAGGATAGGGATATCCCATATAAACCCCCTTATACTGAAGCCCAATAAGGTAGGGATATCCCCATAAAATGCTTATGCCTATGTGCTTTTTGGCTCCGGAATTCTAGAATTGAAGCTTCAGGCGGTAGATATCTGGCCAAGCTACGGGCAGATGGCTTTCAAGTCCGGTAGCATAGCTTCCGCCGCTTGCAGCTTAAAGTCCTTCAGCAAAGGGTTGATTTAGGGTTTAGGGTTTGGCGTTTCGGTTTTAGGGTTTAGGGTTTGGGGTTTAGGATTTATGGTTTAGGATCTAGGGTTTAGGTTTTAGCCCACACCTGCCAAAGACACTGCCGAAACTTACCCAGCATAGTACGACCTTGACCTTTCTGGGATTTTCACACGGATACTTGGAGGGTCGGGGGACTTAGTAAGTAGGTACTAAGTAGAGTTATAAGTACCCTAAACGGGATCCTTCTTGGGGTTATGGTACTTATAAGTCTCTAAAATAACTAGTTACTAAGTCNACTTAGTAAGTAGGTACTAAGTAGAGTTATAAGTACCCTAAACGGGATCCTTCTTGGGGTTATGGTACTTATAAGTCTCTAAAATAACTAGTTACTAAGTCCCTCGACCCTCCAAGTAGGGTTTGGGGTTTGTAAGGCCTTCGCATGCAACCCCAACCAAATGGAGCCGCTCAAGCCTGAGGCCTAAATATCTGAGAATCTTTCTCTTCGCCCTGACCCAAGCCATGACTGAAACCCCCTGCGAGACCCTAGGGTACATGCTGCTACCATGCTCATACCACACTTGTAGTAGTAAAACCCTTAGACTCTTAGACGCCTTGTTTCTCATAGGGCCAGGCGCGCTTTCTTGCAACCTTTGGCGCCCTCTCTAGGGATTGTCGCAAGGGTTCGGCCTAGCCGGTCTGGTTCTTCGTAGAGAATGGGGGAATGGGTTATGGAGACTATTATTGGGGATTATATAGGGACTACTATAGGGATCCATTCCCCCATTCCCTACTAAGAACCAGACAGTAGTTCTACATACTTGAAGAACGAAGTAAACCCTAAACCCTAAACCCCTAAACCCTAAACCCTAAACCCTAAACCCCTAAACCCTAAACCCTAAACCCCTAAACCCCTAAACCCAAACAGTAAGTCTGAAGTGCGGCCCAAACAATGGCCCTTCGGTCTGGTCCAAGCCTGGATAGTGCCTTTTAAGTATGGTCCCAGACCTTCCAAAATCCCTTAATTAAGGAATATACCTTAAATCATATTAGGGATCCTACTATAGTTTAAGGCATATTCCTTAATTAAGGGATTTAGGAAGGTCTCGGGTATTCAGCTAATATGGAATCGGCTTGCCTCTCTCTACTTCTGCCTTGTGCGAGAATGCCGTCTTTAAGTGCCGAACAAAATAAACTACATGATGTACTCTAGAGGCCTTAATCATTGGAACTGGGTTTGAGGGCCCATTATACTATAACTATAATAAGGAACCCCCAAAATAGTATAGGTAATTATTAAGGCCCCCTATATTAAACCGTTATAGTACCCTTCTAGGATCCCTAAAAGGAACCCTTTAAAGAACCCCCAAAATGGGATCGCTGGCTGTATACCTCCACTAGCATTCTCTGCAGGGTGGCGTTTAGAAGGTCCCGCGCGCGGTGTGGTCGACCCGCCTGATTCCATACCTCCCCCTACTTGGAGGTTCAGGGGTAGTTATAAGTGGGGCTATAAGTCGCCTAATGTGGTTTTAAGTAAAGTTACTCCACCTATAACCCTACTTATGACTACCCATGAACCTCCAAGTAAGGGTCCATGCATATAGGTACTTTGGGGCCAAAGTATATTCTATTTGGGTACATAGATTAGGGTCCGTGTTTGGTTTACGAGAGTATTACGCCGCCTTGATGCCCATTACCCACCTGAGAAAACTGTGTGACTTTTGTCCACTGACCGTCGTGAGATCGACTCCGTACTTGCGTAATATATCATCATTTCTTGAACTTTGATTATTTTTGTCTCTTGTTCCGGCTATCTCCACGTCGTAGCGAAAGCGCTGCAAATCTTTCACAATGCGATTAGATACGTCTAGGGAAGCTGAACAAGGGATTTTAAAGGAGGGCTTAAACGGGGCTTACCCGAAACCCTAAACCCCACACCCTAAACGCGTAAACCCCCAAACCCTTATACACCCTAAACCCTTAACTCTCAACCCCCATAAACCCTCATCCCCACTTCCCAAACTTGCGGTCACAAGGTGCAGGCGTCCTGGCTCCAGTCACACACATCGTGCGGCGCGTCCTGCTTCCGCAATATCAGAGGGCCGTAATGCTTCGAACAAGTTTGCATTTTTGTTGGGGGGGGTTGTTCCTGTAAGGGTTCCTCAAAGTGCTCCTATAAGGGCTACTATAAGTTATAAGTGTATAGTATTATGTGGGCCTGAATAATTCGAAGGGGATACCTCAGTTATAAGGGTACTACAAGGGGAGACCTATAATACTGATGTGTAGGCCCCTATATCAACCAGAAACCCCAGACCCTAAACAAACCCTAAACCAGCCCTCAACCCTCAACCTCTAAACCTTAACCCTTAAATAAAGCAGGTGGAGTTTCCGAACATAGGGGACCCTAAGATAGTGCCTAAATAGTAGGAGCCTTATTATAAGGTACCCAAAATAAGGTACCCCTATTTTCGGAAACTCCCACACCTTAAATCCGAAGAACGATGAGTCGTAGGCGTAAACCCGACACCGTAGCCATGCCGTCAAAACCATAAATCTTCCCGGGCCCAAGATAGGGTTTAGTGCTTAAGCGATAGGATTAAGGTGTCCACCTTACCTGCACTCATAATCATCATAATACAAAGCACGATTTAGTTTAAGGTATGTTCTTGGATTTACAAGCACCCCGAAAGCCTTCAATCCTGTGGCCTTTGCAGTAAAACCCTGCAGTCATGAACCTGAAGCGATTCAGACCACACAACCTACTTGTCACGGATTGGAAGCTCGTGGTTTTAGACTCTATATGGAGTTAGGCTTTAGTTTAGTTTAGGCTTGCGGAATCCACAAGCCCAGAGGTAGAGGGCAGAAGTCCAGATTCCAAAACGGCTTGCGGCATTCGATGCATGGCTGTGTGCTGCAGCCAATTGCAAATGTAGAGCAACATCCATTACTGGGTCAATCACATGAATCATTTCGCACTGGGTAGCCAAATAGTCTGTGTTGGGAACTTGGAGGGTCGGGAGACTTAGTATCTAGTTAACTAGTTATTTTAGAGACTTATAAGTACCATAACCCCAATTAGGGTCCCTTTTAGGGTACTTATAAGTCTACTTATTGCCTACTTACTAAGTCCCCCGACCCTCCAAGAACCAGAACATCAGGGCTGCCAACACTCTGTTGGCAAAGGCTGGGACTGGAATGAGACCGTTCAGTCCACGGCCCAAGGCTCCAGTTTAGGGTTGAGGGTTTGGGTTTAGGGTTTAGGGTTTAGGGTTTAGGGTTTAGGGTTTAGGGTTTAGTGTTGAAGACAAATACAGCATCCATGACTTGCCTCTTGCAGCTACTGACCCCGGAAATCCGAGCAAGGCATCGGGATAGCCGTGCTCGCTGAATGCAAGTTGCATGAGCATCCAAAGTTGGCTTCGTTGCTCAACTCTCTGAACTTGCCTTTGGTTAGTAGGGAATGGAGGAATGGGGTACAATTATAACTACTATTACTACCATTCTTCCATTCCCTACTAACCAAAGGTAGGTGAAGGGGACGGCCCCGTATGACCGAGTAATGGAACTCACAGCCGGCAGTGGCAAATCCCCAAGAGTTGTGCCACTGACAGGGACGGCACCATGTTCCTCAGCTGGCAAGAGTGTTGTCCGGGATGGACCTCGACCCACAAGCCAGGCTGACATCTACCCTACGCCCCAACTGAAGCACAAAAAGCCCATAATTAACGCTAATCATTACTAATCCAAACACCTGAAACCTACAGCCCTGAACCAGGTATCAACACCATGATGATGAGCGTCGTATCCATGGTGCCCCGGCATCCTCCACGAAGTCGCGATGCCTTTTCCCTGCTATTCAGTTCTGATAAAGAGAACCCCCTCAGAGACACACCGTTATAAGTCATAAGTTTAAGGGAGGGGCCCCAATGTAATCCAATTCCCTTGAACCCAAATCCCCATCAGTGGGGCCTTAATAATTAGAATAGGGTTTGGAGGTTTATTGTACTATAATGATAATAAGGAACCCCCATATTAACCCCCCCCATCAGCCTGGGAAAACATCGCCAAGACCAGCAGATGATGGTCTCCGCTTCCGACCAAGTCGGATACCCACTCGTCTGCCTAGGGGCTTGCAAGGGTTGAGGGTTTAGGCTTTAGGGTTTTAGGGTTTAGGGTCTATAAGGGTTTGGGGTTTAAGGTTTAGGCTTGCTAGTGCCTACTAGAAGGGATCTTAAGAATTGGAGTAGGGTTTCGGGGCCGATTATACTATACTTGTAATAAGCCCAGGGTTTAGGGTTTTGGGTCTATAAGGGATCCTTGTCGAGCTCCTTTTGAAGTCTCATTAATTGGGGCAACAAGAAGGGCAAGTACACGGGCTTCTATTCGGTTTCTACGTGGCCTTTTCTATGCGCTTTTCTACACAGGCGCCTCACAGACTTATTTATGGGGCATGCTGCAGCACAATCTATAAATGGAGTGCAATACTTGGCTGACTTCTGAACTCCTCCAAAAAGTTAAACTTTAAGCCTACTTATTATGGTTCATATAGAAACCCCAAAAGTGAAAGTCCTAAGAGCCAACCAGAAGAACGCGAAAAATAAGGGTTTGTTGTATCTCATCAGTCAGTCCGACGTTTTGGCTTCAGGGGGTTTGGTATAAGGCTGTATTTAAGCCAACACTGTGTTCAGTCAGAGTCCAGGGTACCCAGAAACTCCAAAACCCCTTAATTAAGGAATATTCCTGTCCTTAAATTGTAATAGGATTCCTCATATGATTTAAAGTATTTTCCTTAATTTAGGGGTTTTGGAGTCCAGGGTACCCCAAAGAGTTCATGGTTCGAGGCGGGTGACCCTGATCCGCAGGCGCTACTTCTGTGCTTCTTTAGGCTTAAAGCTTCTGTGGCAGTATATTCATAGGGACCCTTAGGGGGGGGTAGGAGGGNTTTAGGCTTAAAGCTTCTGTGGCAGTATATTCATAGGGACCCTTAGGGGGGGGTAGGGGGGCGTGATGCCCATAATAAGGACTTAATAAGGCCGGTTTAAGGAAGTATAGCCCCCCTTACCCCCCTAACGGTCCCTATGATATATGATGTGGGTGGTGAGCTCAGGCATTGCTGACATGTGTTTCTGGGGCTTGCAGGGGGTGTGACATCATACAAACTCCAAGATTAGACCGAAGGCCTAAAGCAGAAACCTACACCCTAAACCCAAAACACCAAAACCCTAGAATCCGAAATCCATGCACCCACAACCCTAAACCCCTACAGCCTGAACCCAAACTTAAAAGCACCAAAGCCGACGAGGCCCAACCCTAAAATCCTAAAAAACGACCCGAAAACCTCCAAAACCCGAAACCTAACCCCTAAACCCCGACACCCTCATCCCAAAATCATTTTGGATTCAAGGCACAGGCCCTTGGCCGAAGCATATCAGGGTTCCACTGAGAGCTCCTAAACACTAAACCGTAAACTCTAAACCCTCAAACCCCTAAACCCTAAACCCCAAAGCCCCAAACCCCAAACCCCTACCCTAAACCCTGAACCCTGCACACGCTAAACCCCTAAACCCTCAAACCCCTAGACCCTAAACCCCAAACCTTCAACCCTAAACCCCTAAACCCCTAAAGGCCCGAAAACTGTCGCGGAAAACCGAGCCTTCAGGAGACGCAAGCAACTGCGGAGAGTGACCTGAGACAGTCTGGTTCTTAGTAAGGAATGGGGTCGGGCTTTTTAAGGGGCCCTTTTGAGGATTCCTTAAGGGTTCCTAAAGGGGGTATAGGGTGTAGGGTTTTGGGTTTAATCGTTCCTTTTGAGGATTCAACAAGGGCTGTCTGGTTCTTAGTAGGGAATGGGGGAATGGATCCCTTTGAGGATTTAGGGTCTCTTTAAGGGATCCTTTAAGGGGATCTATATTTGCTGGGACCGATTATTTGGCCGGCGTGAAACTCCTCGGAGTCTGGGCCGCTAGAAACGGTTTTGGGGTCGAACACTTCGCGCAGGAGCAAAGACTCAGCCTCTGAAATGTCACTGGCAGACAAAGTCTGCGAAAGAATAGACATAACTTGGGCTTTAAGTTGTGGGGTATGCGTCACAGCGAAAAGGATCCCAGCAGCCTGATCTACAGTTAACTTGTCACAGACGAGGCAGAGTCTCGCGACGAGCTTCCTCCCGTTCTCAAAAGTCGCAGTGCCTCTGAACTTGTCAGAAGTGAAGTCAACTTCATTTGAATCTCCCAGATTCAGAGGTTCATCGTCGATCAGTGCTCCGAGCTCTCTCGCAGCCTGGCAGTCCGACTTTCGCATGGTACCTTGACCATACAAGTCGTCGCCCATTGCGAGGGACAAGGAAATGGTCTGCTGAGTGAGCTCTGCATCCTCATTGAGGTACCAGGGCCCCCGAGCAGTCAAATCCGAGCTCCGTCTGTTCTCGGCATGTAGAATCTGCCGCATGCGCGAATTGGACGCGCTGGTCGACAGAATACCCGTTTACATGATCCCGAACTTCTCTACCTCGTAGAAGCAGTTTCCGATCAAGACCACGTGAGCGCTACAGACAAACCCGAAAACCCTCTGTTTTGCACCCTGACCAAATCAGAAACCTCTAAACGGCCGAAGCGTATATCAGAGCTTTGAAACCCAAAATCAGAAGCCGTACGCAAAGAGCGCATACCCTTGACTTCAAGAATATCCCTTAAATGACAATGAGAACACCCCGCCCTACAATTAGGGAATTGTACTCTTGGGGGCGTCATATATTACTTTAGTAGGTAGGCCGATGCTTTACGATGAAGGGCAGCTGAGCTTTCGGGGTAGATAGCAGCAAACAACAAAAGCGCGCCTGCTGGCCATCAGACCGAACACAAGGAATCGACACCTTTGCTTGTGTTTTTCTTCTTGGAGCGGGGGTGGGAGCAAGGTTCGTGGCACGTGTTTAAGGTGTTAGAGTTTGGGGCAGTGGTAGTTTAGGGCTTTCAGGGTGAAAGGGTTTAGTGGAATTAGGGAGTTTGGGCTTCAGGGCTTAGGAGGTTTGGCGGGGGAGGTTCAGGGTTGGTTGATGTTCGTGTGTTTGCGGGGGCACCCTGGAAGTTCTCGCATTGTACGAGATAAAGCAGACGTAGGGCATGAAGGATCGCCGATTAGAATACCCTGATAGAAGCTGAGGGACCTTGATAATTGAATAAATAGAGGCTGGGGCCATACGATGGCACAATTCTTAAGGACTGTAATATAGAGGCCCAAATAATTACCAATACTATTTTTGGGGTTCCCTATTTTGAGTATAGTATAATGGACCCCAAAACCCAATCCTAATTATTAACTTGAGATGGGGATTCTGGTGTAGGGGCCAGACAATTTGCAAAAGTTGTCGCGGTATGTTACCAGAGCACCCAGAGGGCCCAAGTACTAAACTCAAATAGTAAGGTTGCAGTCCGAAAATCCATACTCTGAATGGTATTGAGGCCTTGAAGCCCTACTATTTGGGTACTTGGACCTTCTGGGTAATTGCAGAAAGGAACAGTATGATCTGAAACCAGGCCCAGCCACCATGCAGTCAGCCATGGACGTAATGCATCGCAAGCGGGACATCCGAAGAAAGTCCTCAACGTCCTGGCATGCTGAGTGCCGCTACATCCCGAAACCCTAGATTCCGATACCGCCGTTCGTGCTTTTCCTGCACTATTCGGTTTCAATAAGGGGACCCTATAATAAAATGGGCAAAAGGGTACTACTCAGGAACCTAGTGGACCCTAAACCCTTTATAGATTCCTTATCGATCCCTTATAGAGCCCTTTAAGGAGCCCTTTAAGGAACCCTTTAAAAAGGGTACTACTCAGGAATCCAGAAACCCAGCTCTGTTCTCTCGTCGCTCAACGTGCTCTTGTAGGGCCCCAGAAAAGAACAAAAGCAAAAAGAAGAATAATTCAGGATATCCATATAAACCTCCTTATAAAGAAGCCCAACAAGGTGGGGCCATCACTATAAAATGCTTGTGTTTGTGTCCTTTTTGGGTCCCTAATCTTGGGCTTCAGGTTTCATGTGGCCCGTGGGTGTGGGGTTAGAGCGACAGGCTCTACTCTAACAGTATCACAGCTTGCTTAAGTAGGAGATAGGATTAGGGGGACCCTTGGCGACATAGACCCTCTCAATAAGGTCCCTTTGAAGAGTCCCCCGTTTAAGGGGTCTCCCTAAGACTACCTAGGATTAAGGGACCCGAGGGGGGACCACTCTGCCCTACCAGCCGGACCTGATTGGGCCCCTTGGGCTTGTTGAGCCAGGTTTGGGGGTTCAGGGTTTTGTGGTTTGGGCTTGAGGGTTTCGAGGTTTTGGGGTGTAGGGGTTAGGGACGAACAGAGTGGGAAAAGCTCAGAGTTTTTTGGGTTTTGAGGGCCAGGGTTTAGAGTTCTCACTCGTGACAGCATTGTAACGATCGGTCTTGCTGTTAACACTACAAGAGTGGGGAAGACCATAAAATTGCTGTCGCCCACACACCTGTTCCTGCTGCCGCTACTACCGTTGCTTCACTGCCAAATCTACTGCCACTGCAACAGCATCTGGAAATTAGAACCATGCAGAGGTAAAATGTCATATATTCATATTAGTACTCGTCCTACTCTTTCACCCTACACCCTTAAACCCAAGACCTAAACTAAACTGTAAACCTCCTCAACCCTGGAACCCTTAAATTGAGCCCTCAACCCCAAACCCCTATTATAGCCCGTTCAGGAAGCATTGCAACCCTTGAAACCCAGGGTACCCAGACCTTCCAACATCTCTTCATTCAGGAATACACCTTGAACTATAGTAGGACCCCGAACAATATGCTATGATTTAAGGTATATTCCTTAATAAGCTCAAGCGTATTTCCTGCCCAAACCCTGAACCCAAGCCCTGAACCCTAAACCCTAAACCCTAAATCCATAATCAAGGGATATTGGAAGGTCTGGGGGGGGGCCTGGCAAGTCGAATTCGACACCTTTTCCTTCTCCAAGCCTGCAGCGGAGGTTTGGGGTTTAGGGTTTAGGTAGTTTATAGGATTCCATAAGGGTTCCATACAGGTTTAGGATTTAGGGATTCGTTGGAGGGTCGAGGGGGACTTAGTAAGTAGGTCATAAGAGCTCATATGTACCCTAAAAGGGGTCCTGATTGGGGCGATGGTACGTATAAGTCCATTAAGAAAAACCACTTACTAAGTCCCCATACACTCCAAGCAGGCTTGGGGGGTTGTAGGGTTTAGGGCTTAGGCTTTTAGGCCTAAGCTCGACACAATTAGGGCTTAGAGTTTCAGTTTTGGAGTTCAGTGGCTGTGGATACCAGTCGGGGTGTAGAGATTTGGGATGAGGGAAGAAATGCAGAGGTTCAAAACAAAAAACGAGAAGTTTCTCAGTTGTAATATAAAAGTGCTGGAAAATGCTGTTGGTAAATATTCAAGCCTTTCTTTTGCCAATCTTCATTGCTCAGTAATTAAGCACCCAAAGGCATTTACCAACTCAGGTTTAGGTTGGGTGTTGGCATCCTTTTGAGGGTTCAGAGCATCCTGTTGTTCGGTTTTCGTAAGGAAATTCTTCCACAGCCCGCCCAAAGCACTAACATCATTAACCCTAGACCGTGCATCCTCTGCCCTTAAACCTAGACCATATCACGTTTAGGGTTTAAAGTTTAGGGTATAGGCCCTATACCCGAAACCACATACTGCTTTGGGTTTAGGGTACATATCCAGGTCCCCGAGCTCTAGACCTCGGAGCAAGGCTTGGCCCAAGTCGGGTATAGTAAAGTTTAGTGTTTAGGGTTTAGGGTTTCGTGTTAGGGTTTAAGGTTTGGGGCTTATGATCCAGGGAATAGTGTTTTTTAAGTCTTTGGGTTTAGCGTTTAAGGTTTCTGGGTCTATGGGATCTTCCCCACCACAGATAATGCAGCATTCGCCCATCGTCGACAGAAGGACCCGAAAACGAATGCGCATTGGGAACAAGCAGAAGCGCACGAAAATACAAGAATATCATGGCTGCATTTCAGACATCCAGCTGAGCACGACTATCTGGCTCTGCAAACCTCTGACCAAACCAGTGCAGGGTCTCGCGCTCGGGATAGTTAGACTAGGGCTCCTTTGTCATGGAAGTTCATAAAAAGGTAAACCATCCCCCCCAAGACTCCCCCCAAACATTTACGGCAAGGCTTTTGAAATAAACAAGACATGGTGGTGGTAACCTCAATGAAAAGAAAATTAAGGCTCTGCTGTGGTAGATCCCTAGCCAACGATTCGACCGAAACATTTCCGCAACACGGCAGTTAGAGCGCCGGCAAAACGTTCTCCGGTTCTGATCAACTGATAACAAAACTCAGCCACCAAACTTCTGAACATCCTTGAGTTCGCGATTTCACTCTCTCGGAGCCCACTGAAACCCTGAACCGTAAGCGTTCGGATAGTAATTCTTATTTACAAATGCTTGATTTGAAGGGTTCCTTTTCTAAGGGTTACTGCAACACGAGCCCATAATAGATTGGACAAGATTGAACCCCACATTACCCGGCAGACCAGGCATGAATAAAATCCGGAACCGCGCCCCAAAACCTAAGCCCCTGTGCCCTATGTCCTAAAAACCTAAAGCTGACGTCTTAAACCTCAAACCGCTAAGCCCCAAGCCCCTACACCCCGAAACGTGACATCCCAATGATCTTAAACCCCAAGTCCTAAACCTAAACCCTAAATCCTAAATCCTACACCCTAAACCCCCAGAACCTAAATTACTAAACCCGTAAACCCGGACCTGCCTTCCAGGAGCACCGTCCACCGACGGCCTGCCAAAGAGCCGACGGAACGGCCCAGCATAGACTCGAATCCTGGCCAGGATGGGTTTTAAAACATGGGGTTCCTGTAAGGGCTCGTTGACAAAGGTTCTATACCTATAGTCTCCATTGTAGTTCCTTTCTGTGGTTTAACCAAATATATAATTAGGATCCTATATGGCAACCCCAAAAAGGAACTACAATGGAGACTCTAGGTAAGGGTTACTTGAAGCAGACGGAAAGGTTTAGGGTTCAGACTTTGTTGTAGGGCAGAGGGCTTGGATTTAGGGTTTAGGAGTTTGGCTTTTTCACTTCCCGGATATCACACATCTCAAGCAGTATCGACGCGACACATAGGGACGCTCAAGACACTGTGCACATGGTCAGAAGTTTGGCGACAAATGAATATGACTGGCTGCATGAGGACACGTCTTGCTACGCCACGCCCAACCACGCACAGACTCTTTATCAACTTCAATTGTAAGCCAGGAGTCCTCGACATCAGGACTCACAGCCGCCTCTAGCGCGCGCACTGCAGTAAAATGCACAGGAAGCGCTTCTTTGGGCGGCTGGCCGTCCCACTTGCCAGCTGCCAACCAAGCCCGCACAATCGGGCCGTGCAAGATGGGTGCGAAGGCTTGTAACCCCAGCTTCTGCGAGACGAAGCGAAAAGCATAAACCAACCACACCTGTAGCAGCCTGTGACCGACATTTTCCACGGTTGGACCTGGCTCCCTCAGCCAAGGCTTCCAGAAAGTCCAGTAAGCTCTTGCATCCTGGGGCTCCCAATGGGATATCGCAACATCTTCGGAAGAATTCTGCCCAGCGGCGCCAACCTGACAAGTGGCGCTTAAGTGTCGTGGGTGCCCGATCCGTTGAGAGGAACAGCAGCTGCTCCGGGGAGTAGCTCTTCAGTTCTTGCAACACAAAACTATCCTGCTCCAGAGAAAGCACCAGCTCTACCAAAACCAAAGCTAGGCGCTTACGCTCGGCATCTTCACGCTCGGCACCACACATCTCACACAGGGCATCGGCACGAGGCTGACAGACAGCAATCCCATGTGGTCCTGCAGACCCCCTGCTGTCCTGATGAGTAAAGTCGCAAGGGCAAGCCTCGGTAACAACACAGGAAAGCTACAGGGAACAGGGGTATACAATGGAGGCTGGTTTTCAGCCCGGGCAACCACATCGCATACATGGGGAAGCACCAGCACGCCGAGCCGGCCGCGGCACAGCGGCATTTGGCTCTCCTGTCTGGAAACGCATCGGCGGCATATCCGGCAGCAAGAAGGCAGCAGGAAGACGGAACAGACACCAGGTGTTGGCAATCGCACTTTCCAGCTGACTGCACCTGGCAGAAAGGACATGGACAAACTGAAACATTCCATAATGCATGCTGCCTGTTGTGCTGTGTGGCCGCCCCATGCACCTAACCAAGCCAACCTTTGCAAGGGGACCAACCACGGTAATGAAAGTTTAAACTTTGAGAGTAAGACCGACTTGTGAAAACAGACAGTAGAAGAGCTTGGCTTTCGACCACTAAGCCTTGGGGTTCTATAGTGCTTGGGGCTTACTCAGGGGGCTTTCGGGGCTTCGGGTTCATGTCGAATCGTTGCCGGGATTGGGCTTAGCGTTCTTCAGGGTTCAAGAGTTGATAACGCAGCAAATTACAGGCGATGCTGCCATGGCCTCGAATCCTGGGCAATTTCGGCCTGCGGGTTCAGGCTCGAAGTTCTGTAAAAGCCAAGTACCAGGGTTCGGGGTTTTTTTCTGGCCAAAACTGGCATGAAGGCTTGGCCCCAAACCCTGAACCCTAAACCTTGCAGCTTCAAGGCTTCGAGCAGAAATTTGGTAGAAAGGCCGTGGGCTTGCCTTACTTACTTGTCCAGAGGGTTTTCAGGGCTTAGGGGTGTGGAACTTAGGGTTTAGGGGTTTAGAGGTTTAGGGGAGGGTCCATATATACTACCATTATGGAATAAAGCCCCAAAAGACCAGCCTTGTTATGGTTTTGGGCACCTAGTTCCATAATAGTAGTGTATATGGACCTACCGGGTTGTGCAGTACCCTTGGCGGACCATGGGGGAAGTAAAGCTTTCATCTTTAGGATAAAGGGGGATTGCAGTACCCCGAAAAGGTTAAAGGTTACGTGCAATCTCTAGAACTACCAAGGTTAGGGACACTTGGACGACTCGTCTCGAATCCTTGCCGGGATAGCTTAGCTGTGATTTCTGGAGCTTGCTGCTCAGACTCTTCACGTACCAGTAGTGGGGCTCGAGAGCTGAAGACTTAAACGACAGGTCAATGCATGGTCCAGTGATCTTACGGTTTAGGGGTTTAGGGTTTAGGGTTTACCTATCCAAGCAGACGAATGCCCGTGTTCCCGTTATGAGGGGATCCTATGACTAACACGGACTATGCTCCTCAATCGGTGGGTACCGCTCTCTCGGAACCCTAAATGGTGTGTGAAGCCCACCCGCCCCCCAACTAGACGCAAGCGCACCGTGAACCCCAGACCCTAGGTATAGTCTGTAACCCCTGACCACTGGGAACACAGTCTTAACCAAGACATCAGATCATCATGGAAATAAGAACGTCTTCCAAAAGTTAGCTTTTAGACCCTATAAGTAACAACCGTATTGGAACCCAGAAAAGTTTAAGGTCCTAAAGTCCTAGCTAAGTTCCAGCCAGCAGAGAAAATCCAAGCACGCACTAGTCCAAGACTCCCGTTCCGGGGGCTCTTCTCACGGAGCTTACTCTACGTGTTCCGTTAAAGCAGACCCTAATATGACGACCTCATCATAAGAATGTCTTGGGGTATATGTTAGTACATATAATTACCATCACCGAGGGAGGTATGAACAAGAGCTTAAGCCCCTATCTCAAACCCTAAACCAGCAACTGCTTAGTTGATGAGTTCATAAGCCCCAAAAAGTGTACACTTTTAGTTTTATAGTGGGTAATACTATCCCAAGAAGTGGAAAGTGTATCCACTCAGCTACTATGCAAACATTCAAGGTGAGCGTTCTACGGTCCAGGCCTCAGGCTCCAGGGTGCGGGGTTTTGAGCTTGGGTCTTGGGCCCACCCTAACACCTAAACCCTATAAACCCGAAAACCCTGTAACACCCTATAAATCCTGACACCTAAATCCTGTAAACTCTAAACCCTAAACCCTTCAGAGAAGCCTTTAGAGACTCCGACGATGTAGATCCTAACACCTAAACCATATTAACCTTAACCCTAAGCCCTAAACCCCTCAAAGAGGCCTTTGGACACTCCGACGATGGGGCACGACCCTAAGCCCTACACCCTAAACCCTAACACCTAAATCCTGAACCCTTCAAAGAGGCCTTTGGAGATTCCGACGATGGGGCCGGACGGAAGCATGGCATCCAGCAGCAGCGCCGGTTGCTCGGTCTGGGAGAGCCGTTGGCCTGCAAATTCGGGTTCAAGGGTCTGCACTTGGAGGGTCGGGGGACTTAGTAAGTACGTAATAAGTGGAGTTTTAGGTACCCTAAGAGGGATCCTCATTGGGATTATAATACTTATACGTCTCTCAAATAACTAGGTACTAAGTCCCCCGACCCTCCAAGCAAGGGTTAAGGGTTTAGGGTTTAGGGAAGTCTTGGCTTCGGGTTCAAGCTGGACCCTAAGAAACCTACATTTTTGGGGTTCCTTGTTATGGCTTCCTTATATGAGTCCTCAAAAAGGTAAGTCACTTGGGGTTCAGGAAGGGTCTACAAGGGTTAAGGGTTTTAGGGTGTTGGGGGTTTGGGGGTTTGGGGGAAAAAAGGTGAAGGGTCTAGGGAGTTTAGGGGTAAGGGGTAAGGGTTCAGGGTTTATGATTTAGGAGAAGTAGAGCTTACGAGGGTATAGAAACGTTTAGAACTCAGGAATCGAGATTTAGAATTTGGGGGAGTTGGGTAAGGTTTCTCTAGGGCTGATATCGTGGAATGGTAATGGGCTTCCAGGCTTGTATAGTGTCTAGGATGCCCAGAAACCTAGGCAAAAAAAGGCTCCCGTTTTGGTATTGCGTAATTTTATAAAGAACCTCAAACCACAAAAAGTTAAAAATGGACCATTGGGAGGCCTAGGCGTGTATAACTGGGCTTTTAAGCAACCAGGGAGAAAAAGTATATTATTTCATAATGGTTCCATTAAGAAAAAAGTATTAAAGTATGGTACTCCAAAGCCCAGCTAATGGTTTGGGGCATCTTGCAGCCCCTGGGGGAGCCTCTGGGCTGGACGCTTCGGTCAAAAATTGGGAATCATGAACACAAATGGGGGTTTCCGTTAATAGGGGACCCTAATCTAGTACCCTAAATAGTAGGATCCTTATTAAAAGGACCCCAGAATAAGGTAACCCCTATTTTCGGAAACTCCCAAATCAATACCCGCACCTCTAAACCTCCAGGGAACGTGGCTCCTGGTCTACTTGGAGGGTCGGGGGACTTAGTATTTAGTTATTTCAGGGACTTATAAGTACCATAATCCCAATTAGGATCCCTTTTAGGGTACTTATAACTCTACTTATTACTTACTTACAAAGTCCCCCGACCCTCCAAGTACTATCAGGGTCTTGATTCTTGATTGTGGGTAGGGGGGTGTAAGGGGGGGAGGAGGGGGGGGGGGGGGCCGGCACATCCCCTTCCTCCTCCGTGCCGCCCATTCGCCATCTACCCCACCCCACGACCCCCCCCAAACACAGCCACCCGCGAAACCCCAAAGAAACCAAAAACGGTTTGGGCGGCGCCGGGAATGAAAACGGGAGCGGGACGGCCGCGGAAGGGGGTGGGGCCGCCCCCCCCCCCCCCCTCCTCCCCCCCT
>BGNK01000462.1:31344-91181 GCA_003297005.1 Symbiodinium sp. clade A Y106 | reverse complement strand
GGGGGCGCGCACATCCCCTTCCTCGTCCGGTCCGCTCCCTTGTCAATTCCCGGTCCAGCGCACATCAGTTTTGGATCTCTTGTGGGTTTAGGCAGTGCTTTGGCTTTGGAGGGTCTAGGGCTTGAGGTTCAGGGTATACCTGCACCCTGGATAACCCTCCTTTTTTCGGATTTGTTTCAGGAAATCATAGTAAGGAACCCTAAAATGGTAGGTTCTTTAGGGTCCAGGTAGGGATTAGATTTGGGAGGTTTAGTGCTGGGGATTTAGCAGGCTTAGGGCTCTGGGTTTGAAAGCTTTAGGGTTACAGAAACCGCTTGACTTTTTGTTCATGTCCGTATACTTTAGGATTTAGGGTTTAGGGTTTAGAAGATGTTTCAAAAAAACAGTTGGTTTGAGGAACCATTACAAAGGTCACGACAGAACCATTGCCACTTGCAGGTCACCTCGCGCGGTGGCTTAGGCAGCTTCCGACAAGCACGCAACAACCTTGCCGGCAGTGCTCTGCGAGTCCAGCTTAGCGTGCCGTTTGCTGACATCCGAAGATGGAACCCTTTCAGAAACTGCTCCTAGAAAGCACTTGCAAGGAGGTCACGACAGAACACTGCCACTCGCAAGGTCGCCTTGACTTCACCCAGCTGCACTTGTATTCGGCGATGAAGTTTGGATCGATGAGCTGACGTGCGTCACGCCACGTGATGCTCCACCAATCCCTCAAGGCGCCGCTGCGCAACAGTTCCCTTGCACATTTGGGATGCGTGGGTGGTGGAACGCAACTTCATAAGGTTACTACTTGGAGGCCCATGGGTGGTAATAAGTGGGGTTATAAGTGGGGTGACTCTACTTATAACCCAGATTAGGGAACTTATAACCCCACTTATAACTACCCATGAACCTCCAAGTATTAATACTTGTATTAGGGTTTAGGGTCAGAAACGCTCGAGGCGATTTCAATCGACCCGCGGCGATGAACCCTAAACCCTGAACCCTTAGAGGGAAGACCCTAAACCCTCGTACCCTGGACCCTAGACTCCTAACCCTCAAACGACAAACAAGAGACATGCTGAAACCCGAAGGCCTTGCAGCTTGAGCGTTCAGGGCGTAGGGCTTCGGCTTAGGCTACTGGAACCGGCTCATTTGGTGGAGTCTTAATAAACTCCTTACGACCATAATTATTCCCCCAGGGCCCTATTCCAACTATGAAAACCCCGGCACTGAAAGCAGGCCGCAAAGGTTGTGGAGGGATTCTAAACTCTAACCCCCCGAAATCCCTAGACCCTAAACTGCAAGTAACCTCTTCTTGACCCCCGAGGACAAGGACTCTAAACCCTAAACCCTAAAGCCTAAAGCCTAAAGCCTAAACCCTAAAGCCTAAAGCCTAAACCCTAAACCCTAAGGGCCTATTCGCCGGTAGCTCTCGGCAACCATCTCCTCCGGGCGTTGCGCTTCGGCTCTCTGGCTTTATTGCTTCACAAGGTGGGACGGAGGTAGGTAGGATTAGGGTTTAGGGTTTAGGGTTTAGGGTTTAGGCTTTAGGCTTTAGGCTTTAGGGTTTAGGGTTTAGGGTAAGGATCCCCCTGTGAAGGTAGGTAGGATTACAATAACGAACCCTTATATAAGGACTCTTCTTTGGGAAAATCCTACCTACCTTCATCCCGCCGTTGGAGCCCTTTGACTGCGCCTCCATTCCCGAGGCCGCCTTAAGCCCGATTTAGGATCCCCCTAAACCCTAAATCCCCGAAATCCCTACGATGTGCTCGTGGAGTCTTCGGGGCTCTTAGGGTTATAGGGGCTCTTCCTAGGGGTGTGGGCACTGAGTGTCGTGTGCTCTTGGAGCATTAAGGGCTCTTGGGTCTAGAGCTGTTGAGGGAGTTGGTCTAAACTCCCAAACCTTGAGTTCTGGATCCTACCTAGAGTCTCCATTGTAGTTCCTTTTTGGGGTTGCCATATAGGATCCTAATTATATATTTGGTTAAACCAAAAAAGGACCTACAATGGAGACTATAGGTAAACCCTAATGTAGGAACCTGATTAAGAAACCTTGGGCCTTTATTAGGATTCCTTATATGAACCCTACTATTTTGAGGTTATAGGCCCAGGGTTTCTTAATCAGGTTCCTACATTAGGCCCAAACCTTCATCCTTAGACCCTAAACCCCCGGCCCTAGACCCTAAACCAACAAAAACCCCAAACCCCAGACCCTAAACCCTAAACCTCAGACTTAAACCCTTTGCGCTGAACCCTAAAGCCTAAACCGTATAGACCCGGTATAGAACCCCACGCCGCTTTTCCGGGAAGCCGGGGCATCTCGACAGCCGAGCTTGGAAGACTCTGCTCCGTACATAAGCCGGGCTGCCGCCGAAGCTGTTGCCCAGAGGCTTCCAACCTCCCAAAGTCGTGTCGCGATTGAAGTTGCGGATTGGTTCGGAAGCCGCAAACCCTAAACCTCAACCCTAAACCCTAAACCCTTAATAGTTGTTTCGGTCTAAGGTGTCCAGTTTTATGTGTTTTCGCTACTGCCACTTTGCTCCAGGACACAAACTAGCTCTTACAGTCTCTTGGAAGCCATGGGCCCTAGACACAACCCCAGATCCTTCCCTAAAGCCTTCAACCCCATAACCCGAACTAAACCCCTACAGAACCCTAATGGCACCACGATAGGAACCTTAAACCACAAGGTCAAAGCCGTCGATTAACTTCGGGAGGGGCCACCTGGCAACAGCCCACAAACATCTGAGCGGTTCCTCAAATGAATTGCTAGGCCCTTGCAAGACGACAGAGTCGGAACAGGACCTCTAATTTCGAACAAGAAGAGCAGCGCGCATCGGCACAGCTCGAATTGAAAATGGGACCAATCCCACGTAGCAGATGCCAAGAGTCCCATCTGATCCCTGACGACACAAAGCTACATTAGGGTTTAGGGTTTAGGGTTCCCTTCTTTGGAGTCTTTGTTGGGCACCATAGGCATCCGCTACACTTTACAGCTTGGGGTTGAATTTCCCAGATCTTTTGACCTGAAGCCTTGAGGTATGAGTGTCTTGGGGTTTAGGGCTTAGGTAGGTTAGTATCTAGACAACACTGTACATAACAAGGGACTGTAAAGGGGGGGTATGAGAACTAAGCACTCAGACGTCTCTCTTAGGCTTTGGTATTCAGAGCTTACCTATAGTCTCCATTGTAGTTCCTTTTTTTGGTTTAACCAAATATATAATTAGGATCCTATATGGCAACCCCAAAAAGGAACTACAATGGAGACTCTAGGTAGGATTCAGCGCCTGGGATTTGTGCGTTTTGGTCACGCGCTAAGGGTTCAGGAGTTGGGGCTTGCGGCAGGGCAAAGACTTGAAACAGGTTTTTCGACTTTGAGCTTTCTAGGGTTTACCTTAACCCTGAAGAACCTACCTTTTCAGGGTTCCTTATTATGATTTCCTTATGTAAGTCCTGAAAAAGGTAGGTCCTTCAGGGTTAAGGTAGGGCTTAGAGTTTCTCTCAAACCTAAACCCTGAACCATTACGCCAAAAAACCCTTGAAAGGTCGGTTTTATAGGGTTCAGGTAAATCCTAGACCCCCAAACCCTAAACCTAGGGCTTTGGATTCAGGGATTTAGGGGTTTAGGGTTTCCAACGAGTCGTTATGAGTAGGAGTCCCCTAGTACATACAGCATAATGGGGTCCCTTGGTGTGAGTTTTGAGGGGGTTCAGGATCCCTGCTTGGAGGGTCGGGGGACTTAGTAACTAGTTATTTTGGAGACTTATAAGTACCATAACCCCAATTAGGGTCCCTTTTAGGGTACTTATAAGTCTACTTATTACCTACTTACTAAGTCNACTTAGTAACTAGTTATTTTGGAGACTTATAAGTACCATAACCCCAATTAGGGTCCCTTTTAGGGTACTTATAAGTCTACTTATTACCTACTTACTAAGTCCCCCGACCCTCCAAGTGATGTTGTTCAGGAGTACTCGTCAGCTTCCCTGAGGCTTGAAGGATTTAGGGTTTAGGGTCTCCAAATGCCTGTCAGGGCCCCGATTGATATTCAAACTGGGGTAGTGTAGGGCCTTCATAGGCTGGAACAGCGTTTTTTGGCATAGTACAGCATGAACATGATAAGGAACCGTTCAGGAATAGTACTGATTTATCCGCATTTATATCACCCAAACCATAAACACCTAAACCTAAACCCTCAAAAGAACCCTTAAATTACTTAAAGCCTGTATGATTCCAGCCCTATAGTCAACTTGGCTGACTTCTGAACCCCTCCTAAAAGTTAAACTGTTGGCCTACTTATTATGGTTCATATAGAAACCCAAAAAGTTAACGTCCTAAGAGCCAACCAGAAGAACGCCAAGGCAATCTAGTATCGAATCTCTGGGTCACCCCAACTGTGCACGGCAGCTGGAGGGCTCGCATTCAACAGGAACAGAAACACTTGAAAAGAACCCCCAAGGGTCCAAGTACCTAATAATCATACACTCTCCAAAATCCTAACCTACATAACTGGTATCAGAAAACCGAGTACCTAATTATTGGGTCCTTTGGACCCTTGGGGAACGATGTAAGGTAACTCAGGCCTAAACCCTAAACCCTACACCCTAAACCCTAAACCGAGTTACTCAAAACCTGGAACCTCAGGGCCACGCCCTAGGATCTGAATCCTTGAATCAAAAACCCAAGACTCCTAAATCCGAAACTCCAAACCCTAAACCCCATTAAAAAAGAACGGCCCAGCACCCTAAACCCCATTAAAAAACACGGCCCAACACCCTAAACCCCGCAAAGCCCCGAACCCTACCTGGAGGGTTCCGGGACTTGGTAACAGTGATTCTTATAGATTAAGAACCCGTTTTAGGGTACTTGTAAGTCGACCGAAACTTATTGCCTACTTACCAAGTCCCCCGACGCTTGAAGTACACCAAAAACATGTAAATCCTGAACCCTCGACCTCGACCCCTCCTTTTTAGGGTTCCTATGACTGCGTGAGGCAAGGAGCTGAATCTGTCACGCTGGCTTAGACCCGAAGAACTACGGCCCGACACCCAATAGACCTCGCACAGCTAAGGGTTCAGGTTTAGAGTGTAGTACGAGTTTGGGGTTTTGCTTTAAGCTCTAGGCAGGGTTTGGGACCCCCAAAACCAGTCTAGAAGCGAATAGAGATCTCGTTTTCTGCCAGGGCAGAAACCTATCTGCTTTCTGCATCGTTGGATTGTCCATGTGGGAGCTGATTTTGCTTCGCAGATACAGGATTTGTACCGGGTTGGGAAATTAGTTAAACTCGATTTTGGGTAGCACGGTTTAGGGTCAGCACTCCAGTAAGGCCTGCAAGTTTTGTAAAACTTTCAGCTTAAGGCCCCGCTAGCTTGCTAAATCAACGTAATGCAGCTGCTGTTGATTGCCACAGCATCTCCGTGGCGACTGCGCATCCTACCACAAAGATGACAGTCCAACCAGACACAACCATAGTTTTCGCCACTTAAACCGTAACCTCAAATCCTAAAGCCTACACTGCAAACCCTCAACCGAAAATGAGGTTGTGTTATTCTGGTGTCCGGTGTGGAGGTGTTCCAACCAAATAAGACGATGTGTTCGTGAGCGACCCAGCGAACAACGTGACCCAACGCCATGCTTTCGAAGACGATCCAGCAAAAAAAACACGACCAAACACTCTTTCTTATATGGTGGGAACACCGACTTTCCACACACCGGGAAAACCTGTGGACTAAACCGCCTAAACCCTCAAACATTAACAGCCCCAATTGGGCCCAAATGGCCAGACATCCCCGAGCCCTCCGAGCACAAAGCACCGCCGCTATCTTCATAAGGACCCAAGGACCAGTTCAAAACGTCGGGCAGCATGCTTGGGGCAACCCCTAAACCCTAAACCCTAACACCCTCACAACCCTACAACCCTAAAACCCCCAAACCCTAACAACCCTACAACCCTAAAACCCTACAACCCTAAAACCCTAAAACCTAAAACCCTAAAACCCTAAAACCCTAAAAACCCTAAAAACCCTAAAACCCTAAAACCCTAAAACCCTAAAAACCCTAAAAACCCTAAAACCCTAAAACCGTCTTGAAGGAGCCCGGGGTTCGAGATTTAGGGCGAAGGCCGATGTCGGTTTAGGGTGTTTGGGGGTTAGGGTTTAGGGTTTTTTTAGCGTTTAGGGTGTTGGGGTTTAGGGTTTAGGGTTTAGGGATTCAGGGTTTAAGGTTGAGGGATTTTGGGTTGAGGGTTTCGGGGGTTCAGGGTGTTGGGTTTAGGGGTTAGGGTTTAGGGTTTAAGGTTTTGGGGGGTTAGGGGTTACGGTTTGGAGTTTTGGGTTCCGGGAGATAGGGGTTAGGGTCTTTGTCAGCACTGTTGACATTCTGGCCACTTGTATCATCGCTACTTACGCATTCTTCTTTGCCGCTATCCTCTATACTTCAGCCTGTGGGAATGGAACCAGACCCTCATGTAGGAGCTCAGTACTTTAACCAGTGCTGAACTCGAAAGTTTTCAGGGACCATGTATGGAACCCTAATGCACCCTAAAGCCTACAACCTAAACCTTGAGCTCTACATATCTCTACATCCTTGTAATATAGGAGCCGTAATAAATACCTATTATATTACTGTTTTAGGGAGTTCCTTATTACGAAAATAGTAGAATATACCCCAACACCCTATTCCAATATTACGGCCCGTATACTATGTGCTGGTATTCAGTTGGTCCTTGCAGTCTCGGCTCGCCGGGCACCTCTTACGCTACAGCCAGGCTAGACACCAGCGCTCCGACTGCAACGCCGACCTGGGGGTAGCTGTATGTGGAGCACTGCAGTATACAGTAAACCCCATAAAGTTGGAAACCGGATTGAGGCCAAATAGTGCTGGGATTCCCTATACATTACTCTTAAGGATTGAGGCTATGGGGTTTCCAACTGTTGGGCTTCTACTGTAGAGGTGTGTTGGTAGGGTGGTCAAACGGCGGTTTGAGAAGTCTGTTCTTTAAGGGGGAGGGGGGGGGCATCATGGTTCGGAGGGTTCGCGCTTCAAGGCCTGAATACTTGGTCAGGGACAAAGGCTCACCCATCAGCCACTTTAAACAGTCCGAATCATTGACACGGTTGCGAACCTGCAGGGCCCATTACATGATCCACTCCCCCAGACTTCATATCACAACAGTATCACGGGATCAAGCCCTACAAGGCCGTACACCGCCTGTAACACCATGTAAATATTCCTCCTGAGCCGCACATAAAACCCTAAATGCTAAAACCCTAAGCACCCAACCTTAGACCCAGCATCACAGGATCCTGTTGTCTAAGACTCCTTGTGGGGTTTGTGGGAGTTTCGACTTACGGTTTAAAGGCTTAGCGTTTTAGATGGCTTTAGGTTTTTGGACTTGGGGTTTAAGGCTTTCCAGCATCCCCGAACTACCCTCTATTCTACCCCAAGTACCTGGTATTAAAGACCACAAGGGCTCTACTAAAGGTGACTTAGGCTTTAAGGTTAGGGCTTAATATAGGAGCCTTAATGATTAGAACAGGGGATCGGGGCCCATTATACTATAATTATAATAAGGAACCCCCACAATAGTATAGGCCCCTATATTGCGGTCGTAGGGCTTAGGGTTGATTCCGGGGCTCGGAGCGCGAAAAATTTGCGAGAGTTCCCAGACCTTCCAAAATCCCTTAATTGAGGAATGTACCCTAAATTGTTTCTTTAAGGGTTCCTTAAAGGGGTTTATAGGGTTTAGGGTTTAGGGGGTTCTAATATCCCTTACCTAAAAAATATACCTTAAATCATATTAGGGATCCTATTATAATTTAAGGTGTATTCCTTGATTAAGGGATATTGGAGTCTCCGGATCCTTGAACTACCATACCCTACTCGGTTTTAGGGTCCCTATAAGGTCGATAACTTTCAGGGTTTTGTAATAAGAACCTACAAAGAAGGAGGTTATGGCAGTTTGAGGCTTGTATCTAGAACCTGTTATGAACATAACCTTCTGGAAGCCTTTTTTGGACCCCTGTATCAAGCCATAATATTTTGTCAAACCAAAACACCTTCTGAGCGCCTTTAAGCCCACCTTGGTGGAGGGTCAGAGGACTCAGTAAGTAGATAACAAGTAGACCTATAAGTACATTGAAGGGTGTAGCCTATGGTTATGATACTTTTCATTCTATAAACGACTGCTTACTAAGTCCACCGACCCTCCAAGTCAAGTATGCAAAAACAAGACCTCTACTTCCTGAAGCCTACTCAGGAGATTAGTAAGTAGTTCGTTTCATAACCCTAATTGGGAACCCATTCAAGGTACTTATACTCCAAGTTCTGGAATCCTAAATCCTGAATAACACACGAACCCTAAACCCTGATGGTTGTGACTGCACACAAAAAGAGGACCTCTAAGTCCTACAGCCGAAACCCTGAAGATCCCACCTTGCCGGCGTGGGCGAAGGAGACGTCGGACATGCCTGCCCCGGCGGTCGTGGTGGTGGTGCCTTCGGTTGGTCGGTTTTGGGCTTATGGTTTCGGGGTTTACGGCTTCGGTTTGATCGGTTTAGGGTTTAAGGTTTCGGTGGATTTCTGAAAAGCCGGTGTATTTCAGAGACTCGAGGGCTTGCTCAGGGCTTTCGGTGTGGGATTTCCTTCGGCGGCTTCGTTGAGCCCCTTCTTCCTGGAATCTGTGCAAACGTCCCATACCTTAACCCCCCAAAACCTACCTTTGTGTTGAGGGCCCCTAGCTTGTCAGGTTTGGAGTCTACAAGGGTTTGGCCACCATTAATTGTTTAGGGTTTAGGGTTTAGAGTTCAAGGTCTGTGCATTTGGTAATTTTTGTTCACAAGGTTCAGGAGACATTCTTAGCGTTTTGTTTTGCTCTTCAAAGTCGTGCTGGTTGATAAGGTGTCTTGTTTACTGGGTCTCTATGGTGTCTCAAACTTCTCTGATAGGGTGTAGTGTAGGGGTTGGGGGTACATGTGCGTGGTTGTCAACATTATGGTCCCTTTTTGGGTCCCTAATATAGTACGGCACCTAGTATTTAGGGTACCCAAAAAAGGACCATAACTTTGACAACCACCCGTATACAGTATGCTTGCAGAGGAGAGGGCGGTCCGGCTGATGAAATAAATCCTGCATTACCTTAAGGAACCGAAACCGAAATTATGGGAATTATGGAATATTCCTTATTATGGGTAATGCAGACTTTGTATCGTCAACCGTAATATATACTAATTCTTCGGGCCTCGATATTGTGGTCAGACGTTTTTCCATTTGTGGAGGCTTCTTGTGTGTTGCGGCTATTGCATTTGTAGTTGTCAGAACACCTGCATTTCGTTTCGGACAGAGATACTTGATGACCCTACAATGGCCTTAAAACCTTGAACCCCAACAGTCTCAGACCTGACCAAAAAACATTAACCCCTAAGCCCTAAACCTCAGGCAAGACAACCTGAAACCCGAGGGTTGGAGACCTCAAAACACCAATCCCTAAACCCCAAATATTCAAATCCCGTTCTGAGTTTCCTGAATGTAGACGCCTTAACAAATAGAATAATTAATTAGGGGTACGTTATAATACGATAGTCATATTGTGGCTATGCAGGTAGCAGTACATGAGTATCCCAACCCCCAATATCATGCTGCTACACCTTTCAGTGCCATGGGTCGCACACCCTAAACCCCCCTAACGGTCCATGTAACTCATATAGTATATACTTAAGCCTTAAAGTAAGCCCTATATAGGTACTTTGGGGCCAATGCATATACTACTTGGGCACATGGAACCTTAGGGTTCCTAAGTCCCCCGACCCCTCCGTAAACGGTTGAAACCTTGGGCACCTGAAGGTTGGGATCCTTGTATACCTACGGTTGATGGACAAAATCCTGCATTACCCATTATAAGGAATATACCATAATTCCCATAGTTTAGGATCCTTAAGGTCATGCAGGATTTTGTCCATCAACCGTAGTACATACCCTATATAGACTCTTAAGGGACTCCCTCAAAAAGGCCTAAGGGTCCATATTAGGGGCCCATAGGGGACCCTAGTATAGTACCCTAAATGGCAGGATCCTTATTATAAGGACCCCAAAATAAGGTACCCCTAATTTTCGGAAACCCTAAACCCTTTATAGAACCCTTATAGATCCCTTTAAGGAACCCTTAAAGGATCCCTTTAAAGGACCCCAAAGTACGGTACCCCTAATTTTCGGTCACCCCCAAGTAGACTCCGGATCCTACGCGACTTGAAGGCGTGGAAGGATCCCTGCACAACCCAGACCTTCCAAAACCCCTGAAATAAGGTATATTCCTTAAATCATATTAGGGATCCCATTATAGATTAAGGTATATTCCTTAAATCATGTTAGGGATCCTATGATAGATTAAGGTATATTCCTTAAATCTTTTTAGGGATCCTATTATAGATTAAGGTATATTCCTTAATTAAGGGGTTTTGGAGGCTCTGGGAAGTGATCCCTGAATGCCAAGCCCCGAAACTCTAAAATACAGTAGAGGGGCCTTAAGAATTAGAATAGGGTTCCCTGTAAAGGGATCCTTAAAGGGTTCAATAAGTCTAGAAGGGCTCTAGAAGGTACTATAATGTAGGGGCCTTAAGAATTAGAATAGGGTTTTGGGCCCATTATACCATAAATATAATAAGGAACCACCAAAATGGTATAGGTAATACTTACGGCCCCTATAGTACGCAAGTTCCACATGACGTAGATCCTTAATATCAGGATCGCGATCCATCCCTCATAAATCAGGGGTATGCACTATGCAAAGCTCAGCTTAACTAAACTGGTCGGTCATCAAAACCTCTGAGCAGCACTCGTCTTTAGCGTCCTATGAGACCCATACGAGGAAAAAACACAACGTGGCCAGTGGCCTACTCGGAGGGTCGAGGGACTTAGCAAGTAGATAAGTGACTAGACTGATAATTACCCGAGAAGGGATCCTATAAAACAACTGCTTACTAAGTCCCCGACCCTCTAAATACCCACCTAATGAAACCCCCTGAGCCACGGAAATCCTTCATGCGTCCCAGAAGCTGACGGTCCACATCCCGTCCTCAGCGGCTGTATTCATATACAGTATATACACTGGCCTTAATGCGATCCCTTTTTCGGCATTTTGGGCCCAAAGTATGTACAAATTGGGTACTCGGAACCTTAGAGTTCGCCTTTAGGGAATGAGGTTTGGAGTCTGAGGCATTCAGCACGTTTGCAGGTCTTGCGTTGCTTCACAAGGGTCCGAAGGACCCAATCATTAAGTACTTGGGTTTAGGATAATGACAATAATCCTCGCATTAACAATCAGAAGAGCAAAAGATCAATAACGTAATAAGAAGTGCAACAATGTCGGTTAGAATTTCAGGGAGTATCTAGTTATTAGGAAGTTGGACCCTGAGGGTAGGCCCTACATCCTAAGCGTAAGCCCTGAACCCTAATTAAATTAAACCCTAAACCCTAACGCTGTTGTAAAGAACTGAACCCAAACACACAAAAGCCCAAACCCCAAGTCTTGAATCTTAGTACCATTTGGGCCTGTAGAATTACCAATACTATTGTGGGGGTTCCTTATTATAATTACAGTATAATGGGACCCCAAACCCTATTCCAGTAATTTTGGCCCCTATAGTAGGAACTTGGACCCCTTAGTGTTCCGTTTCGACTGAGTGTTCCCTGCATTGGATTACCCTAAGGGTCCAAGTACCTAATAATCATATACTATCTTAAATATTGAGCTACTTAACTACTATCCTAAACCCAAGTACCTAATTATTGGGTCCTTTAGACCCTAAACCCTAAACCCCTAAAACCCTAAACCCTAAACCCTGCACCCAAGTACCTCATTATTGGGTCCTTTGGACCCTTAGGGTTAAGGACTTGGAGGAGTCGGAGCTTGGGGCTTACGGCTTGCTGCGGCTCAGGGGCTTAGGGCTTAGGGCTTAGGGCTTAGGGTTTAGGGTTTAGGGCTTAGCGTTTAGGGGTTTAGGGCTTTCAGGGTTCTGGGTTTAAGGCTTCTCGGGTTTAGGGTTCTTCGGGCTTCTAGGGTTTAGGGCTCTTAGGCTTTAAAACTTCATCGTTTAGGGTTTAGGGATTAAGGTTTTGGGGGTTCGAGGGTTTCGGGGATCTTTTTGGGGGCTCAGGGCTTCAAGGGCCCTAAACGGTTCAGTCTTTAGGGTTAGGGTTTAGGGTTTAGGGTTCAGGGTTTAGGGTTTAGGGTTTAGGGTTTAGGGGTTTAGGGGTTTAGGGGTTTAGGGTTTAGGGGTTTAGGGTTTAGGGGTTTAGGGGTTTAGGGTTTAGGGTTTAGGGGTTTAGGGGTTTAGGGGTTTAGGGGTTTAGGGTTTAGGGGTTTAGGGCTATGGCTGGACGGTTTCTCAAAACCACTGGGTCTACATAGACAGAACTCAGCTTTAGTTGTTTTACAGACTGAGAGAGGGTTTAGGTTCAGGGTTTGGGGTTGAAGGGGTTCTAGGGTCTTTTGCGGGAAGATAAGGTGTTGGCTTTGAGGTTCAGGGTTTAGCCCTGCGAACACGAAGGAAAACCTTGGCTTTGAGGCTCGGACTACTTAGCAAGCACGTCAAAACTAATGTAAAGTGTACGATAAGCCAAAAGAGTTTGGAATATCGCCGACGTACTATATTCTAAGCCTCTTCGAACCCTCTGAACCCCTACACAGCCACAGCAAATTTCGAAAACAGTGCCGGAAGTGCCGTAGCCGTCAACCCAAAACCCCAAAGACCCTGAACCCTACCTAAACCTTAGGTACTGCCCCCATACAGTAACAGTCTCTAACAGGGCTACTATTAAGGTCCGAATATATCTATATTGTGAATATTATCCAACTGTTACTGAGTGGGGGCAGTACCCAACCTAAACCCTAACCCCCAGAACCCTAAGACCCTCAAAACCCGTGCCGGAGCTCCAAGACTTCTGTGATGTGGGAGCACGCTATTCGGGCACCGGTGAAGTCATGGATGACCATGGTGTGGCCTGCGGGTTTAGGCTTGGGTTGATGAAGGCTTAAAATATGGAGTGCTTACGCGGAAAAAACGTCGAAAGCTACGAGAACTCATGTCCTATTAGTTTAACGGCTGTAGTATCCGGATGCCTATCTAAACATGAGTAAGGGATCAATTGATCACGGGCCTATGCGGCTTGTCTGATGCGGAGAGGGGGTTCGGTTCTGCGTTCAATTTAATAGCCCTAACAAGTTGTGCATTGCTTCCGAGGCGGGCCCACGTTAAGAAGCACCCTCAGACTACGAACGGCTAAACCTCTGAACCTCCAACCCGCAGACCTAAATCGCTGAATCCTCAATCCTGCAAGTTTCGATTTTGAAGAATGTAGCCCGAATAAAAAACAAATTAGTCAGATAAATAGATGAAAAGTCAATACCAAGAAGTGTGAATATAATTGTGTACATGTAGGTATACATAAGCAATAAACGCAAAAACCTAAATACTTCTGTATATGTATATGTGTGTGTACATATACATATATATATACACATATAGGTAGATAGATACAATCATATAACCTCTATAACGGAGGGTTGGTGGCTGAGAAGGCAGGACTGAGGTGGACTTGAGAGGGTGTGTCAAGGGTCTTTTGTGTTTGGGAGGGATTTGTGTAAGTTGAGGGCATTTTGGGGGCTGCTTGAAGGGACAATAAATGCATGTATTTTCAAGGCTCTTGCTACCATTACTAAACCCTAAACCCTAAACCCTAAACCCTCGGGTTTCTAAGTTAGTTATAAGAGGGGGAGGAACCTCTTGGGGGACAGAAACAGGCCCCGTTTCCGCGCTGAACCTTTAGTCTGAAGTTTGGTCCTACGTGAACCCCATATCCACTAAAGCTTTCAATTCACACGGCTGATGGACAAAATCCTGCATGACCCCAAGGACCCTAAACTATGGGAATTATGGTATATTCCTTATAATGGGTAATGCAGGATTTTGTCCATCAGCCGCAGTTTCACCCGACCCGTCCCTGCCTTCGATGTTCGCCTCCATGTAGCCCGTCTCCACCATCACGTCGGACATCACAGAAGGCATCTGCGAGGTGTTGTACATGATCCTGGGCGACCGAACCAGGTTTCAGCGCAAGCTCCACAAGTCCCAAAGCTTAAAACACGGTTTAGGGTTTAGGGTTTAGGGTTTAGGGTAATTTAAAATAAGTCTAGAGCCCTGAAACTTAAAACCCTCAAGCCGTTGCTCCAACATCTCCATGCCCTCAAAGCCAAACGTACTCACCCACCTCACCACCCTTTCTCCAGGGCAACCAAACCCCAGAAACTCTCGCCCAATCCCTCCAGCAAATAATTACTACAATGCCCGCCCTGAACCCTAAACAACCAGCCTATTCAGCTCCTCGGAGGATACTTAGAGCAACCCAAAGTGCAGTTTAGGGTTTAGGGTTTATAGGGACCGCAATTAGTAAGGTGCGTCTCACCCAATGGGTACCTAAACCCTCCCTGAGACTCCAAATAGCTCAAAAAGGGTAGTTTTTATAGACTTTAGACACCGAAGTAGGTAGTCTTTGACGACGCGGAGTCTTAGGATTACATGGGGCTTCTACAGCCCTCAGCCGTAAAGGTCCTAAACACCAAATCCTGTTGAACCCCAATTTCTCAACCTGTTTAGGCTTTAGGGTTTTGGGGCTTAACGGTTTAGGGAGAAGGGTTTAGGGAGAAGGGTTTAGGGAGAAGGGTTTAGGGTTTAGGGAGAAGGGTTTAGGGAGAAGGGTTTAGGGAGAAGGGTTTAGGGTTTAGGGTTTAGGGTTTAGGGTTTAGGGGTTTAGGGGTTTAGGGGTTTAGGGTTTAGGGTTAACGGTTTAGGGATCAGGATTTCGGGTTTAGGGTCTTGAACCCCCACCACCTTATCAACCCTGAGAACAAAACCACTCTGAACCCTCGACCCGAAAGCAATTTTGCAGATTCATCCCCAAACCATACTGAACCCCAGCTCCTGAATGCTTACGAATCGCTAGACCCCACGAAGACCAGAGAATTTTAGTGCTTAAGGTTTGGGGTTTAGGGTTTGTACAACACCTTATAGAAGCCCTATAAACCGGAACATCAGAAACCAAATCAGCCCCCTACATGCCTTCGGCCCTAAACCCTAAACCCTAAACCCTACATGTCTTCGGCCCTCCGAGGGTTTCCTTAGTCAGCAGGCCCCTAGTTCCCTTCAACCTGAGCCATAAATCTCAAACCCCGAACATTAGGGCTTTAGGGTTGTTGGGTTTAGGGTTTAGGGTTTAGGGCAGTTTAGGGTTTAGCACCTAAACTGCAACTCGAGGCAACAAATCCCCTCCACCCCAGCCCCAATTCAAGCCGAACTCGTCAATCTCAAAATCGTCATAGTGTTCTTTTGCCTGATACCCTTTTGACTTGTGAAATTCCTGAAATCCCCCTAAACCCTGAAAAACCGCGACTGCTGCTGAGAGTCATGGCCCATGGGTCTGCGGCAACGAAAGTCGAGTTCCAGTGGTGGCCCCCGATCGTGGCCGCGTCGGAGCAGTTTGTTCCTCGCCGGGGTGACCCGAAGGACTCAGTATGGCTAAGTACACAGACGACTGTATGAACTGCTCAGGGCACCTTAACCCCTCGTGCTGGGCTGTAAGTCTATGCTTGTGGCTTGAAGAGTTCAAGGCTTCGAGTGTAGCGCCAAGTAACCGAAGACGTAAAGCAGTTAACGTGCTGCTTGCAGGTTCATGGCTTTATAATCGTGTGCTTACGTGGCTTCTTGAGGGAAGGACGGCTGTTCAGTCGTACCTAGAACCTCAATCACCACTAACTCTATAACACAACTGGTCTACTGCTATTCAATAGAAAGCCATGAGTCCAACACGTCGTCCCCAAGCCCATGAAACCTGGTGCCCTTAATAGATCTGAATAGTAAGGGTACCCTTTTTCCTGCTCTTGCGTTATGATAACGAGACCCACCCCGTCCAAAGAAAGCAAAGCAAAAGGGCACTGATGCAAGAGGTAGACATGGTCTTCACCCCCGAGACTTCTAAATCCTCAACAAGTTCTAAACCCTGAACCGAACCTAGAACCTTCAGTCGGGTGCGCCCTTCCCACCAGGGATCTGCAATACTCCACGTTCCGCCGAGGTCAAGAAAAGCATTTTTTGAGATCCTTATTACGTGAGCAACAGTTCATATCCCCCAAAAGCAAAGCACGACAAAAACTGCCCAAGAGCCTTGTACATTACAGCTTGCGTTTAGTTCGTGCATTTGACTCAAACGCCTGTCCTATCAGACGCATATAAAACCCCTACACAAGCCTATAACACCCTGCTGAAAGCCGATAAACCCCTTGCATTGAAACAGTGCACACACACACACAAACACACCCCCTCTAAACCCTTAAACCCCAAACTCCTGTAGAACCCTTAAAGCAACCCAAAACCCTAACCCCTAAACCCCACAAAAGGACCCAAGCCCAACTTTACCATGGGAGGTGCCCACATGGATGTGGACTCCGCAGCAGTTGGCAGCAGTGCAGGCGGCGCCTCCGATTTCGAGGCGTTTGGGGTTTAGGGATGTTTAGGTTTTAGGGTTTAGGGAGATTCCGCCAATTCTGAAAACGGAAGAATCAAGGGTTCGTGAGATTGCTGGTAGGGAGTCGAATGGGCTTATAGGGCCCTTGAGTTGGTGATGAAGAGAGTCGGTTCCCTTTTTAAGGGTCAATTATTGAAGGTGCCTGATATACTTGGATCCGCACATGTAATTAGAGCTCCAGAGTGTCCCTTGCTCCCTGACACTCCGATGTCAGGGTCGACAAATGAAATGTTGCTAGGACTTGGCGTGTCGGATCCAGCAAGTAGAAGCCCGGAAAACTTCCGTATAAGACGCCAGGGTCGAACAACTCCTTCCAATGATGCGATATACCACACCAGAAAACTGACCGTGACTGTCTATGTGAGGTAGGGTTTGCGGTTTAAGGTTTAGGATGGTCTTGGCCAGTCTATAAATTGTTGAGGCATCCTTCAGAAAAGTGGTGAGTGCGCGAGCACGATTCGGTTGCCTTCCAGGGTACTGGTCATTATGACCATAACCTTGTTTCACGTGGGTCGCACACCGATAAAACCAAACGAAGATTCAGCTGCAAGCAGATGCTTTAAGCCATGACAGTAGATAAAGTATTACTCCTGTTTGGAACTACTCCCTGTCGGTGGCTGAGTTAAGAGTTGTGCTGAACCCTACTCACCCCAACAACAACTCTTTGGAATCCCCAAACCCCACAACAACAAAGAAAGCAACAACACCAATACCCTGTACGACACGCAGTCGGCCCACTGGTTGCGGGTTTGTAGAGGTTTCTGTATATACAGGGGTCTGAAATCAAAGCTCTACACAAACATAGTTTTGAGTTCCCCATTAAACTGCCAAACCACATCTGCACATGCAAGTATCGACCCAACCTTGTTATAAGAATACCGAAACAAGATACATTACCCCCAACTTTCTCAAATCCCCCAAACCCTAAACCCTAAACCCCAAACCCCCAAACCCTGAACCCTAAACCCTAAACCCCCAAACCCTTAACCCTAAATCTGCAGGCTGGGTCGCTGCAGCGTGTGTCCAGGCCAGCTGTGAGGATCCTTGGCTATGGCTGCTGTTCTGCGCGTCGGCTCCAGGGGTTTGAGGGTTTGGGGTTTAGAAGTTTAGAAGTTAGGGGTTTAGGGCTTGGGGTTTAGGGGTTTCGGGGTTAAGGGGTTTAGGGGTTCAGGGGTTCAGGGGTTTAGGGTCTAGGGGTTCAGAGGTTTGGAGTTTAGAGTTTGAGAGGTTTGGGGGTTTAGGGGTTTAGGGTTTTCAGGTTTGGTTTAGGACTGGGTGCTGGATCCTGAACTGTTCCAAAACCCTCGGCTTCGGGAATGGGTTCGGGCTCATTCCGGCTAACTTTTAGGGTTTAGGGTTTGGGGTTGATGATTGGATAAGACTTCGAACACTCGTTTTGGTAATGATGCCTGCCACAGTTTATTGGCTGAATCTCTTGCCAGAGCTTCGAAGGGAATGAAAGAACGACCTGGTCGCCCCTTTCATTATCCTAATGAAGCGATATACTGGGAAAACTCCTCCGACCTAGTAGGAACCGGTAAATTTAGGGCTTGGGGTTGCAGACTGGCAATGGATGCAATGAGAACCGAGCTAGTAAGATCATAAATAACGGAAGCACTATGTCTTGTCAACAAAAGTAGTAACACACGCCAATATTCGCAATTACCTCGTGAAGACCAGTAAGAAGAGCGACTATTGTACTACCACTCTTGCAAAGAGCAACAATACAACTGATCCTGACTGACAGGTCGCAGGTGGAGAAATTAACAAGGTGTGGAAGCAGGGTGAACTTGTGCCCGTACTTGCTACGCTCCTACACTCATGCATCCGTCCTACTTGGTTAACATAATAGCAAAAGCCAGAAAGTTGGAACATCATTCTCCTCCTGCCCTTAAAGTGAAGTACAGGGGATCCCAGCACTAATCATCCTAAATCCATGTTCCAACTTTCTGGGAGTCACTATAAATGGAACGTCCCAAACACTGGGCCCTAAACCACACAGACCAGGCCCAAGTGTCCAAGTCAGACTCTGGGTGACATCCTTGGAATACACCTCGGAGTGTAAAGGTTCGGTTTGAGAAAGGTCGGGGTATTCTTATGGTTCAGAGGACCTTACATGGATGGTCGGTGCGCTGGTGTATAGATTTGTAAGTATCATCACCCCAAAGATCCCCTTTAGGGTACTTGTACCTAAACCCTAAACCCTAAACCGTATATGCAACGACTTATTTTCTACTCAGTAGGTCCCTGGCCCTCCGAGTAGGGTCAGGGACCCAGAACTGACAGACAGCAAACGAACCGACTCAGGATTTAGGGTTTAGGGTTTAGGGTGTGTAACAGTATGCGCGCGCTTCTTTAGAAATGGGGGCGCACCCACTTATCGCGCGCTTGCGTCAGCATGTAGTCCCGCCCCAACCACCCCAACTATTCTCAATTAGGGTTTAGGGTTCACCCCCCCAAACCCCCCTCCAGTCTTGCTCTCTGCTTCCTTTCGCAGTTCGATATATACGCGACCAAATTTCACAGCAAAGGAGATGGACTGTGTCGGTTGTGGGTCCTCGCGGCCTGTGCCGGCCGCTCGACAACAAGCAAGGGCCCCCAACAAACAACCTGGCCCTCGCGCCCTGTCAGGGCTGCTCGAAGAGCTAACCCCGACACAGGGCAGGGCAGGGCAGGGTAGGGTTTAGGGTTTAGGGTTTAGGGCTCATTATAAGCCGAAAGCCCTGAAGCCCAGACGTTGCCCCTGCTATAGATACGTACTACATGCAATAATGTGTCTGCATACTCACCATTAGGTTCATGCAAACATGCAATCTGCACCTTGTGCAGAATGCTGGTGCTGGCTGAGGCGGCCGAAGAAGAAGCTTGAGTTGGGGTACGCAAGTTTTCCTTTTCATGCTACGGCTCTCTCTCTCGACGTGACTGGAGGACGAGGAATTTCCCTCCACCGTTTCTGCATTCCGACTACTTGGAGGGTCGGGGGACTAGTGCGTAGGCAATAAGTAGACTTCCAAGCACCTCATAGAGGGGATCCTAATCCCCGTTGTGATAGTTATTAAGTCCCCGCCCTGCAAAACTAAGCATTGTTTCTGAACGCCGAACCATGCCAATAACTTTCGGGTCTTCGGGTTTAGGGTTTAGGCTTTAGGCTTTTGGGTTGCGGTTTTTAAGCTTCGGGTTGTTCGGGCCTAGGGATCTTGCGGCCGGTAAGAGTGCTTTTGCTTGTGTTGTGGGTGCTCCTTTGCTGCAGGTTCGGGGCGCCTTTTCTTGCTGCGGGTGTGGGGGAGCTCTTTTTTTTGGCTGCAGTTGTGGGGAGCATTCTTCTTTGCTGCAGGCCGACAATTTGTTTGTTGCTGTGGGTGCAGAGCAGCCAAGAACAAACTCCGCGAAAAGGCGCCCGGCACCCACGGCAAGAAGCAAAGCGCACCCGCAGCAAGCCAAAACAGACATAGCAGGGTCCAAATATCCCAGACCTACAATACTTAATGGTACTGTATAGGAACTTCCTTAAAGGACCTACTTTTTGGATCCTCCCAGGTGTGCGGGATTAAGGGCCTTGTAGAAAACAGGCTACGTGGATGAACAAGGGATCTAAATTCAACTAGACCTAAGAGGATCATGCGCTCTACAGTGGCCAAGACGTGCTGCATTCTAACTGTAAACCCTACAGCCTACACCTAAGCTTAGCATGGGGGGGGGGCATCTGTTGCATCAAACTCCGTTGCAAGCCCTGCTACGTAGTTGTAGGTCTCACAGTGTTAAGGTAAAGGCCTTAGGGTGCAGGGACCCGAAATGCCAAACCCTAGAACCAGTCTCATGGAACACATTCAGGTCCCATGTGCGCCGCCTTAGCACCCATAGTCAAATCCCTTTTAAGGCTCCGGTATCCATATCTGTGCCTGTATCTGTATCTGTATACCTGTATCTATACCGTAAACATATAACCTCCTTTTTTGTAGGTTGCTATTCTCGAGCATGATATAGAACTTATAGGACCCTGCAAAAATGTAGGTTATGGTAGTTCATGGTATCAATATGCGCATGGATCGTTGGGGAAGCATACTGGAGAAACGAAGACTCACGCCGCCAAGGGACCTGCATCACTCCTGCCGTGGCAAGGTTGCCGTCGTAGCCGGGATATGCCTCAAATCCACCTGGGAATTAGTGTAGGTACCTGATCATGAAACCTTGAGCCTTTATTAGGGTTCCTTACATGAATCCTACTATTTTGGGGTTGTTGGCCCAGGGTTTGTTAATCAGGTTCCTACATTAGCACTGCTACGAGTTCGAGTGTATGGGTCACAGGCAGGGTTTCGGATGTAGGGCTTAACCCACCCTAACAGGCCCTCAACCTTAAATCCCAAACCCCGAACCCTGAACCCGAAATCCCAGACCCGAAACCCTGCACCATAAGGAATCCTACAAAAACCGTATGTATATTGTTTGAGCTTTAACTGCGGGCAAAGCAGGCTCTGTGGGAACCCTCATAAGTGAGCCCCCACAAAACCTGCGTCTATAGGGCTCCAGAGTATCATATCTGCCTTGGCAAAGGTCGGCTGCGGGGGGTGTAAGCGCCCCATTAAGGGTTATGATACTTACCGCTACAAGTCTGTAAAATAATTAACAGCTAAGTTGCCGGACCCTTCAAGTAAATCCCTAAACCCGAAAGTCCTGAACGCTAAACCGCAAACTCTAAACCCCAAACACAAGGATGCTCCGCTTGGGCAGGCACGACCTTAGACCGTGAACCCTAAACTTAAACACTTAACCCCTAAACCCTAAACTCTAAAATCCTAAACCCTAAACCCCCAAACCCCAAGACCAGTGATCCGAAAATCCTCGTTGCACCGAAGAGCCAACAGAGGCATTCGCGATGATTCCACAAGCGATTCGACCTCCCTGGCCCAGAGCAAACACAAAAAGGAGAAGACCAGGGCTTGGTGTTTAAGGATTTACAGATAAAGGGTTACGGGTTTAGGGTTTAGGGTTTGAGGGTCTAGGGCTTAAGGTTTAGGCTTTAAGGGTGTAGTAGGGTTTAAGAACCTAGGGTTTGTGGTTCAAGGATTTATGGTTCAGGGTTCAGGGTTTAAGGGTTTATCTCTGAGTTCTTGTCTCCCCTCCGCAACCCAGTCTGCTTTGGGAAGGGAGGGGTTTAGGCTTTAAGAGTAGGCCAATGGCGGCCTAGGGGTTTAGAGTGTTGGTTTCTGTTTCTGGCAGTTGGCGCAGTTAGGGCTGTATCTGGCATTGGGAGTGGCAGTATCAACATCACGGTTGTGACTTCCCCGTTGCCGAGTTATGCTTGTCGTTCATTTGCAAATGTTGGTACTGATTTTGTCACGAATACTGTTCTGTTGCCTTTTTACGATTGCTGTTGCGTTTCCCTGTAGCACATACATTGAAGTTCTACAAGCGCTTGATGGAAGTGCTAATACTCATACCGTAATACCCTTAGCAGCAGCCGTAAAGATAGTAGCAGCTATGTTTGTGTGCTTGGTTGTTTTTAGTGGTGGTGGTGGTGGTGGTGGTGGTGGTGGTGGTGGTGGTGGTGGTGGCGGTGGCGGTGGCGGCGATTGTGGTGGGTTGTTGTTGTTGTTGGCTGTTGTTGGTTGTTGTCGGTTGTAGGCTGTGTTGCCTTTTGTCGATTGTTGTTAGTTGCGATGGGTCGCTGTGCCAGGCTAGGGTTTACAGGGGGTTTCGGCGTTTAGGGTTGGCTAAGGGTGTATATAGGCATCAGGTTAGGGCTTAGGACTCAGTGCCAATACACTGCCAAACTATATACCCTTTTCCATATGTTGCAGGCAGGTCTCTCAACTCTAAACACAAAACTTCAACGCCGCACCCTAAACGAACAGCCCCCAACACTGAACCGTATCCCATTCTGCTGATGAACGAGAGCCGGCGTCACCTAAAAGAACAAGATACAAAATCAAGTAAATCCAAGAAGTCCCTGTTACAAAGATTGCCGGAGTTGGTCTCGCAGCTCTGAACCCAAAGCCCTTAACCCTAATCTGGAAAACTCTCAACCCGAAGATCCTAAACCTTAAAGCCCTAAGCCCTAACACCCTAAACCCTAAACCCTAAACCTTAAAGCCCTAAACCCTAACACCCTAAACCCTAAACCTTAAAGCCCTAAACCCTAACACCCTAAACCCTAAACCTTAAAGCCCTAAACCCTAACACCCTAAACCCTAAACCCTAAACCTTAAAGCCCTAAACCCTAACACCCGAAACTCCAAACCCCAAACTCTGAACCCCAAACCTAAACTCGAAACCTAAGAGCCCCCAAACCCCCAGCCCCGAACCCCAAAACCCTAAACCCTATGAACCGTAAACCCCTAAACCCTAAACCCTAAAACTCTAAACCCTAAACCCTAAACCCCTAAACCCGAAACCCTAAACCCCTAAACCTAAACCCGAAACCTAAGAGCTCCCAGAGCACGTCGAAGTCATGGATCACCATCGCACGCCCAGAGACATCCTCCGTCGTTTTGGGTTTTGTCGGGCTCCGGCTGCAAGGCGTCAGGGGCTTTGCGTTTGCAGGTTAGGGTTTAGGGTTTAGGGCTTCGGGTTTAGGGCTTCGGGTTTAGGGTATCGGGTTTAGGGTTTAGGGTTTCGGGTTTAGGGTATATGGTCTAGATTTCAGGGTTTAAGGCTTTTAAGGGTTTGGGGGCTTAGGGCTCAGGGTCTCGAGTTTCGGCTTTAGGGAAATGGTTTTCAGCTCGACCAACCTTCGCAATGCTCAGACTTGGTTCAGGCCCTATGTACGGGCTTAGGGTCTAGGGTTTACTGTTGAAGACTTAGGATTTATGGTGTGTGAGGTTCAAGGATTCAGCTATGCAGTTCCAAGATTTTCATGAGAACAAACCACCGTCAAAGGATAAATGCGAAAAAGCATGAATCCTAATTTCAGACAGTATTTATTCCGTATAATATAAGCTTCCGAATAATACATAGGCTGTTCAAGAATAGTTGCACTCCAAAGTAGCCAGAAAAAGCAGGTGTTTGAGACGTGCTGTGAGCATGAAGGAAATGAAGGGTTTAGGGTTTAGGGCTTAGGGTTCAAGGTTTAGGGTTTAGGGTTTAGGGTTTAGGGGTGTAGGGTTTAGGGCTTGCATCAGGGTTAAAGGTGTACGCTTTGGGCTTTGACCCCTCAGCAGGACCCGGAGGGTACAAACATGATTCGAAGACCTTTGTCAAGGTTCTCCGGGCTTGGCAATGCTTTAGGGTCGTCTAGGCTTTAGGGTTTTAGGGTCGTGCAGGTAGATGAGGACGAAGACGCAAGACTCGAAGCCTAAACCCCTCACCCCACCAGACATGTCTCTTATCGGGCGCATCAGGCGCGTCAGACCCCACCATGCACCCAAACACTTAAACCCTAAACCCCAGAAGCCCGCAGCTCTAGTCCAAACAGAATTGCAACCCCACCCTCCTGGCCAGATGCTCCTGTGACCACGGCCTTAGAAGGAGTTCTGTTCACCGACTAATGAGTTCAGCTGGGGCTATTCTGCGGGCAGAGGTTAGTGTTTAGCGCTTAGGGTTTGGGTAAAGCACTGTAGGGCTCACTCCGTGGTAACATTTCGAGAATGGCTTATTCTCGTTTGCTGCAGGTTATAATGCTTCGGGGTGAAGGAAACACCACGTACATACACTTTAGAAGGGGCTTGGATGGAATCATTGTGTGAAAAGCTCCGAAGTGCTTTTGGACGTGTTGCCAAGGAAATGTCTTCAAGGTTTTCATGGTGCTTCTGGTTTAGACAACGTCGGAAATTTTGCAGCAAAATGTAACGGGTTGCATTGGGATTTCCAGTACAAGGGCTGGCACACGACGTGGCATAAAGGTTAAACATCACAAGGGTGTAGGGTTTAGGCGCGCATAGGGTGTAGGGTCTAGGTCCAAGTGGGGGAAATGTTGACTGCACCATGTCTGGAGGAACCCTAAACCCTAAAACCTCAAAGCCGAAACTGTCAAGCACCAACAGACCTACACGAAAGATCCCTCATGAAGATCCGTCTTGAGTGTTGCTGTTTCTTACTTCTTTTGGGTCATGTAAGCTTACATTCTTCTTCGTCTTCCTGATAGTATTATATAAACCCTAAATCCTAAACCCTAAGCCCTTACCCTAAACCCTAAACTCCTAAACCCTTATATACTTATATGATATTCATGTTGCTACATTATGTACCTAATTGTGGAGTCTCTTGGGCCCTTAGCCTTAGCTCACCTCTGGTTAGCACACACGTCCATGGCTTAAAACATACTACGCCAGGAATTCGACGCATCCAGGCCCTCCAAGTAAAAACGAGGTCTGTTAAGTAGAGGTGAGTAGTCAACCTCGCTTCTTTAGAGGCCTTATTCCTAAACCACAAAAACCCTAAACCAAAAAAACCCTAAACCACAAAAACCCTAAACCACAAAAACCCTAAACCCAAAAAACCAAACCACAAAAACCCTAAACCCAAAAAACCCTAAACCACCAAAAACCCAAACCAAAAAAAGCCTACACCAACAAAAACGCCCTAAAACCCTGCGTCAGCCAAGGCGACGAGATCAGTCTCGAGGCTTGGCATGCTGGTGGTGTTGTACATCACCCTCGGCTTTGGGGTTCTGGGGTGGGTTTACAGTAACCCCATTAAAGTTGGAAACCGGATGAAGGCCAAGTAGTGCTGGGATTCCCTATACACTACTCTTCAGGATTGAGGCTATTGGGTTTCCAACTTTTCGGCTTCTACTGTAGTGTAGTAGGGTTTAGGGTTTAGGGTCTAGGTTTTAGGGGTTTAGGGGTTTAGGGTTTAGTGTAGTATAGGGTTCATGGGTGGTTATAATTGGGGTTATAAGTGGGGCAACTATACTTACAACCCATGTTAGGGGACTTATAACCCCACTTAGAACTACCCATGAACCTCCAAGTAGTATGGGGGTTTGGGATGCTTCGGGTATCTTCGCTAGGCAACTCGAGACGTTGCGCCCTGAACCTTGGATGCAAATGTTGCAACCTACACCCAAAACCCTACACCCTAGACCCGAAACCCCCACGCCTAAACCCTGAAATCCCGAAACCCACCTAAACCTCCACCGGTGACCTAATCGCCACATCCCTGGCCGGGTCTAGAATTTTGGATTTGGGGCTTAGGATTCTGGCGGTTGGCTAAGTAGGTCTGGATGCAACTTCGGCTTTGTAGTTTAGGGTTTAGGATGTAGGGCTTTGGGGGTTGCAGAGATGCAAGGCCGAACAGGCATTATGCCACTCATCCTCAAAAGAATCCTGAAATGGGGCAAGCACCAGAAAAACTTAAACTAGAGCCATGCTGCTTCAACTTCGACTTGCTTCGGGCTTGAGTTCTGCTTGAGTTGTCCCAGCAGGACACACAAGAGAAGTGGAACGGTCGCTGAAGCAGCATGCGTGGAGTTGGGCAACGATATGATTTGCAGGGTTGTCGTTCAGCTCGGGTTCTGCTCAAATTTTTGGGCACGGCATGCGCCACTTAAGTGGAACGGCTGCCGAAGCAGCATGGGTACGGAGACCTATGCCGCAGCATAGCGCTACAGGCTAAAGCCCCACTGACTCAAAAGCACTACTGCCTTTCTCACAATACGCTAGGCTCATACTACGATAGAAAAGAATAACGGTTTAGAACAACACCCAGAATAAGGAGCCCACAAATTTAGGTGGGTAACTCCGGTACCCATGAAACCCTGAAACCTAAAGCTGTAGCACGTTCAAACCAATCTCTTGAAGGGGTTGGTGTTTCACGCTTCAGGTTATGCATTTCATTGGCTGCTACCCTCTAAACCTGAATCTAAACGCTCCCGAAAATACCTCCAACCATACACCCTAGATTTAGGTGTATACGGTTTAGGGTTCTGTGATCCTGGAACCCTGTACATCTTAAATCGTTTATACAAGTTCCCTGAAAGCTGAACTCGGATTGTATTGAAGCAGTACCCTATGCTTCCAAGGACCTTATAGCTGGGGCCCTGCACCCCTTCAGGACCCGACAATAAGGTCCATGGAAGCATAGGGGTAGGTTCAAGTAATGAACAACCCTGAGCTCCCTAAGCCAAAACCCTCCATCCTCTGCCCTTAGTCCTAAGTCCAGTACTCAAATACAGCTCTAGGCCCTGCCTCCGTCAATGTGAAGCCTATCCCCGAATATGTAAAAACTGAACCAGTACAATTATTACTTGTATTCCTTTGCAGTTCCGATACAGTGAATTTCCAGTACAAGCAACATCCCCCGCTTCAAAACTGAGACTTCGGTTGCGAAAGACCCTCTAAACTCCACGCGCTAAACCCTTTTCCAACTGCGCCCAGGGTCGTCAGCCAAGGATCTGTGCCGCCAGTGGTCCAGTAGTGCCCTGGCAACATGGAGCTTGCCATGAAGTGCTTCGGGATTTGGGTTTAGTGTCGGAAAAGAGGACCTATATGAGGAAATCATAACGAGGAACCCCAAAAAACTTCGGGCTCAGGCAAGCTTTAGGGTTCAGGCTTCGGGATTTAGGTTTCAGGTTTTTTGTTTAAGGGCCCTTTTCCAACTGCAGTTCCAGTGAGACTTCTACCTAGGTTCCAACATTCAGGCTTTAGGATTTAGCCCAAACCCTGAACCCGAAGCAGTATTCAGACACAGAAAGCTGGCCCTACTCTAGACTATAAGCCCCTTGGACCCATGATACAAAATGCGATATCAAAAAAACCTTGTGTTTACATGATCGCAAGCACAAAACTATCTTGGAATATCTTTTCAGGATTTGAGGCTTCCTTGTTGGGGTTTCGGGCTTAAGGTTTGGGCTTCCGTTGTGGGGGCTTCAATTTCAGGTTCAGGTTTTGCTGTTGGGTCATGCTCAACAGAGAAAAGAGCGTGCATGGCCGTTTTCGGTTATCGGGACAGGTATACCTGCACATCCCAAACCATGCTGCAGCCCATAGATGCGGCAGCTTTCACAGGTCCCGTCCCCCCCACCTCCCCACCCCCTGGCCCCCGCCGTGAAGCTATAGACCCCCCCTGCTCTCCCGCTCTGTGGTCATGGCTCCTCCTTCACATGGGGTGTCATAGAGGGGCCTTAGCAATTCGAATAGGGTTTTGGGGCCCGTTACACTATAATTGTAAGAAGGAACCCCCAAAATAGTATAAGTAACTATTTAGGCCTATAGGAACATGTTTCACGGGGTTCAAGCTGGTGCGCCCAAGTTGGCATGCAAGTACTCTTCCGCCTGCCGAGCGACACGGCTTCTCCCTCATGTGGCGCTTTGGGGCCTGTAGGGGAGGGAAGGAGCGTGCCCCAAGCTTTCGCGTCAGGGCTGGCGGCGTCAGGGATGATACGGGGGATACCATGTGGGGGCGGGGAGGGAACGCGGGACGCGGACACATAAAGACCTCATGCAACCCAATAATTAACCCACATGAAGAAACTATAAACCCTAAACCCTAAACCCTACACAGCCCCATGTCTGAACACGAGGAAACACGCAGAACCTCCACGAAACTGGTATGCCTCGTTTTATCCTAAACCCACCAAGCCTAAACTTTGCCTAGCTGCCTGGCAGAACCCGTATGGAACCCTGAAAAAGGCCTTATCTAACCCTAAACCCTAAACCCCTAAACCTTGAACCCTAAACCCCGAAAGTCCTAAACCCTAAACACTAAAGCTAAAAGACCCGAAGCGGTAGCCTAGGACGTCGCTGGCAACCGAACAGGTCTTGCCCACATGGATGTGAACGCCACAGCCTCGGTGGAGTAAGAAAAAGAGCTCTATAAGCGTTTCAGGACTGCTGGTTCAGGGCTTGTCGGCGTTTTTTTGCGGTTTCGGGTTTGTGGTTCAGTTCAGCAGTAGTTTAAGCTCGTATTCCATGAAAACTCACTCTAACCAATGATCCAACAAACCTTGCACAAAGGCTCCCATGGGGAGAGAGTATACACAGTACTAAAGTCCGAAGCCCGCTAAACTCGAAACCCCACATCCCTCATCCCTAGACCCCCAAACCTCCAATATACCCTATATACCCACGATTAAGGACCATAAGGACTCTATTAAAGGGCCCTAAACCCTAAACCCCGTATCTAGAGCCCAGCAGCAGTTCGCCGCGGTGCAGGTCTCGTTACAGCGAGGGTCCCCACCGGAGAGCATCCAAGACCTGGTTTGGGCCCACAGCTAGGAGGGTTTAGGGTTTAAGGTTTAGGGGGTCGGGGGACTTAGTAAGTCGGTAATAAGTAGACTCATAAGTACCCTGAAAGGTTGTACTTTTGTCTTGTGTACATGGTTGTGTTTTTGTCACATGATGCTGCGATGTGGTTCTATTTGTCTCCTTACTGTGATGTTGCTCTGGGCACGTTGCTTTGACAGTAACCCTGCTATAATCATCCATTCTCTTGCTAGTCTTTACGGGTGGGGGATTTTGAGCCCCAGTGGCTGTACCTGTAGGGTTTAGCGTTGTGCAGACTGCCGGGCTTCGGTTCTAAAGGGTAGTCGGGGGTTCATGTGCACAAATAACGAGCTGAGTATGCTAGCAGCAACCAACCTGCAAAAAGAAAACAAAATATTGATAAGCAACTACAGGTAGCACTGTTTCTCGACACCACCCTAAACCCTAAACCCTAAACCCTAAACCGGCCAAAGCGGCAGGGTTTGGGTGTCGTTGGTGGAGATGACCGACATGACGCCCTCTACGGCCAAGTCTCCTGAAACTCTCGACTAACTCCGGGCTCTCTAAATCTCTTATGAACAGTAGGGCTTGGGGTTTCGGGAGTTTAGGGAGTCAGGGATTTTAGGAGTTTAGGATAGTTTAGGCCTTGTGGCTGGGGGCATCCCAAAAGCCGAATAAGTGGTTCCGGGTTCTCTGCGTCTCTTCTGGACAGTAGAGCTCGGGGTTTGCGGTTTGGGAGATCAACGCAACACCAGAGTAACTCGATCCGGGTTCTCGATATCTCCTTTGAAGGATACCGTGAAGGGTTTGCAGGTTGGGGTGTCCCAAATAATTGGATCTGGGTTCTCCATATCTCCTCTAGGGTTTCGGGTTTGTGGTTCTAAACCCTAATAAATCTAAAGGTATCCCAAACAACGCCATAGTACGTAGCACGAAGCCGCGGCTTCTTGGTGGATCGTTGCTACATCGGCAACAGCTAGCAGTGGCTCTGTAGGGTTAAGGGTTGAGGAGGGTTTAAGGGTTTAGGGTTTAGGGGTTTAGGGTTTAGGGTCGACCCAAAATTCAACCGACACCAACCACCAGTCTAAAACTGAGCCTCTCAAACCTAATGTTGTTAGGGGTTTAGGGTTTAGGGTTTAGGGAACATGCCTGAACCCAGATTATCATGCCAAATTCATTGATCCACATTCTCCATATGCAGACACTCCCCGACACCGCCCCTCAGTTAAGCATGCACATTCAAGCAGAAGCCCGATGCCCTTCAGGTAAACTTCGGGGGATCACAGCACTGATCATGCCAAAGCCATGTCGTCCACTATAACTTATGGTGGACCTTAGGGGTCTAGGGTTTAGGGTTTAGGGGTTAGGGTTTAGGGGTTTACGTTTTAGGGTTTATGGTTTAGGGTTTAGGGGTTTAGGGGTTTAGGGTTTAGGGGTTTAGGGTTTAGGGTTTAGGTGGCGTTCACTATAACTTATTGTGGACGGTCTTTCCAATTCCCCAAGTAAGGGGTTTTGGATTCTCTGGGAAACCCCAAACCCTGCAACCCTGTACAATTTCAATCTAGAGCCCATAAAACCCTCAACGATCCGTTGAAGGAAGAACGACTCCAGAAGCCTTGAGCGGGTGTTGGATTCGCTGGGTGTACTCTCCTCTTCTATAACCTGGCCCCAAAAAGTTTCAGCTTTGTAGAATAGACCCTAAGTCCTACAGCCTAAATGCTAAAAGTCAAAAGTTCTCCCAGTGGCCATGTGGAGGTCGCCGAAAATAGGGGACCCTAATATAGTACCCTACAGTAGTAGGATCCTTATTATAAGGACCCCAAAGTCAGGGTCCCCTAATTTTCGGAAACTCCCATGTGCTGAGTTCATAAGCCCCAAAAAGTATACACTTTCAGTTTTATAGTGGGTAATACTATCCCAAAAGTGTAAAGTGTATCCACTCAGTTACTAAGCTACTTTAAGGCCCAAGTAGGTACTATATGAGTACATGGACCCTTAGGGACTTCTAGTTAAAAATAGACCCTAAACCCTAAACCCTAAACCCAGTTTAGGGCTCCTGGGTAACCGGGGTAGGGAGCGAAACTGCTGACGATAGCCTGGTCGAAAGCTCTTGCCTCGGTACTGCGAAGGTTTGGGGTTTAGGGGTTTAGGGGTTTCGGGATTTTGGGGTTTAGGGGTTTAGGGGTTTCGGGGTTTTGGGGTTTAGGGGTTTAGGGGTTTCGGGGTCTAGGGGTTTAGGGTTTAGGGTTCGGGAGAGAGCTGGGTCGGAGACAGGGTTTAGGGCGTCATACGGCTGCGCAAAGGTTTAGGGGTTTGAGGCGTCCAGGCTGTTGGGTAACTACTACGACTACTACGATCGAACCTCGACCTACTACTATTGCTGTGAGGGGTAATAGAACTTTCTGCACCACTATCACTATGCTTCCACGATGACTTCTTTCAGCGCTAGTTACTTCTAGTTAGCTACTCTGAAAAGGGGGTAGCAGCAGTTGCAGCAATCGTACTACTCACAGTGGCAGTACGGTTTACAGTGCTTGTAACTGACGGTTCTCGTCGTCGTGGTTGGTGTTGGTGTTGGTGTTAGTGTTGGCTTTGGTTTTGGTGTTGGCGCTGGCGCTGGTGCTGGTGTTGGTGGTGGTGGTGGCGGTGATGGTGGTGGTGGTGAAGGTGGTGGTGATGGTGGTGGTGATGGTGGCAGCGGCAGGAGGCAACAGTAGCACTGTTGTTAGACTGAGTGGTAGTCGTCGTCGTGAAGGCGTGAAGAAGGCGTGAAGGATCCTGACATATAGTGATAAGTCACGTCATCTCTGCCAGTCTGCAAGAGGCTAACCCTGAAACCTCACCGACATCACCCGTCCCAAAGCTCCGTGCCCTAAACCCTCGCCTTCTGCCGTGCACCCCAAGTCGCCAGAAGGAGCTGGGACAGAACTGCAACAGTTGCGCGCGAAAACGCCATGGCTGTGCAACGAAAGGATAAGCCTTGTGCAATCCAAAGGGGCGCCCGGGGTACTTGAACCCGAAGTCGCGTACCAGGTTTAGGACAACCCAATAACTGCAGTCCAAGCATTGAAGCTTGCCAAACTGCCCCAAACCCGAAAGCCCTGAAACCAAAGTCCTAAATCCTCTTACTCTTGTCTGTTGTTGCTGTAGTTAGCGCTGTTGGTCTTGTCATCTATGCTCTTCATACGGTCATCATACCTGACAGTTTCCGTTGGTGATTTCTGTGACGATTGGCACTCCTGGCGCTGCATTAGTATATGAGGTACCATCAGTTTCATCACAATAATCACGATTGAGTAGTACCAAAAGTTACTCTAGCTCCAGCGCGAATTCAAGTGTTTTGTTGATTCTCGTACTGGACAAACTCCATGAAAGCAAGACTACGCAGTGTCAATTTAAGCCCAGGTAGGGACCACTTGTGACACTTGTGCTTGTGTTGATGCTGCTGCGATGTTTGCCATGCTTTAAAACACACCGTGGAACCACTAGTGTGCGACTGGCTGCTTCGATTGTGATAGAAACACAACGTTTTCTTCTTCGATGCTGTTAAGATCTTTGTGGGAGTTTCCGAAAATTAGGGGTACCTTACTTGGGGTCGTTATAATAAGGATCCGACTATTTGGGGTACTATATTAGGGTCCCCGATTTTCGGAAACTGCCTTTCTACATCATCAAGCCCGAAACCGGCCCAGCACCCCTGAACCCCTAAGCCCGAAATATGTCCGTGCTGCGACTGCTACAAAGCACCGACCGATGAAGGTTTAGTACAGGTTTACTGGTTCCCTGTTGGGGCTATATTAAAGATGATCATGTTTAATCCTTCTTGGGTTTTCTTATAACAAAAATGTAAAATTGTATCCGACAAGGACCCAGTTTAGGGTTTAGGGCTACCCGAAACCACGAGGCCCCAAATGCCCCCCAACTCCAAACCCAACGCCCTGCACCTGACAGTTCGGTGTGCAAGCGCCTCCCCGAGCTTCAAACTTGGAGGGTCGGAAGACTTAGTAAGGCTATAACACAAGCATCGTAGTAGGGACTATAATCCCGAATCTGCTGTAGGGTCCTAGATCAGGATTTGGGGCTTCTGTGCACAGATTATAGTAGGGACCGCAAGGAAATACTACCTACAAAATATTCCGAGCTCAACAGTGCGTCCTGAAGCAATCAATCACCTTCAATCACCACCATCCCCTTAAACCGTCGAACCCTCGTTCCTATACTACACCTAGAAACCCGAAACCTGTATACCGAAGCCCAAACCTAAACCCTTAACATCCTCCTCTGCGTTGGCTGAAACGGGACGTAGGCAACCTGGGATCCGATTCTTGGGATTTACAATAGGACTATACTGAACTTAAACCCCTAGCACAAATCATAATTTTAGCTGTTACTTAGGGATTTTAGTGACCATCAAATAACAACTAGGTCTAAACTAACCCCTGACAGGAGTTGGCTAGGCTTGAGAACAGGATTTTGGGTCGGATGTCGGGTCTTAAGGTTCAGGAACCAGAAAGTTGGAACATGCTGTATTGCCGATCATCCCCCTGTTCCTAGTTTCTTGGGTTCGCGGTTAGGTGTATACACACTATCAAAACCGCAAAACAGGGGCCTCAGAAAGTTTACAAGGGTTCTGGCAGGGGTCTTATCCTGTAGGTAGCTCAGCTCTTATTCAAGCTTCTACATTATCTGTGATTCTTTCATGGTGCCTTCTTGTATACTTTCAGGAACCCAAAGAACTAGTACCAACAGTTACTCAGCCTTCTATATTCTACATAGCTTCATGGACTGCTTGCAAGCTCAATTGCATGGAAACAGGGAGACGGTAGTAAACCCTAAACCCCTAAACCCTAAACCCTAAACCCCTAAACCCTAAACCCTAAACCCTAAACCCCTAAACCCTAAACCCTAAACCCTAAACCCTAAACCTTAACGTTGCTGGCTGAGGCATTTGCGGTCTTGGGTTTAGGGTTTAGGAGGCCACAGTGGAATATGGGAGTTTCCGAAAATTAGGGTAGCTTACCTTAATTTGGGGTCGTTAGAACAAGGATCCTACTATTCAGGGTAGTACTATATTAGGGTCCCCTATTTTCGGAAACTCCCATATATCTAAAGTCACGATACGCACGCTTATGGTGACTTAATTGAGGCCCACTAGAAGATGTTGGGCTTAGGATTTTCTGGCTCCCCGGCTGACTGGCAGAAGCCCAGAAATTGAATAAAACTCTCCCGTCCCCCCAAACTAAACCCTAGTAATGCAGGCACCTGATTACTTTAAGAAACCCTGGCCCTATAAACCCCAAAAGAGTAGGATTCATATAAGGAACCCCAACAAAGGCCCAGGGTTTCTTAATCAGGTTCCTACATTACACCCCAAACCCCAAAGAAAAAGGTCCAGGGCTTCGGACGTCCCGGCTTGGAATGTTGAGTTGCCCTGCATCACAGCATTAGAGAATCCCTGGACTAACTTCTAAGACCCAACCCGAGGATCAATGACTTGCCTTTCCCAGAGCTACAGAAATCTTATCTTGCAAACCATCATGAGCCACAAAACATGAAAACAACTTGGCAGAGCTTTAAAACAATTTAGTTCACCCAGCCAAACACATGTCGAACGGCTTATAACTTCACACTTGAAAAGCCTTCCTCGGGGCTCCTTTGCATAAATAGCTCTATACCACGGTTTAAGGGTTTAGGGTTATAGCCTTAGGTTACATCCCGAAACCCTGGTCCAACCATTAAGGCCCCTCAAGCCTAAACCCTAGATCCTTGGCTCAAGCAAGGCTCGCTCCAGCTCGGGTGGGAAAACACCCCGGACCTTTCTGGTTCTCCGGTGGCTTGAGAGGGGTTTAGGACTTAGGGTTGAAAGCTGTAGGGTTTAGGACTTAGGGTTTAGGGTTTAGGGTTTAGGGGTTTAGGGTTTAGGGTTCAGGGTTTAGGGGTTTCGGGTTTAGGGTTTAGGGTTGAAAGCTTTAGGGTTTAGGTCTTCTTCGGTGGCTTGCTTTGCGGCTGCGAGTTGAGGGTTTAAGGCTTTTGGCTTCTGCAGTTTGTAGGGTTTTGTTTCGGGCTTAGAGCTTACAGGATCAGGGTTTTTTTTGTTTTTTAAGCGCCCCTTTTTCAGCCAGCAGGTATGGGATCAGGGTTTAGGGTTTAAGGTTTGGGGTTTAGGGTTTAGGATTTAGGGTTTAGGATTTAGGGTTTAGGGTTTAGGGTTTAGGATTTAGGGCTCTTCTGTGGGTTGCTGCTTGGCGGGTCAAAGGTCTGACGCCAGCCGCGGCCCCGAGCTGCTGACGTGATTGGCATCCTTGGCAAACCGCCTGGACATGAGCACCACTCGGCATGATCATCTCAAGATTGAACATCACCGATAAGTCTGTACATCTCCCAAAACCGAGCCGGCAGCATCCCATTAGCAATGAGCAGATCGAAGAAGTCTGGGCCTTGTCCACTTGCGCCAGTTGATTCTCCAGGTTCCAGGTGCGCGGCGAGCGGGAGCAATGTGGATGCATGGCTTTTACTCAAGGTCGCCGAAGCCTACGGCATCAGGGAGTTCACAACGCACGTACTACGTTGAAACCAGCTCCCCATTATTGATGACAGCATTGCCCATTGCCGGAGTTGCGGCCTCGGGTTGCGTTCTTCTTAAACTATACCCGCCTTAGGCCCAGAATACACACGCTTGCTGCAATTCCAGTTTGGGGTTTCTATATGGCAGAAATGCAACATGATTCCTCACGAACAGGTTCGATTATCTGTTTGACAAGGACGCAGGGTTCGCTTTTGAGCAGTGACGTTGATTGCTGTATCATTCTTGGTAGGTTGAGGGCTTGAGGTTCTGTAGAGTTTCGGGGCTTAAGGTTTAGTGTCTAGGTTTCGGGTTTTGCGCTTAGGTTGGGGCCTGTAGTTTTTGTCATTCGTGCTATAACTATGACCCAGCTTATATGTCACCCAAGTCGGGGAAGCCTTTACTAAACCATGCCACCCTCAACCTGAATATCTTAAACCCTACAATCCTGATCCTCCAAACTCGCAGAGCCCAACACCTAAAACACTTCCAGGAGCCCTAAACCCTAAACCCTAAACCCTAAACTCCTACGCCCTGAACCCGAAGCGAACCCTTCGCAAAGCTTGCTGCTACTTCGAATTCGAGGCATTTGGGCCCTCTTGCTGATCCCCGGAGACACTGGCATTTAGGGCTTAAGATTTAGCTGAAGCCATCGAAGGGGACTCAAAGAACATGCTTTCAACTCAGGTCTTATGTAAAGCCCCTTTATAGCAACGGTCGTTCACTGAAACTCTAAACCTCCCACAAATTAACCTCAAAACTGAGCCCAAGGTGCCCAAATCCCAAAAAACCATCAAGCCTGGAACGCACACCCTCAACCCTAAACCCCAAACCCTAAACCCTAAACCCTAAAACCCTCAACCCTGAAACCTACACCCACTGAAAAGCGGCCCTTAAACAACGCCCCAGGGGCCGAAGTCGGGGCCATGACTGCGAGCGCTTTAAAAAAACAGTCGCGCAGCCACCGTTGAGAGGCGCTAGTGGTTTATACGGGCGCTAGGGTTTAGGGGTGTGAGGGTTTAGGGTTCAGGGTTTAGGGGTTGGGGGGATTAGGGTGTTGGGGTTTGGTGCTTTTCTCGGGGCTTTTGTCGGGCTTTCTGGGGTTTACGCTAGAGTTTGGTTAGTTGGATGTAGGTCTAAACCTCAACTAAGCCCTAGGCTATGCAAGTACACTCCCTGCACTTTCGAGGTTGATCCCTTGGGCTTGGGGTTGGGAATATGGGACAAGAAGAGCATTGGCGTGACCATGTCTCGCTTGAGCCAAGAACGACACCAAGACTCGGTCAACTGGGTTTAGGTTTTTACGATTTCGGCTTAGTAGGGTTTAGGGTTTGGGGTGAGCCCAAAACCACTTAGTTAAGGAATAGGGTTCCACTTTGGGATTTACGAAATGTTCCCCGGAACAAGTAGCAATAAGATGCCCTTATCGTCCTTGCGTGTTTATTTTGTAACATACCCCAAAACCCTATTCTAAGTAACCATTGCCCTAACATGTGGGGCTCAATGGCATGATAGTAGGATTTCGTTTTTGGGCTGCTGTGCAAAAATCTTGAAGAGGCATAGGTTAGGATAGGGTCTCTACTGCCTGTTTGTAGCTGCCAGCTACTCTGTAGTTCTCTTTTCCTTCACTGCTACTGGGTGGGTGCCTAACCAAACATATTGCTTTAGGAAAGCAGGGCTGTTCAACAACGCTAGGCTCTGGGGGATAGAAAAGCCGAGACAATTTACGTAAGCCGTTTTGAGATGGAGGTTTTGTGTGTGTATGTGTGTAAAATAGGGGACTTAACAATTAGAGTAACGTGTGTGGGGTTAGAGTCGCGCACAATTAAATTCTACAGATCTACAGAGACTCTATAGGGATATGGCTACTCTCTGTATTCACACCCTATATCAAGCAGGCGGAGGTACATCAGGAGCACAGTCAGACCACTTTGGACAGTTTAGCTTCTGTCCTAAACCGTCAATCGCACTCCCAGGGTCTCGGGGATATCTATGAAAACTCAAACCCTAAACCAAGGTCTTAGGTTGGGGTTTCGGGTGTAAGGTTTAGGGTTTGGGTTCAGGGCTTGGGGTTTAGGTTAGGGTTTAGGGCTGGACCAGGGGTTTAGGGTTCAGGGAAAGGGTTCCGGGTTACTAGCGCCCTGGGGCAAGGGTTGGGGGTGTAGGGGGCTTCATCAGCATCCCTCAAAGCTCACTCCCTCTGCGTTCCCCTGCGTGGAGATGGGCGAGGATTTCGAACAACACCTGCCGCAACTTTACTTGGAGGATTCGGGTCCATCATGAGGAACCCTGGGATAAACCGTGGCTTTCTTATCAAGTTCCTACCCTACCCTGCCTGGTGCAACGAGGTAAGATGTAAACAATATTGTGATAAAGTCATAGCACATCACAACCCTATGAGGATCCCGTTAAGGGTGCATTTATCTCTACTTACTATTTGCCTACTTTCTAAGTCCTCGACGCATCGAAGTGGGTTGCAAGGGCTGCTAGCAGATTTTTGAACATGGACGGCATATTGCCACCTGGGATGCCGTTGCTTCAGTCACTGGAAATAAAAACCCTGTTAAACCCTAAAGCCAGCTAAACAGGAGAATCAGAGTACCATGGGTGGTTTCCCACCCAGAACTCATACCAGTCAACCGGTCCCAGCCGCAGTAACCGTTCCATTGCAAAGCCCTAAACCAAAAACCCCTCGACCCCAAGCGGTTTCCCAAAGTCTGGACTTTGCCATGGCCTGGTAAACGTCCGGGTAGTACTTGGGGGGTCGGGGGACTTCGCAAGTAGCGATCCTGTAGACTTGTGTATCATAACCCCGATCAGGACCCCTTTTATAGACAACTTAAACCTCTATACTTACTAGCTACTTAAGTATTTACTAAAGCCCCCGACCCTCCAAACAGGTGGGTGTGATGTAAAGCGGAATGGGCTCGGACACAGCTGAAAGTACAAGCCTTACCCTCAACACTAAACCTCGAAGTTTAACCTAAACAGCGGTAAGCCCAAAAACGGAACAATTTGAGGATTCTAGAACCCTTGCAGGAACCTTTTACAGGAGCCCATTTTTGAACCCTTAAAGGAACCTTCGAAGCAAGTGGCACCTCCAAGGCGCGCCGGTGGCGTATCGCCCAACACCTGGGGTAGCGGCACGTCTTCAAGGCTTTGGAGTAGAACTTCATCCACAGGTTTTAGGAAGGTTTCTACAGGGATCAGTGTAGGGTTTTACAGGGTTTCATAAGGTGTCTTTGCAACAACTCTAAACAGATTTACAATGGTTTAGGGTTCGTCGTGCAGTGGTTTCGGCGGTAGACCATAGTAGCCCAGTCACCCGTATTCGGGTTGCGCGGGTTTAGAGTCACTGGAGTAAGTGCACTATGAAGTTTATGTAAGATTCGAGGTTCGGTAATCCACTATATAGAGTTGGGCTTCTGGCTTCTGAGGCAACATGAAACCCACCGTTCGAAAGGACGGCAACAGATAATGGGCCCTGATAGTCCTGATAGGCCCCGTACATGCATGTGTGTACATATACCTATGCCTATACATATACATATACATATACATGAACATGATCATATATCATATATCATATACATATACATATACATATACATCTACATATACATCTACATATACATATACATACACATATGCACATACATATACATATACATATGCATATACATATACATATACATATCCATATCCACATACATGCATGCATGCATACATACATACATATGTGTATATATATAAGTTTATAGGTACTTACTTAATAAATTGATTTGTGTATGTTACCTTGCATTTGTTTGTATGCATGCAGATGTGTGCGCCCGTGCGTACACATACACGTACCTACGGACAAGCATATGCTCATAACACATTCAGCCCCAAACCCTAAACACTTTACGGTGAAGAGATTTGCGTATGGCTTTATGTCTTGCACCCGCAGCACCCAAAACAACAAACACTGACCCACACTCCTACTACCCTATTTAAACCCCATGCCCTGAATCCAAACATCTGAACCCAACAAAAGCTTGTCGTCTCAGCTCCGGGCGGAGCTGCTTGAAAAGCCACCTCAAAGGCTTGAGTCTACTCTCTTTCGGAGAGCAAACGAAACCTTATCCTTACCTGGACCCCTAATAACCTTCCTTTTTGGGGTTCCCTAATATGATCTCTTTATATCAGTCCTAAAAAGGTAGGTTACTTGGGGTTAAGGTAGGGTTTAGGATGATGTAGGGCTTCAGGCTGTGGGTTTCAAGTTTAGGATGTTTGCGGCCTTAGGGTTCCTGGTTCCCTGTTGGGGCTATATTAAACATGATCATTTTAATCTTTCTTGGGTTTCTTATACCCTAAACCCTAAACAAAATTGTATCCGACAAGGACCCAGGTTCAGGAGAGCGAAGGGTTGAGGGTTTTGGCTGTTTTAGGGTTTCGGAGGTTTCAGGGACAAGGATGGTCAATGGTTTGGAGTTCAGGGTTTGCGGTTTAAGGTTTAGGGTTTAGGGTTTGCGGTTTAGGGTTTAGGATGGTGTGTAGGATTTTGGGAAGCGAGGGTCGGATTTTTGAGTGTCGACAATTTACGGTTTAGGGCGTAGTAGGCTGCTGGGATTTGGGGATCAGGGAATGGGGTTTAGCGCCTAGCATCTAAATAAGATCTGAACAAGACCCTGAGACTCATAACCAAGGCACTACTCTCAACAGCCTCCTTGGGCTTGGGGATTGGTGAAAAACGTTCTGATCAAGTCTTGCCCATGAAAGGCCCATACCCTATAGTAAACCTTATAGAACACTTACAGAAACGCCTGGCAATTCGAGGCTTCCGGTGATCTGCTTGCGGGTTCCGTGGGCTTCGACGTCCACAGCTTAACATTTTCTAGTGTATGGATGATTTTCCCGGGACTTTGAGTTGTCTAGGGCCCTAATGGCTGCAAACCCGAACGACCCCTTGGTTGGGGTTGATATACGGTGCAGCGGATGTTGAAAAATGGAACCTAAACCCCTGGACCCCAAACCCATTTGAACTCCGCTCACATCAGCCCAAGCTGACAGGTCCAAACGGCATGAGTCTCGAATGCAACCCTAAACCCTCAACCAGCCTATAAACTCGAAGCCTAAAGCCCTAAACTCAAAACCCTAGACCCTAAGCCCTAAAATCCTAGACCCTAAATCCTGACCTCTAAACCCTGAAACCCTACCTTAACCTCAAACAACCTACCAGTACCTCTTTAAACACTCATATAAGGAAATCATAAGAAGGAACCCTAAAAATTATAGATGTCTTAGGGTCCAGGTAGACCCTAAATCCTCATCCCGAAAGCCTAAACCAAGAGACGGCCTATGCTGCCGCTTGTGGACGACTCCAGCGCAGATCCTGCTAGGGGGCTTTAGGGTTTAGGGTTTAGGGGGCTCATCTACCTAAATCTACCAAAATAGTAGAAGCCAGAAAGTCTTAAGGGCTCAGTATGGGGCTGAGCACCCGAGCCCGAAAAAGGTTAACCTTTTCAATTATGGTAGGGTTATATGGGAGTTTCCGAAAATTAGGGGTACCCTATTTGGGGGTCCTTATAATAAGGATCCTACTATTTAGGGTACTATATTATCCATAGGGTCCCCTATTTTCGGAAACTCTCATATAAACCCCACGAGGTTAAAGGTTACGTACGCAGCTACTAAGAAGTGGGAACATAATTATCCGCATGCCCCTCAGGTAAAGGAGAGGCAATCCTAGCACTAATCATCCTAAACCCGCGTTCCAACTTTCTGGAGTTCACCATATCACTTAACTAAAGGAACATACCTCATATTATGATAGGATTTCTAGTATGACTGAAAGTATATTCCTTATTATATTCCTTAATAAAGGGATATTGGAAGGTTTCTCGGTTTTGAAGCTTACTTAACACGGAGAACCCATAGCAAACAGGGGCATAAGGATACTCTTGGATGATGTAGTATGAAACTTGAAGGTCTTAGTTGCTGAGTTCATAAGCCCCAAAAAGTGTACACTTTTTGTTTCATAGTGGGTAATATTATCCCAAAAAGTGTAAAGTGTATCCACTCAGATACTAAGAGCTTTTTTGGTGCTTTGGCCCACGGTTTGGAGCGTGAGGTTCACTACTTAGATTTCTAGATGCTACTTGGAGGTGGCTATGGGTAGGATTTCCAGCAGCGACAGATCTAGACATAAGTAGCTAGACCCAATTACAGCAGGGATCACCAAACCAAAACCTACTTCCCATGGATGTGTCAAACCGTGCGTCAGATCCTACCACCTTAAAAGCGTCCACGACGTTTCAGAGTTTGGTATTAAAGAAGCAAGTAGTAAACCCAAACACCCATAACCCCCTATAAACCTAAATGACGCTTATACTCCCATCCGCAAGGCCCAGTTGATCAAGTAGTAGGGCATTGGGTCGCAACGGCCATTCAGAGTGTGCATTCTTTGCAGATTCTTGGCATGAAGCCTATATAGGAGTTTCCGAAAATTAGGGGTACCTCATTTTGGGGTCCTTATAATAAGGATCCTACTGTTTAGGGTACTAGATTAGGGTCCCCTATTTTCGGAAACTCCCATATGGGCACTGGGAACCTCAAAGAATTGATACTGGGCTTTTAAGTAACCAGGGAGAAGAAAGTATAAACCTGTATTTCGTAGTGGTTCCTTTAAGAAAAACAGTATTAAAGTATGGTACTCCAAAGCCCAGGATATCTCTACTTAAACCTTCAAGTCGGATGACTGGCGCCCGAGATGCTTTACCTATAGGGGATGGACCCCAAACAACACAGGGCTTGAACTCTCTGCGTAATCTCTGGGATTCAAGGGTGTCTGCCCGGCTGAAGGCCCCATAATGAGCAAGCGAAGCCCTACACGCCGAAACCCGGAATCCACCAAAACCTGACAAAGAAGACCAGTGAATCCCAAAGCACCCAGGACGAAACTTTTCCCCGAAACTCCAAAGCAGGAGTCGCCACCAGTCCCTGAACCTACGATTCCCGTGCTAGACCCAGCAGCAGCAGCAAGAGGAGAAAGAGCAACAGTAGCATTGGCAGCGGTAGTAAGATGATCTTGCAACATGTTCATGCCGCGACTTGGTACTCCTAGCTGGTGGTATGCTACCCGAAACGAATCCATCAGACCCCTCTTCCCGCATACATGAGCTTGAAACACCTTGGAGAAAGAGTAAAAAGCCTTCGGTCACATATTTCCACGGTTTCGGGCTTGCGGTTCAAGGCCTACCGTTTGCCGGTTTTGCGGGTTGCAGCTACGAGGCCATAACCAGAAAACCACTAAACGCCAAACCCTAAACCGTAAATCCTAACCCCCAAACCACTAACAAGCATCGTGCCTGGACTCGTACTGCGAGACCCCACCTTCCCAGTCACATGCATCAAGTCTACATTGCGATACAAATAGACCCTAATATAGTCCCCCAAATAGTAGGATCCTTATGATAAGGACCTCAAAATAAGGTACCCCTAATTTTTGGAAACTCCCATATAGATGCAAATATTATGCATAGGCATGCATTTTGTAGACCCCAAAAAGTTGGGAACCGGATTAATGACGAATAGTACTGGGATTCCCTATGCATTATTCTTAAGGATTGAGGCTATTGGGTTTCCAACTTTGGGGCTTCTACTGTAGCTGCTCGGAAATCGCAAGGCTGCGGACGAAACGTGAACAAGATCTCAAACACAAACGGTGAAACCAACCAACGCCGAACCCTTGCCGTTGCTACCTAAACCCTACCTGGACCCTAAAGACCCTACCTTATTTTCAGGGTTCCCTATGATGATTTCCTTATATAGGTCCGTAAAAACGTAGGTTATTTTGGGTTAAGGTATACCCTAAACTCTGCCTTTTGTGGTTTTAACCACGACTTTGCATGTCCGGTGCAGCTTGAAAGTCTCAATCGCAGTCTCCAAGCAGATCGCCGCCGGTGTGGAGCGTGCTTGCTGTTGGGTACCAGTCCAGATTAGGGGTCATATCAAAGGCTATACATATAACACAGTGCACAAATATATATATATATATGCATATTGATTGTATGTAATATCCAACTGTTACAGGGTGGAGGCAGTACCCGAGCTGTGTCAAGAAAGCCCGGATGCTTTGGAGTGTCGGCCCTGAGTTCCGGGCAGTTCCAGTCCTGCATGGGCATGAAGCCCTACTTACGTATAAATGGATATATACATACACATGATATATATATATATGTATATATATATATGTATATGTATATATGTACATGTATACATACAATATCAGATCTAGGGTTTAGGGTTATATGTATATGAATACATACACTGTCAGATTAAATCGTTCTATCCATGGCCCTGGTGATCGCTTTGGTTCCAGCTCCAGCTCCCTTGGCCATGGTCATCGTATTGGCCATGTTGCCCGCAACTTCCGCTGCCATCCCTGTTCGGATATTTGGAGGTTCATGGGTGGTTATAAGTGAGGGTTATAAGTGGGATAGCTATACTTATAACCCATATTAGAGGACTGATAACCCCACTTACAACTACCCATGAACCTCCAAGCAATATAGGGGCCTTAATAATTAGAATATGGTTTTGGGGGGTTCCTTCTTATAACTATAGTATAGTATACCTCCAAACCCTAGTCTAATTATTAAGGCCCCTATGTTGAACCCTGAACCGTGTTAGCTTTCAATGGGGTCGCTCTTGTCGACTTCCCCCTTACAGATTGCCGGAGACATCCCAGATCTGGGTTCAGGGTTTAGGCTTAGGGGTTTAGGTTTTAGGGTTTAAGGGTTTAGGGTTTAGGGTTCAGGATTTACGGCGTTTTGGAGTCGCTGGGTTCAAGGTTCAGGAGTTGGGTCTTTGGGGCCAGGGCCGAAACTCCAAAACCTCAACCCTTCAACCCTAAACCCTAAACCCTTCAACCCTAAACGTCAGGCTGAGCCCGAGAACTCGAATCCCTGATTAGGGTTGGTAGCTGTTGATGGACAAAATCCTGCATGACCCTAAGGACCCTAAACTATGGGAATTATGGCCGTATCCCTAAAGGGTTCCTTTAAAGGGATCATATAGGCTACTATAAGGGATCTGTAGGGTTTAGGGTATGGGAATTATGGTATATTCCTTATAATGGGTAATGCAGGATTTTGTCCATCAACAGTAGCTGTGTAGCCGGTGGCAAGAAGGACGCAAAAGATTCAGCAACTACTCAGCAGCAACTGTTGCTCTTGGCTGTGGGCTACGCCTTAAACTTAAGATCTGCGCCATCGAAGCCCGCATCCCTCACTCTCACAACATAAGTAGGGTTTAGGGGTGCATTTGACCCAGAGTCATAAACCCTTATCCCTAAATCCCTAAACCCTAAACCCTAAACCCTTATCCCTAAATCCCTAAACCCTAAACCCTAAACCCTAAACCCTTATCCCTAAATCCCTAAAACCTGAAGCCCTGAAACCTCGAGCCCAGAGCCCCAGATATGAACCTGCATCGGGTTAGGGTTTAAAACAATCATAGGGACCCTTAGTGGGGTAGGGGGAGGGGGGGTAGGGGGCCTTAATGCCCATAATAAGGACCTAATAAGGCCTATTTAAGGAAGTATAGTCCCCTACCCCCCTCCCNGGTAGGGGGAGGGGGGGTAGGGGGCCTTAATGCCCATAATAAGGACCTAATAAGGCCTATTTAAGGAAGTATAGTCCCCTACCCCCCTCCCCCCTACCCCCCTAAGGGTCCCTATGAAACAAGTACCCTAAATCCTAAACCGTAACCCCTAAACCCCAGACCTACTGTTGATGGACAAAATCCTGCATTACCCATTATAAGGAATATACCATAATTCCCATAGTTTAGGGTCCTTAGGGTAATGCAGGATTTTGTCCATCAACAGTATCCCCTACACTCGAAACCCTAGACTCTAAGCCCCAAAGCCCCCTGAATACATCGTGGACCCCAAAAACCTGAACCCTCATCCGTCTCATCCCCAGCCCCCGGACCCAAAAGCCCTAAAGCCCTTAAAACCGGGGGGACTTGGTAAGTGGAAAATAAGTAGACCCTAAAACCTAAACCCCTAAACCCTAAACCGTGGCAAGTACCCTAAAACGGATACTGGGGCTATGATACTTAAACGTCTATGAGATAACTGCTTCCTAAGCCCCGGCGGCAAATCTACGGCCCCGGCGCCAGACGGAGGAACGTTGGCACCTGCCAGCGTTCCGACATGTCTTTGGGCTTGCAGTTCCGGGCACCTTGAACCAAAACTCGGAGGTCAGTATAGGGGCCTTGACAGTTGGAATAGGGTTTGGGGAATTATTAGGACCCTAAACCCTAAACCCTAAACCCTAATTGTTCTAGTAGACGCATGATAGGGAGCCCTTAGGAGAAGTACTACAATTTATGCAGGCTTCTACAATAGACCTGCGGGGCTCAGGAGCTGCAACGTTGGAGGCCTCTAGGCCCAGACCTTCCAAAACCCCTTAATTAAGGAATATTCCTTAAATCATATTGGGGATCCTATTATAGATTAAGGTATATTCCTTAAATCATATTAGGAATCCTATTATAGATTAAGGTATATTCCTTAAATCATATTAGGGATCCTATTATAGATTAAGGTATATTCCTTAATTAAGGGGTTTTGGAGGCTCTGGGGGGGGTCGGAGTCGTAACGTCCAGGGGGATTTTTTGGACAAGGCTTATGTTTTCTGGCCTAGCTGTGGGTGGTTGTCAAAATTAGGGTCCCTTTTTGGGTACCCTAAATAGTAGGTGCCGTATATTAGGGACCCAAAAAGGGACCATAATTTTGACAGCACCTATTATTTAGGGTACCGAAAAAGGGACCACAATTTTGACAGCCACTCATGTGGCCAGAGCAGAGATCTGGAATAGTAGGTCCGCGCAACAAAACACCGCCAACAGAAAACACAAGGGAAACCCAAACCCCAATCCTGATTCTGCAGTAGTTGCTGTTGTTGGGAAAAGGAAAGCAACTTTAAAGCCGAATATCCCGAGCCCAGAGACTCCAAGACCTTCCATTTAAAGACCCCCGGTGAGAATGAAAAGAATGAAAAATGCTGAATCACAAGTATGATGAAGACCGCCTCGACGCCGTGCTGGCTGTCGAGCGACCTGGGTAATTAGGCGGCATATAACAGGGATTCAACAGTTCGAATAAGGCTATGGGCTGTAAGAAAGTGTATTTATGCAGGGACTATAAAATGATCCGGGCTTACGCCCTAAACTCGTAATCCTGAGTTGCCAACACCAATTTGATCCATTGTACCTTCTCAACAATTCCATTAAGAGGCAGCGTGAAATAGCACAAACAACGATACATGCAACCAAGAGTCAACTAAAGTGTAAGGATCATTGTCTCAGTTCAGCCCTGGAAAGCCTTCACAGTGTCCATCCCCCCACAGCTACGGCTTCTGCTATACACAGATAATGTAACTCAGGTACAACGCCCCCTACACTCTAAACCTTAAACCCAAACCAGGCTCGACTCTACCCGCAAAAAAACTGTCACTGTTTCACCCTGATGATAGAGAAGCGAAAAGCCCAGTTTAAACCCGCCAACAAGACAAATCCTATACCCTCAAGCAACCAAGCAGACTTGTCAAACGAAAAGGCACAATTCCGAACAAGACAGTCCCAAACTCATAAAGCCACACCAAAAGACGTATGAAACCTTTGTGATTCATACATACATACTACATATATATACACACACACATCATCTAGAATATGAACACCTCCTCATAGAACCAGAAAAGCTCATAATGGTGGTCTTGCCAGGGCCCCTTGCTGCGAGGAGAAGGTCCGTGGAGAAGCACGTTCTCAGACCTCATGTTAGCATTCTTGTAAGGGCTCCTTGATTCTCAGAACTCTATACGGTTTCTATGGGCCTCTATCGGGTTGAAAATAATATTCTTTGGTTGCAAAGGGGCTTTGTGCTATACGGTTTCTATGGGTCTTCATCGTGTTGAACATGGGGGCTTTGATTATCAGAACAGGGTTGGCACAATGTAGGGGCCTGAAATACTGAGAATAGTGTTGGGGGCCCATATATACCATAACTAAAATAAGGAACCCCCAAAATAGTATAGGTCATTCTCAAAGCCCCTGTACTAAATCAATCGAATAGCCCTCCTAGTAGCCCTTAAAGGAGCCCTTTCAAGGAACCCCATTCTAGGTATTAAGGTCGCTATACTCAAGCCTCCTAGTACCCTTGTAGGATCCCCTAAAGATGCCCTTTAAAGGAACCCTAGGAGCCCTTTAAAGGAACCCTGTTCTCATGATTAAGGCGCCTATATTACCCAGTTTTCCGGCTCCAGGTGTGGTCCCCAAAACTCCCAAAACCGATTACGGAAGATGCCTCAAAGGGTTTAGGGTTTAGGGGTTTAGGGTTTAGGGTTTGGGGTCTAGAGTTTAGGGTTTAGGGTTGCTGCAAGCGTTGACAGCTTTCCTCTATCAATTAAAGTGAACCTCGTCTTTCAGCATCACCCAAAGTGCCTTGCCAGTGCAAAGTCCGTGTATTGCGTCTTAGGGATGCTCATGGCTCCTGCTAGGAAGCCAACTTACTTCGATTTTATAACTGCGATTTATGGCCCGATTCAAATTTAATTTAAATTTAGGCAATTGAGCTGAGGCTGTGGGTAGGAAGTCGGTTTCTGGGAGGGTCGGGGGCTTTAGTAAGCAGGCAACATGTAGACTTATAAGCACCTGAACGAGATCCTACTTGGTATGGTACTTATGGTTTATATGAGAGTTTCCGAAAATAGGGGATCCTAATATAGTAACCCAAATAGTAGGATCCCTACTGTAAGGACCCCAAAATAAGGTACCCCTAATTTTCGGAAACTCCCATATTAAGTATCTACTTACGAAGACGCGGACCCTCCATGCAGAAGTGCACCGCCCCCGCAACTACCGGTGACTCATCCAACTCCCGGTGACTCATCCAAGTCCCCGCGCCCAAGCTTCTGGTACTCGGAATGGAATTCCTCCGCTGACAAGGTTTAGGGTTTAGGCATTCAGAAAACATACCGTCGGACCCAATTAAGTTCTCGGACACCCCCAAATCGGGGCACACAGACGAAAGCCCGGGTTTCTATAACACGCTGGCAATGTACCCCAAGGTTGATGTTATCGATGCTACCCCAGAGGGTCCATACACATTACCCTTATGGAATTAGGTCCCAAGAAACCCTTCTTGTCATGGTTTGGGGACCTAATTCCACAATTAGTAGTATATTACATATGAACCCTCAATCCTAGCCCCTAAACCCTAAACCTTCATAGTACATATGGACGCTTCTGGGTATGACAGTGAAAGATGCCCCAACCCTAAACCCGTAGCCCTAAACCCCACAGACAGAAACCAAGTCCAAACTTGTGACTTTCTCCAAATCAAGTCCATGCCCGAAAATCCCAACACAGCGTACAGGCCCCCAAACCCTTACTATATAGATACATAGATAGATAGATAGATAGTTTGAGAGGTTTAGGGCTTGATGCTTGGGGTTTAGGCTTTCGGATGCCAACACGCCCAAAGACTAAGCATGAACGACAGCCTACAACGCCCTGCATCCTCAACCCTCGATCTTCTGGGCTTAGGGTTCAGAGGTTCTGGGTTTAGGGTGTTTGAGCCCACGAACTACTTACAGCTTAATTCCCCTTAATAATCCTTGCATAACTATAGCACTCTTATCACAGCCTCCGCAAAGTTCCCTGTGCAGGGCCTTCCGAAGCGTTCCCTACCTCCATACTCCGGTCACAAACCAGCCTACGACCAATAGAGTTACGACCAATACTTGGAAGGTCGGGGGACTTAGTAAGTAGTTATTTTAGAGACTGTTAAGTACCATAACCCCAATTGGCATCCCTTTTCGGATACTTACAAGTCTACTCATTATCTACTTACTAAGTCCCCCGACCCTCCAAGTAGAGTTCAGGCCTTTTGGTTTAGGACTGAAACACCCGACCACCTTTGCTTGACGCTTCGGAGGCGGTGATGAGGAGGGCCTTTTGGAGTCTAGGGTGTAGGGGTTCAAGCGTGCTTGCAGCTCCGATTCGCGTACGATAAAGCTTCAACACCCTAACGTCTAGAATTCTAGAATCCTTGACCATGTGCCCTCCCATGTAAAACAGAAGCCTGATTATTCATAAATACTAGATTATGTTTCTTATGGCTCCCTGTTTTGACTGTACTATAATATGCCCCAAAACCCTAGTCTTGTTATCAAGGCATCTGTAATAGCCCTTCCCAGCCTTAAACTATAAACCCTAAACCCTCCAGAAACCTTCGAAAGTAGGGGTGCGAGCCTGCCGGGTCGAAGGGGCCCTGGCGCCGGCTCCTGGTGTGCATCCCAAGCTGTTATTGGTTTAGAGTTCAGGGTTTAGGATTTCTCCCGGTGCCCATCCGGGCTTCTGCTTAAAGCTGTTGTGCCAGCGACTCGTAGCATCTTCATCCTTATCACTGCTGCATTGCTATGGTTACTAGCAATACAACTGTATCGTCAGTTCTCACGTGGTTAAAAACTTGCCGCTATTGACACTGCAAAAAGTTGATGGTGCTCATTATGCGACCTCAACAACTATTATCATTCCTGCTACTATGACAAGTATCATCATGGTCATCAGCACTTGAAGGCATGATGTAGTATGAATATCATGGCTGTCAATTCTACGACGATTCTGATAGCCACTATCTGCACTGGCATCGCAATCATGATGATCACTTTATCGTCAGAACAATCATAATACTGACCATCATGTTTGCCATCATTGTCAATCGTTAAAAGTGTTAACATGGCTGCCGTCGTCATTACCATGCAGGTAGTTTGGCTGCGACAAAACAACCGTGCGGTGTCTGAGATCGGCGGAGTTCGATGTTGGTTGAGGTTGGCTGGAGAGGCATCTTCTGTGCCCGCCATGTTAACGCCTGTAAACCCCTTTTTGAAACCCTGGAAGGTGCCGTTGAAGCTTTATTGAAAGAAATCCTATAAAACCAGATGTACATTTATCTATAGATAGATCATCTTATCGCTCGCTCGCTCGCTCGCTCTCTCTCTCTCTCTCTCGCGCTCTCTCTGGCCTCCGGAAAGTCAGCAGAAGGAGGTCGGCCCATGTACCTTCCAAAGGGTGGCGAAAGGCTTGCGACTTGTCGCTGTCGGGTTTTCGAGGCTTAATGGACTTTAGTTGGTCTTGATGGGTCTTTCTGGGTTTTACATGGTTTTGTAGGCGTTTAGGGGTTGAGAGTTCAGGTGTCTAGAGCTCAAGGTTTAGAGTTTAAACTTTCGGTTTTTGGAGATCAAGGCTTATGGTTTAGTCCTAGACCCTAAACCGGTTCTCCCAAATATACACAGTAATGCAGGGTCTAGAGTCTAGGGCTTATTGGACTGTTCAGAGTTCGAGAAGGTTGGGGCTTGTTTAGGTTGCGTAGAATGTAGGTCAGTCCTTGCAGATCTTGCTGCAGGTGTTTGGGCCTTTTTGAAGCTGCTCGCACTGCCAACTCCCTGAAAACAAGCCTGTGAGTGAGAGAAGACGAACAAATACAAGCACAAGGTCCAGGTGAGAACAGGCACAAAACATCCATGTAATCCGTTAAACGAAGCTGACACAGGGACTGTTGCACTCTGCTCTTGGGTGTTCCTCTACGAGGAGAGTACGCGCAGCCCGAAAACTATCATGTATGCGGAGAGCTGGGCACAATCGAGGTCTCAGCGAAACCAGTTTGCCTCCAAGCAAACACCGACACAGCGACCAGAGGGGAATGCTGCTAATAATTCGTCGGGCAGCCTGGGCCCTAGGCCCTGACAATTGAATTCCAGAGCCTAAACCATAAATCCAAGAAGCCTCTATGACACCTTTTCGAAACACCATGGATTGCTATGGGAAGAGCACAAAGAATCCTAAATCCCAGGCCCCTAAACCCATACAAAACCCTAAACCTTAAACCTCTCTAAAACCCTAACCCCCCCCCCCCAAACCTCTATAAAACCCTAAACCCTAAACCCCTAAACCCCTAAACCCTAAACCCTAAACCCTAAACCCCTAAACCCTAAACCCCTAAACCCTAAACCCTGAACCCTAAACCCTAAATATCATTTAAAGGACCTCTCAAGGTTGAACTCCTCCATGGCTGGCTGCTTGCGCCTGGCGAAGATTGGAGCTCCGTTGTAGATATCGGTATTTCCGAAAATTAGGGGTACCTTAGATTTCCTTTAAAGGGATCCTTTAAGGGTTCCTTTACGGGTTCCTTCAAGGGATCTATAAGGGTTCTATAAAGGGTTTAGGGTTTCCGAAAATTAGGGGACCCTGACTTTGGGGTCCGTATAAAAAGGATCCTACTTTTTAGGGAACTATAGTAGGGCCCCCTATTTTCGGACACCTCCATATCGGGGTTTTGGTGTTTCGTGTTCCGGATTAGCTTTTAATTATTGAAGGGGGGGGCTTGGTTGTCGCTTAGCGGTTCAGGGCGTAGGGTTTAGGGTTTAGGATTTCGGTTTAGGGTTTAGTGCTTAGAATTTAGGGGTTTAGGGGAAGTCTCTTTGCATGTCTGCCAATCAGCGTTCCTGAACAGTATAATATGTGGCCTCTCAACGTACCTGTAGGGACCAACCCAATGAACCCTGAAACGCACCCTGAACCCTAACCCCGACGCCCGGAACATGAGAATCCCATGAAGCTGCAAGTATAGCACCTCCGATAAGCTGCTAAGACTTGCCGGCCCCTTGTTCCGAAGCCTTGATATACTTGGAGGGCCGGTGGACTTTAGTAAGTGGGCTTTAAGTAGGCTTGTAAGCACCCCCAGAAAGGAGCCTAACTGGGGTTACGATATTTACAAGTGCGAGGTTCCGAAAATTAGGGGTACCTATTTTGGGGGTCCTTGTAATAAAGATCCTACTATTTAGGGTACTATATTAGGGTCCCCTATTTTCGGAAACTCCCAAGTCTGTAAGATAACTACTTACACTACAAAGTCCCACGGCCCTCCTAGCAACCGGACCGTACGGACCAAAAAAAACTCAAAAGGAAGGGCCCTGTACCCTTGTAGTATGAATCCCTAATCTAACTGGCCCAAAACCCAATGAAATGAATGTTGAAACTTTCAGAATCGACTAACTACCTTATAAGAACCCCAAAAGTTGAAAAGTTGAGTTTACAGCCAATAAGAAATATGGTGTATGGAAGGGCTTTCGTCCTCAAGGGAGATAGCATTCTTACAAACCGCGTCGCTTGTCGCAAGCCGGCCAACTTTGCAAGATTTTCCTGGCCAGGGAAGAGCCTAGACCCTAAAACCTAACCCCTAAACCCTAAGCCTCAAACCCTAAACCCTAAACCCTAATAAGCACTCCACCCAGCGATCCCCAAAGCCCTAAACCTTGTTTGAAGAACACAAAGTCGGTACTAGTGGGCATCTTTCGTGATGGAAAGCCCTGGCCCCGAACCCTAAGCCGTCTCTGGCCCATAAATAACCTATCTGCTTCATACTAAGGAGCACGAATCAGGCATAGAGGGCTCAAGCAAACCCTCAAAATCACCCTTTCCCGATGCCTGACTGCGTCCAATCGTTCTAGCGCCGCTCGCAGGGCGGGGTCTGCACGGTGCTCCTGGAGTTCCAAGATGTATGGGGCAGAAGGAATTCTGGGCTTATAGAATGCTTCGCATGTAGCGTTTGAGTCGCCAGGTGTAGGGATTTTTGGTACTGTATCGGATCCAGGACGAGGTTCCCTTATCTAGGTGGGGCTTTTAAGGCTTTTGAAAAATATTAGTAAATAAGATCCTCTTCAGCCCAATAAGGGAACATATAAAAAGTCCAAAAGTCCCTTTAGAACCACAATATAAATACTATTTTTGATATTCTCTTGGGCTTTATATGAATAAAAATAAGAAAGTAATTCCTAAGGAGACTAAAGTTACGTTCGAATCCTTGAGGCTCAGGTTGAATGGGCTTACTTGGAGAGTCGGGGGACTTAGTAACTAGTTATTTTGGAGACTTATAAGTACCATAACCCCAATTAGGGTCCCTTTTAGGGTACTCATAAGTCTACTAAGTCCCCCGACCCTCCAAGTAGGGGAAGCGTGCTTTGCGACGGAGGCTTGGGAGATCGGGGGTCCTGCAGTTCGGAGTTTTGGGGCTTAGGGTTTTGGGTTTTGGGGTTTAGGGTTTAGGGTTTTGGGGGGTAGGGTTTAGGGTTTAGGGTTTAGGGTTTTGGGGTTTAGGGTTTAGGGTTTAGGGTTTTGGGGTTTAGGTTTAGGGTTTAGGGTGTAGGGCTTTAGTGAATGCTTAAAGCTCGCAGTGTTGAGATTGAGATGCGACCCACTGCAGTGATGTCGGGGTCCTTAATTTAAGTAAAACTGCATCATGACGAAACTCCGACCGCCCTCACCCCTGAACCATACGCACTAAACCCGAAACCCTCCGCCCCCTTAACCCCCGAATACCAAACCCAGGCCCTAAACTCTGCACCCGAAGGCCCACAACTCTCTAACCCTACACCCTAAAACCTCTAAACAACCCTCCAAACCCTAAAAACCTACAAGCCCCTAAAAACCCTACAAGCCCTGAAAAACCCACACCACGATGCTTGGCCTCCACCCCGCGGCTGCTGAGAGGCTGCGCATCGGCGACTGCGAGTGGCGGGCTGTCTCTTTAGAGCTTGGACGCCCTACGGACGAGGGTTTAGGGTTTAGGGGCTAAGGAATTAAGGGTTTAGGGTTTAGGATTAGGATTTAGGGGTTTAGAGCTTGGGGTTTAGGGTTTAGGGTGAACCCTGAAAGAACTTAAGGTACATATACCAGATAGCGGGTTCACAGTGCGAGAGCATAATGTAGGAACCTGATTCAGAAACCTTGGGCCTAAAACCCCAAAGGGGTAGGTTTCATATAAAGAACCCTAATAAAGGCCCTAGGATTCTTAATCAGGTTCCTACATTAAGGCTCTTAGGCTCCTCCTTTTATAAAGGTCATCTGGTCCTCAAGGAGGGCTCAGGGCTGAGGGTGGAGGACAGGCAAGGGTTTAGGGTTGAGGGCTCAGGGGTTTAGGGTTTAGGGTTGAGGGCTCAGGGGTTTAGGGTTGAGGGCTCAGGGGTTTAGGGTTTAGGGTTGAGGGCTCAGGGGTTTAGGGTTGAGGGCTCAGTGGTTTAGGGTTTAGGGCCCCTAACACTGATTCCCTGCCTTCGTCCTCGTCGGAGGCCTTTGCGACCTCATCGGGCATCGCACGGCGCTGCCCTGCACCCGGCGTGAACAGTCTGTTTTAAGGTTTCGGGCTTAGGGTTTCGGGTTATGGGGTTCAGGGTTTAGGGTTTAGGGGTTCAGGGTTTAGGGTTTAGGGTTCAGGGTTTAGGGGTTCAGGGTTTAGGGTTTAGGGCCGTTGGGGGTTGCAGCCTGTGGTTTGGGGTCTCGGGTTTAAGGCTGACCGGGCCAAGGTCGAGCTCTGCGATGGCTTGCGGTGCATTCTTTATTCTTTCATGAAATGCAAGGGCTTTGCAAGGCTGAGAGCTTAGGATTCATCCAGATTTCTTCTAGGTTTGCAAGAAGGACCCGAAACCGTGAACCGTATACCTCAGCCCTTTGCCCCAAACTCTCCACAAAGCTAAAGCCTAAACCCCTAAACCCCCCTAAACCCCTTAAACTCCCCTAAACCCCTAAACCCCTAAACCCCCAAACCCTAAACCCCTAAAACCCTAAACCCCTAAACCCCTAAACCCTAAACCCCAAAACCCCCCTAAACCCCTAAACCCTAACCCCCTAAACCACTAAACCCAAAGCCCCTAAACCCCTAAAACCCTAAACCCTAAACCCCCTAAAACCCTAAACCCCTAAGCCCCTAAACCCCTAAACCCCTAAACCTTAAACCCCCAACTCAAGAATCGAGCGTAAAGCCCCCTCTCTAGGCACTAGACCCGAAGCCCCAAGCACTAAAACCACGAAAAGCCTAACCCCCTAAACCCTAAACCCTTTAGATCCCTTACAGAGCCCAAATAGATCCCTTTTAAAGGAACCCTAAAGGAACCCTAAACCCGTGAACGGCAGGAGGAGATAGACCCCTAAACGCTCCCTGGACTTAAACTTAACCTTCCTGCAAACCTACCCGCAAAGCTGCCCCCAGTGCCACGGTTTAGGGTTTTTAGGGTTTAGGGTTTAGGGTTTAGGGCTTTAGGGTTTTAGGGTTTAGGGTTTTTAGGGTTTAGGGTTTGGTTCAGAACTCGATGAGAGTGCGCTTCTGAACGCCCGGCCCGCTTCTGGGTTGGATGTCTTCGGCCCTAAACCCCGAGCCCAGTCAATCCCCTACAGCCGTAAACAGAGAGAGGACCATAAACCCTAAACCCTCAACCCCTCAACCCTAAACCCCTAAACCCCTAACCCCTAAACCCCTAAACCCCTAAACCCTAAAACCCTAAACCCCTAAACCCCCCTAAACCCCTAAACCCCTCAACCCCTAAACCCCTAAACCCGAAGCCCCCAAACCCTAAACCGTGGGTTGGGGAACCCGTCTCCCTGCCCGCCTTTATCGGAGGCCATTGGCTGAGCCTGTGAGGGGACCCCTCTTCAGGAGTTTAGGGATTCAAGGGTTTGGTGTTTTACGGTTTAGGGTTTAGGGGTTTAGGGGTTTAGGGTTTAGGGTTTAGGGATTCAAGGGTGTAGGGCTTCAGGCGTACAGAGTTTATAAGAGGGCCTTAGTAGTTCCAATATGGTATTTTTGCTGCGAGTGTCTGTGTGTATGTGTATGTATGTGTATATATATATATGTATATGTATGTACACATGTAGCAGAAAAGGAAAACACAGGAAAGTCGTACCTAGTATTACCAGTCAGTTACTCAGACGCCTACATAAGTATGACTTACTGTTAAGGGGGTTGGGTGTTATGTGGATGTCTTGGGGGTTGTTGTGGCTTAGGGTTTACGGTGCCCACACACACATTCACACATTCCACAAGCCACGTCAAGCCCAAACCCGAAGGAAACCAAGTAAAGAAATTCCTGGCCCTACAGAACTTCGCGTCCCACATCCCAAATCAATCCTCCAGTGTCATTCCAAGTCCGCTGGCCATTGCTGAGGCCTGCGACTCTAGAAGCAATGCAGCAACTACTGCTAAGTAGTAATCACGAGTAGCAACCACAAGATATGCTGTTGAGGATTCGTCTACATGGGGACCTCCATCATGCAAGTGGCATGGCCAGGGTAGCTTACAGGCTGCGTGAACCTTCCACCTAAACCAAAAACCGACTCATAAATGTAAGCCGGATTCCTCAAACCCTAATGCAAGAACCATAGAAACCGCAACTCCAAAATTATAAATGCTAATTAACACTTACGACCTAACCTTGAGCCAGAGCTCGCAGGTGCAATGCGTGTGCGGTGCACAAAGAACTGTTGGTGGGCCCTGACGTTTTCGAGCTTAGCATGTAAGGCATTGGGATTAGATTTTACGGCTTAGGACCTGTGCAGGATGTATTGTTTAGGGGTGGCAGGCCGAGGCTCTTAGATAGAAGCCTGATTTGTTGCCAAGACTATTCCTTGGAGGTCCGTAATGTCGAATTCGTGCTCCGGATTCGATCACCCAACCCTGAAACCCTCCCAAACACAAACAAACGTAACACACCCGGTGCAAGCGAATAAAGCCTTGCAAAATCCCGCAAAACCCTATACCATAAAAGCCCCAGTTGATAAAATTTGAACCCTAGACCCTAAGCCCTGAACCCAGATCCTAAACCCTAAAACCCGCATCCCTAAACCCTAAACCTCTGTTGTCTACGGTTTGAGGCCTAGCTCAGCCTTCAGGTTTTCCTAGGCGGTCTTTGTGGTGTTTAGGGTTTAGGGTTTAGGGTTTAGGGTTTAGGGTTAAGGCTCAAGGTTTAGGGTGTAGGGTTGAGGGTTTGGGGTTTAGGGTATAAGGGTTCTTCCCGGGATCTGCGATGGTTGTGATTTGCCTTTGTCTTTATGGTTTAAGGGGTGTGGTGTTTTGGGTTTGGGGCTCTTGGGTCTTTGGGGGCTTCGAAGAGCCAGGATTTAGAAACAACTACAGGATAGTCTAGTTGTATAGCGACTTGGAAAGTCTTACTAAACAGTTCCGGCACTTGTTCTAGTCTGAAACCCTAATCCCCAAACCCTAAACCCTAGATGAGCCTTACCGGTGCTTCGACCCCTGCAGTATTGGCCTGGTCTTCAAACGGAGGTCAACCCTTCTGCCGAAGTAAGAGCTCGCGAGACCGGAAAACCTAATGTAGGGGCCTCAATAACTAGAAGTAGGGTTCCTTTCAGGGTTCCATAGTATAAGGCCTTGTGGGATTTTTGCAGGGTTTAAGGGGTATCGGGGCCTTAGTACTTCGGATAAGGGCTTCAGGTATGCTGCACTATAAATATGATAGGGACCCTCAGCAATAATCTTGGCAATTGTCTAGGATCCTTTAAGGGGCTTAGGGGAACCCAAACCCATGAACCCAAACCACTAACTAACCCAGCAAGGGTCCAAAGGACCTAATAATTATGTACTTGGGTTTAGGACAGCAGTTTTGTAGGTTAGTATTTCATTTTTGGGAGAGTATATTCAGAGTATATGATACTTAAGTACTTTGACCCTTGGGGTAACCCAGCAAGCCACACCCCAGATCTTTGTGGGACCATCTTCAGCCTTACGAACGAGACGAACTGTACAGCATTCTCATCTGGTTTCCGAGGGTTTAGGGTTTAGGGTTTAGGGTTTAGGGTTTAGGGTTTCAGTTTCAGGTTGAGGGTGCGACATACTGTTGGCCACCCAAACGCCGAATCGAATCATGAACGCCCCTGTGCCAAACGCTATGAAAGCAATATGAGCCGTCATGAAGCTTGTAAAAACATGCAAGACACCTATCAGCCGTTATAGAGCCCGTGTTTAGGGTTTAGGGGTTTAGGGCTGAGGGGACACCTATGAGCCGTTGTAAATCCCGTGTAAAACCCTACTGACACACGGTGTGCTGAGGCTCAGGTGCGCTAGCTTCGGGCTTTCCAGAGAACCCATCAACTCTTTACCCTAACATAGGGCCTGACATAGGGGCCTTCATAGCTAGAAAAGGGTTTTGGTGTATATTATCTGGGGACTTGCAGAGAAGACTACTACGAATTGTGCCGACCCCTAAACCCTCAACCCCTAAACCCTAGACCCTAAACCCTAAACCCCAAAACCTAAAACCCAGAAAGGCCCCTATTGAAACTTTAAGGTCAATTAGGATGCCTACTCTGGCTTCAGCACCGCTCGCTACCTGGCATCGGGCAGAACACATAAGCCCGAAATGCAAAATCATACACCTGAAACCCGAAGCTTCAGACCCTAAAGCCAAAGATAAGTACGGATCCAGGGCTGCATAACTGCAAAGGCCCAGAGTTCGTGTCTACCTAGGAACCTTGAACTGGGGCTCTGATAATGATATGTGACGTCCAACGGCCAGGCGCTTATAGGCCCGTTTGAAGGTGCTTTTGGAGTGTTGGGTTTAGGGTTTAGGTTTGGTACTGCCCCCCCATACAGGAACAGTCTATAATAGGGCTACTATTAGGGGCCTAATATATCTATATTATGAATATTATTCAACTGTTACTGAGTGGGGGCAGTACCCAAGGTTTAGGTCACACTTTCAACCTCAAACCTCAACCTCAGCCCCTAAGTGGCTCGCGCTGCCCTGCGAGTGGGCCGGAGCCAAGGAGGCAGCGCCCCTCCCGGATACCCAGAAGCCTCCTTCGAAGGCTCCGTCGCTCCCTGGGAAAGGCTCTGGCCTAAACTCTTCTTCGGGGACCTCTCTTCTGTACATCTGGCCTTTTGGGCTCGAGGAGAGAGGTCCTTGAAAGCGGGCACTTCGAGTAAAGGGCCGTCGGGTAAGGCCCGGCTCACCAGGGCGAGCCGACGCTGGCTCTTCGAGACGACGTAAAGCTCCTCGCTGCTTTAGCAATTAAAAATTTGGGTTCATGGACCCCTATATCCACTACCCTAAACCCCACCCTATACTACTCGGAGCCCAATGCCCCCACACGCACTCCTTCGCCACCTTTCGTAGCAGATCCCGGTGGTGGGTGATGAGCAGCACGGCACCCCTGAATTCCTCAGCGAATAAGGTTTAGGTGTAGGGTTTATTTAGGGTTTGGCGTTTAGAGTTTGTTAACAGCACCTTTGAGTCATTGAGTTCGTCAGTGAACTTTTACAGGCAAAGATTGCATGGAGCAATAAGTAGGATATCAACATCGCCATCGCCATAGCACGTATCAGTACCCTGAAACAAGTACATAGCATCAATATCGTCATCGTCATGATCAATCGTCGTCTGTGTCATGTCGCCTGAAACTTGCACTAGCCGACTTGTTGTGGCTGCGTCACATTCGAAGTGGCTTTACGGTACAAACCAGTCGTCAAAGCCTCCTACAGATAATAAATTCCAGAAAGACCCCCAGCCCCAGAGCCAATCAAGACAGAGTTTGGGTCGGTTACTATGAAATTGACATTTTTGCTTATGTATGTATAGATATGCTCATAGATATATACATATATACATATGAATATGTGTATATATATATATGCTACCCCCCCCCCCCACCCGACGCACCTACCGATTTGGTGTATTTGT
>BGNK01000462.1:254-31277 GCA_003297005.1 Symbiodinium sp. clade A Y106 | reverse complement strand
AAATCTTTAATGCCTTTCTCAAACAGGATTTCATGACGTGAACATGCATCATGAGCATTGATGGGAACATGGACGTACTACACAGACTCTGCCAGCCAGATAGAAGCGGTCAGAAGCGTCTAAATAACCGATCGTTCACAAGGCAATTCACTGTCACAAGCGGTGATGCAACGAAAAGCAGGTACACTGATATATTTTTTGTCACAATGCTTTCGAGCGCGCGGTGTGTGTGAAGCAGGACAGGGTCGGCACAGCTGGAGAACATACGCGAAGCAGAAATGCGCTCAATGCGGCTGGATTATGCCCTTCATGTACTGAGCCACAAGCTCGCCCGTGCACATCCAGAGGTCATCCTTTCGATGCCAATACTCGTATTGAGCACTCCGGATTTGTGCTGTGAGCATGAGAGATGATGCCTTCACATGCTGATTCCTGCACAGCCGTTCCTTGATAAACTTCCATGCTTGGTTAACGATTTGGGTTCCTGCTTTGCGGGAAATCTTGCGACCGTCGGGGAGCTTATGCTTAGAAATTCGGACGAAAGTCGGCTTTAGCCACACCCACTTGTTGTTCTTTTTGACCTTGCGCTTTTTGTGAATCACAGCATCATGGACAACTCCGGGCAGTTTCATGCGGTAAGAGCGTGCTGAATCCGTGTGTAAGATCACGTTGCGGTTCATGAAAAGTCGGCGGGCAAGTGGCTTCCAATCGGCCTTCCTGATGGCCCCTGGACCGGGTGCTCTGGGAACGGTCATTGCCGGATTGAGCTTCGTCAGGACCAGGGTCTGTGGATTGCCTCGTTGAACGATTGCACCCCATTGTTCCCAAAGAACAGGCTCGCCATCATCATGCATGTCTTCCTCCGGTGTAAGAGCCTCAACCTCCTTCCATGCGCGGGGACACCCTCCGAATTTGATTTTCTTTTCTTCCTGCTGGACATAGCCTTGGCGTGTGATCATCAAATTGCGGCTCATCTTCTCCAATGCTTTGTGGTTGATGTGCGTCAAAATGTGGATGGACGAGTTGGGCACGTTGAGCAGACGGAGTAGTAGTGCAGCCGCTTGAACTTGTAGTGGATGGCCTTCGGGTCCTTTCGTGGCAGTAAAGATGGGACGCAGGTGTTGAGGAAGAAAGTGTCGCAGGCAGCCCTTTCGGTTGCAACGATATCGAAGAATGTCGCCCCGACCGTTGGCGGTGAGAGCACTGAGTTTTCCATGCTGGCAATGAGGGCATGCTGCTCTGTTCAAGTCTGGTAGAAGACGGTCTTCGATGAGGATCTTGAGAATCTCGCGATCGGTAGCGTGCAAGAGCTCCTGGATGGATCGTCGCCACTTTGTCAATGCAACCACCATGCGTAGTGTCTTTGACCTACGGGATGCGGATCCAAGTTGTAGTTTTTTTGCATGACGGCTTCTTTTGGATCATACGTCTCACTCCCTTTTTCTGTTCAGGAAGGGATTGAAGCTGCGGTTCTTGCCCATGGCATACTCACAGTCAGCTACAGAAGCTACGCAGCAGCTCAACAAGATGTTACTTGCCACGCTGTTTGCTTGAGAACAAGGCGTTGTCATGAAAACATGGCGGTGCAAGTAAGATGCAATGTGGCAGCAGCATTGGTGAGGATAACAGGAACAAAAGCATGTGATGTAGCAAGGAAGCGAATAGTTTTGCTACTCCAGGCGGCTGGTCATCAAGCATCTGCAGCAATCACACCAAAATAATAGACGCAGTGTGCTCTGCTTCTTGACTAGGAAAAACTGTCATTGCTAGACTCTTTACGAGCAGTTTACAGTGTAGAACAAAAAGAGCATCTCGCGCATAGTGTGTGCCTTCGACTACTTAGACGGCGGACGTATTGGATTTGTACAGATCATGTTTCCTCTTCTGCCTCCGCAAGCCTATCCATTTCCCCCTCAAGCAACTCCTCGAGATCATCCATGGGGTCGTGTAGTTCTTCTTCCATCACATCCATAGGGCTGCCATGTGATGGGGCTTCTGATGGCGGGCCGACGGGCTCAGCGGGATGCGTGTGGACAGGCTCTGCAAGGATCTCACCAAAATGCACGTCGATCGCAGAGTTCCTGCGCGAAACCTTTGGTGGTGGAATGTCTAAGTCAATGATCGTACCTGACAAACTCGACGATTTGTTGTTGAACGCGATGGGCTCCAGCTTGATGTGGGCTGGCGGTTCATTCGAAGAGGTTGCCGCCGACGGTGACTTGGGAGGCGGGGTACCTGAACGGGACAGCTGCTGATTGGAGGCGGCGACCGCGAAAGATGATTTGGAAGCTGGAGTATCTCCATGAAACAACTGGTGAATGGCATTGCTGTTTCTGATGGTGATGCCCGGACGAGGAGGCGATTTACCATTGAGGATTGCGTCGACATAGTCAGCCTCCCACTGCACGTCTCGGTGGAAATTCGGATGCATGGAGACATTGGTGTCGCGGTACTGTTGATACCTGTCACCACTGGAAGGTTTCAGAAACTCAGCAGAAGCACCCATGCTGAGACATGGAACCGTGATCTCCTCTTGGGTAAAGCGACGGAAAAGCAAACACTTGCCGGCACTGACAAGGATGTTAGAGCGCTTCAGAACAGCCATCTTGTGTGGATCTTCTGTGTCTTTGGGGAACATTGGAGCGATCACAGCCAAGAATCCTTCATGTATCAGGTAAGAGATGAAGCCAGTCGGTGAAACCTTTCATTTTGCGAATAGGTTCTTCTGCGAGACGCCCGTCATCATGTACATCCGGTCGCCAGGTTGTCCGCGAAAGAAATCCTGGGCATTGCAATAACCGAGGATGTTTCAACCTCGCTATTATGATGATGCTTAAAAGGATACCAACACCAAAGATTGCTTTCCGAATCCCAGAATCAAATTCACTTGCTTCTCGGAAGGATGCCGGGGAGGAGATACCGAGTTCGCGTTTCCAATACTGCGAAGCACATAGAGCAATGATCCGTGCAAGGGGTGTCTTGCCGCTGCCAGGGCCTCCTAGAATCCCAGCAGCAACGGTTTTCATGGTCTTGATAATGGGACGAACGGCGAAGTCCAGAACATCTAAGTCCACATCTGCCAAAGTGAAGAAGAAATCTTCGACCGGGGGTGCCAATACACCATCAGTCTGGATGGCTCTGAGCGATTTCTCGACGAGTGCATGTGGCCATGAGTAAATGGGTGATGAGCTGTCGACACTGATGTTCTTGGTAATCATGTGACCTTTTTCCACTCGCTGCCCAGATTAGGAGCTTCGTCCGAGATGAATTGAAATCCTTTGTCGACGTCCTCCTCAGTGAGATTGGACATGAAGGAACCGCCAACATCTGCAGCAGCTTTCTGGATGATGTCAACAAAATGCTTGAGAGTGGTGTTGACGCCAAAGAGCTCTTGCAAGGGATGATCCGCTACCGACATTCCTCCAGGAGCTTGGTCAGTGAAGGTTGGGAAGGGCAAGGGTTTGGATAAATGCATCCCTTGTGTGGCTTCGATGCCGGTGTTGATAGAGGCGTTCCCATCACGTCCTGCGGAGTCCATCGCGGAAAGGATGACGCGAAGAAGGAATGGACCACACTACTTTGTGCTTTCGAATCCAAGAAAACTAACAGGCATGAAACCAAAGCATGACAACAATAATGCTTGCATGCACACGGCACACACTTCCTTCACACACTAGTGATATCCTGGCCGGCATTTTCTTCTTGCAATCAGCCTGGTCTAGTAGCCTATGCCTTTGCACGAGCTTCGAACTGATGCAAACAATCGCTGTGTCAGACTTCGGATGGTTTCTGAATCATTTAGAAGCTCATGCCTAGCCATCGCAGTACAAAGATGATTGTGATGATTTCTTCGGAGAATAGTGCAGACTAAGAACAGTAAAAGCCTTGATGGAGCCCACTTGGTGAGCTCCGTAAATTTGTTTACAATTTACAATGAGTGCGGAGAATCACTTGGTGAGCTCCTCAGACAATATGGTGTCTTAACCTCACTTGGATAACTCGTTGAACAGTAGTACGTACTCCAGCGATGTGAGAGGGCGTTCACGGTCGTCGTCGTCGAAGGCGTATGTTTGAAACATTAACGTTTAGACACCAATTGTCCGGAAGGAAGTCTTTCAAAAATGCGGGAGGCTTCTGATGGGTGTGGCGCTCTAGGCACCGCACCCAGGATTTCTGGCACATGTCCCAAAACCAGCTTCAGGATGGAATCTGCCACGTCGCACGGCAAGCTCTTCCATATTGATACGTCCAAGGAAGACATGGCACTCAGGATATTGATGACTGACTAAAGCCTTGAGCTTCAAATCTCACAACTAGAAACCGTATGTAGAAGTATATTGATGTTACGAGTGTTTCCAGCTCAAAGTATGTGCAAGTGCATATTACATCGAAACCGTCATCAACTGAAGGCACCACTGTATTGGAATTACAATGATTCGGATTCCGCCCGCGTTGTCTGTATTGGATTTCCATTGTTTTGGACTCCCTGTGTGTAACGTTTATTGGTTTTACCAATGGTTTGGACTCCTTGTGCGTCCCTGTTATTGGTTTCTCCAATGTTTTGGGCTACTTGTGTGCTACTTTTATTGGTTTTTCCAATGTTTTAAGCTCCATGTGTGCTGCTTTTATTGGTTTTTCCAATGCTTTAAGCTCCTTGTCGGCCACCTGTTTTGGTGTTTCCAATGTTTTGGACTCCTTGTGTGTCACTTTTATTGGTTTTTCCAATGTTTCCGAGTTTCAGAAGCCAAAAACATTGGAAACCCCACCAAAACTATAAGAGCCATGATTGTCAAACTATGTCCAGGCGCGACACCACCCCCGGGCGATAGTTTGAAAATCATGGTTTTTATGGTTTTTATTGGTTTTTCCAATGTTTCAGCGTTTCAGAAGCCAAAAACAATGGAAAAACCAATAAAGACCATAAACACCATGATTTTCGAATTATGTCCAGGCGCGACACCACCCCAGGGAGATAGATTGAAAATCATGGTTTTTATGGTATTTATTGGTGTTTCCATTGTTTTGAGCTCCTTGTGCGCGTTTTTATTGGTTTTTTCCAACGTTTTGGATTCCCTGCGTACCACTTTTATTGGTTTGTCCAATGTTTTAAACTCCTTGTGTGTTACTTCTATTGGTTTTTCTAATGTTTTGGCTTCCTGTATGACGCTTTTATTGGTATTTTCAATCGTGCCGTCCGGTTTTGGGACTGTGTACAGGAGCACGATTGGTAATATGTATAGGAGCACCATCTTATCTTACTGCAGCCCGTGGCCCCTGGATGACACAAACCTGCATCGGCTTGCTGAGCTCCGTACCTGAACAGGAAAGCAGGAAAAGGGTAGGTACATGGGGGGGGTACCATATATATATATGTATATATGCAGGTAAGCGTATAGATATCCAAATATATAAAACAACATAAATACACAGAGACATATGATATATGTATAAATTGTATAAACCTTGATAAATAGACAGCAGGTTGCTGTGGGGCCTTGTTATTTTCAAGCCACTCTTTTTCAACATACTGACATTTTACCAACCCTAAGCACTTCCAACGCGCTCACAACATTACAACGCAAGGTAGCATTCACTCATATTCCCGTGCAATGTATTCAAGGTCAAGCTCAACCTGTGCATAGTCACATAAACTCGACACACCCCTCATGGATCAACATATCCTATCCCTGCAAGACCAGTGTTCAACACGCAACCGATTCCTCTGAATGTAATGAATAAACAAATCAACAAATAGGTACAAATATAAGCATAAATACAAAAAAGCAACCAGATAAACAAGCAACTAAAACATTAATAAGCAATAATAGATAAATAACAACGCAAACTAATCAACATAAATTAAAGACAAATACGTATAGTGAATAAACAACAACAAATAAGTAATAGCAAATAACAAATCAGTATAAATGAGTAGATCTATGTAAATCTATCTGTTTGATTCTCTGAGGATATATTTATGTGTGTATATACATATGTGGTATATGTGTGTATACATATATGAATATACAATATACAATATATTCATATTTTCATGTGCTTATACATTTATGTTTATGTATGCATGTATGTATATATGTATGTACATGCACGTAGATATTTGTCTGTATATATATGTATATGTATATATATATAAATATATGTATCTTTATGTCTGGGCGTTTATATATTAATGTAACTGTCTACTTGTATATTTGCATGGTTTACATATCCATATATTCATTTTGATTTATGTTTCGTTTGTCTATAGGCATGAATGTATACATAATGAACTTTCCCTGCATTTATGTATGAATAGGGAACGACAGGTTTAACTGTTCATGTGTGTGCATATACATATGGTGCCGCGTCGCCGCGTCGCAGGCCCCCCCCCNTCGTGCTTGGCTTGTGATGTTCTTGCGAAAACTGTATCGGCCGTTTGTCACTCCAAGCCGAGTTTCGGTTGGGTTGGCTTTCATGTACGCTTGAGCACGTGTTTGAATGATTTTCATTCAAGACTCTTGAGCAAGGGACCTGAGGAGAGTACGGATGGGGATCATGACCACCATTTCCGTCATCATCATCGCCATAATATTCATCCCTATCATTGGCTTTGGAGCTCAGGGCAGGTCGGAACTGTATCACATCCTAAGGTCCGAACCCTTAGCAACCGGACGCCAGACGGCCAACCAGCAATAGCCATGGAAGGGGGCGCAGCCGACCGCAACCACAGTGGGGAGGGGCAGGGGAACCCACACCACAGGGAACCACAGAAAGGAGGGGGGATACCATGGGGTGGGGGGGGGGAGGGGGGGCCTAGCAGCGCTGCACCATATATATATATATATACACCCGTGTGTGTTTGTGTCTTATGATGTACTATGTATGTGTATGTCTGTTGTTAGAATCATATATGATGGGCTACCAAGGGACACTACTTCTAGTTCCGAACACCCTATATGAAGCAAGACATGAGAAACCCTGCCCCACTGACACCAAGACGTCTTGGCTAAAGCAACAACTCTTCCTCACCCCAAACCCTAAACCCTAAACCCTCAAAAAGTCTCAAGAAGGTGTATTGGACTCTCTAGAAACACTGAAGGGAACTCACACCAGGGTCTGCGAGGGCAACGGAGAGAGCTTCGATGGAATAGATATCCTGCAAGGCTCGAAACCCTCCCTACTTGGAGGTTCATGGGTGGTTATAAGTGGGGTTACAAGTTACAAGTGGGGTAACTATACTTCTAACCCATATTAGGGGACTTATAACCCCACTTATAACTACCCATGAACCTCCAAGTAATATAGGGGCCTTAATAATTAGAATATGGTTTTGGGGGTTCCTTATTATAACTATAGTATAGCATACCTCCAAACCCTACTCTAATTATTAAGGCCCCTATATTGAACCCTGAACCGTGTTCTGTAAGGGCCTTAATTAAGCGAAAAATTTATCAGTTCTATTTTTGGTATCAAGGAACCCGACGGATTTGCAGTAGCAAATACCATGCACCCTAAACCCAGCTGAAGGGTTCGGGGATTGTGTGGTAGTGGCCCTAATAATTCGAATTGGGGTTTCGGGCTCCTCCTTATACTATAGTTATAAAAAGGAAACCCCACAATAGTATTGGTAATTATTTCGGCCCCTATTGTAACCGTTCCTGTACCAAGAGGGTCCAAGTACTGAAACAGCATGGGTTTAGGTCTCAACTACTACACTGCGAAAGTGGTTTCTGTATATAAACCTAAACCTCACAGTTGGACTTTTACGGAACCATGGACAAAACCGATATAGGGACCTTTGAAGGAACCTTCAAACAAACCCGGAGAGGAATCCCTTGGGCTTTAAGGCTTGAGGTGTACGGGTTTAGGGTTTACCATTGTTGATGATTTAAATCCTGCATGATTATCCCATAATTCCCATAGTTTAGGGTCCTTAAGGTAATGCAGGACTTATATCATCAACCGTTTATCAGGCTTGTTGCAAGATGCACTAGCCCTCTCTCCGCGGCGCAGGTCCGGCGTTCGCTTCATGGAAGCATGCACCATGAAAAAGGCTTGTGCCCCAATCAACCATTGGGGCCTTTATAACTAGAATAGGGCTTCGGGGTATATTAAAATATTCCTAAAATCAGGAACCCCCACAACCCTCGCTAGCGCCAAACATCACTCAGCAGGTTGCTGAGCGGCATCACGGCTTGGGCTTCTTTCTTGTTCAAAGCCTGCTCGCACGGTCAGGCTGCCAAAGTCTAGGATTTAGGGTTTAGGGGTTTAGGGTTCAGGCTTTAGGCCACGCCATAATAACAGTCCTTTCTGTTAGGGTTTAGGGCTCACAGTCAGGAAGGAGCGACGATGTCGATACCAGGTGCACTGATGTAGGACGTTCTTCAAAAACCAAAGCAGGCCCGGAAGAAGCTGCAGCATTCGACCTAGTTGCCCCTGAAAACGAAGCCAAACCAGCACGGCTTACCACGTGGCTACGCGAAAATTCTGTGAAGTGACACTTCGCAGACTGCTGGGTAGTTGGATGCCCTCCCAGCTCTGGTCGAACTCGTCGCCAAAAGTCAAACTCTGCAGGCTGCTGGGTAGCTGGATGCCCTCCAAGCTCTGGTTGAACTCGTAGCCAAAAGTCAAACTCTGCAGGCTGCTGGGTAGCTGGATGCCCTCCAAGCTCTGGTTGAACTCCTCGCCAAATGTCAAACTCTGCAAGNTGCAGGCTGCTGGGTAGCTGGATGCCCTCCAAGCTCTGGTTGAACTCCTCGCCAAATGTCAAACTCTGCAAGCTGCTGGGAAGTTGGATGCCCTCCAAACTCTGGTTGAACTCGTAGCCAAACGTCAAACTCTGCAGGCTGCTGGGTAGCTGGAGGCCGTCCAAGCTTTGGTTGAATTTGAAGCCAAACGTCAAGCTCTGCAGGCTTCTGGGTAGCTGGATGCCCTCCAAGCTCTGGTTGAAGTTGTGGCCAAAGGTCAAACGCTGCAGGTTGCTGGGCAATCGGATGCCCTCCAAGCTCTGGTTGAATGCAACGCCAAACGTCAAACTCTGCAGGCTGCTGGGTAGCTGGAGGCCCTCCAAGCTTTGGTTGAATGCAACGCCAAAAGTCAAACTCTGCAGGCTGCTGGGCAATCGGATGCCCTCCAAGCTTTGCTTGAACATAGCGCTATACGTCAAACTCTGCAGCCTGCTGGGTAGTTGCATGCCCTCCAAACTCTGGTTGAACTCGTAGCCGTTAAACGTCAAACTCTGAAGGCTGCTGGGCAGTTGGATGCCCTCCAAGCTCTTGTTGAAGTGTTGGCCAAAGGTCAAACTCTGCAGGCTGCTGGGCAATCGGATGCCCTCCAAGCTTTGGTTGAACTTCGCGCCAAACGTCAAACTCTGCAGGCTGCTGGGTAGCAGAATGCCCTCCAAGCTCTGGTTGAACTCCTCGCCAAAAGTCAAACTCTGCAGGCTGCTGGGTAGCTGGATGCCCTCCAAGCTCTGGTCGAATGCAAAGCCAAACGTCAAACTCTGCAGGCTGCTGGGGAGCTGGAGGCCATCCAACCTCTGGTTGAACCGCTGACCAAACGTCAAACTCTGAAGGCTGCTGGGCAGTTGGATGCCCTCCAAGCTCTTGTTGAAGTGTTGGCCAAAGGTCAAACGCTGCAGGTTGCTGGGCAATCGGATGCCCTCCAAGCTCTGGTTGAACTCGTAGCCAAAAGTCAAACTCTGCAGGCTGCTGGGTAGCTGGATGCCCTCCAAGCTCTGGTTGAACTCCTCGCCAAATGTCAAACTCTGCAAGNTGCAGGCTGCTGGGTAGCTGGATGCCCTCCAAGCTCTGGTTGAACTCCTCGCCAAATGTCAAACTCTGCAAGCTGCTGGGAAGTTGGATGCCCTCCAAACTCTGGTTGAACTCGTAGCCGTTAAACGTCAAACTCTGAAGGCTGCTGGGCAGTTGGATGCCCTCCAAGCTCTTGTTGAAGTGTTGGCCAAAGGTCAAACTCTGAAGGCTGCTGGGCAGTTGGATGCCATCCAAGCTTTGGTTGAACTTGTCGCCAAACGTCAAACTCTGCAGGTTGCTGGGTAGCCGGAGGCCATCCAACTTCTGGTTAAACTTGAAGCCAAATGTCAAACTCTGCAGGCTGCTGGGAAGTTGGAGGCCATCCAACCTCTGGTTAAACCGCTGACCAAACGTCAAACTCTGCAGGCTGCTGGGAAGTTGGAGGCCATCCAAACTCTGGTTAAACCGCCGACCAAACGTCAAACTCTGCAGGCTGCTGGGTAGTTGGATGCCCTGGTTGAGCTCTTGGCTGGAATACCATGCGAGTGACTTCGTTTCGTTCAGGGCAGCTACATCAGACAGAGTCGGCTCCTCGAGTAGGCGCTCCCAAAGCATCGCAACACGACCCGCGCCAAGCCTCCGCACCACGTACCAGATCTCGTCGTGCTGGACTTGATGCAGCAGCAGCTGGGACTGATCGATGACACAACTACCGGATGTCAGCACAACTAGACCCGCATGGTGGCCAACTCCTTCTGCGATGCGTTCCGCTACTTCCCAACCCGTTTCAGCAGAATCGACCTCCAGCTCAAAGCTAGAACCTGCCAGGCAATGAACGGTCAAGGTCTGCTTGGCACTGTCCGTACCGGCCTCTGCAGGTTGCGAGACGCTCATAAGCTGCTTCATGGTGTCTTCGGATGCATGTAATGTGGTGGCCTTAACAATTACCTATAACTATAGTATAGTATACCCAAATCCCTATTCTTATCATTCAGGCCCTTTCGTAATCTGCCATGGCATGGCCTTCCCTGAAGCACTTGAGCCGGATCCAATGTCTCAGCATGTCGGGTTCAGGGTTCAGGGTTCAGGGTTTAGGGTTTAGGGTTCAGGGTTCAGGGTTTAGGGTTTAGGGTTTAGGGTTTAGGGTTTAGGGTTTAGGGCTCAGGGTGTTGAAAACTCGCTCGAGGTTTTCAAATCTTCATGCACGCCCTCAACCCTAAACCCCGAAACCCTAAACTCCTAAACCCCTAAACCAGAAACCCTAAACCCCGAAACCCCAAACCCCTAAACTGGTCCAGATGGTTCGTCGGCTCATCCAGTACCAGCAGCTGAGGGTGCTCCATGCAAATCCTTAGAGCTTCGGAAGCTTCACGGGATGGCTTAGGGCCAATTGGGGCTTATGGTTTAGGGCTTTAGGGGTTTACTTGAAGGCTCATGGGACTTAGTAAGTAAGGTTGTAAGTAGGTTATAATTAGGGTCACCCCACTTAAGGGACTTATAACCCCAGTTATAACCTACTTACTAAGTCCAATGATCCTTTAAGTAGGGTTTCGGGTTCAGGGGCTTATAAGGTGCCTGAACGGGTTCCTCCCAGGTTTCTTTTCGCAAAAGAGCTCCTAGATGGGCCTCAGAGGGGTTTAGGGTTTAGGGTTTAGGGCCTCAGAGTGGGTTTATAAAGGGTTCTTTTCTTTCATTGAGCTTGATCAGACCTTGAGGGTTTAGGGTTTTGAAGCGGGTCAGGTTTGGGGTTGTACCTGAGGTGTAGCGTGGGGTAGTAGTGTTTTGGGTGTTAGGTCTTCGGGTTGAGTTCAGTAGGCTTGTTTTGGGGTCGGCCTGAGGATTTGGAGGTTCAGGATTTCAGGGTTTAGGCTTCGGGGTTGAGTTGGAACTTGGAGATAAGGCTTCGGTTTTTGAAGGGGTTCGGGTCCATGGTTGCGGCTCATTATTCGGTTTACCGTAAGCTAGCATAACCGAGCTTTTTTTTGTAGGTCCGCACTATAAACCCTATAGTATGGCTTTTATCCGGACCCTACAGAAAACTAGGTTTTGGTAGATTAAGGCAGGGTTTAGGGATTGGGGTTTCGGGCGTGTTTTGCTTAGGGTTTCGAGTTGAAGGCTTAAGGTTTAGGGTTTAGGGTGTAGGGTTTAGGGTTTAGGGTTTTAACCCTGACACTCCGTATCACCCCAAGTAGGTCAAAACTGATTATACACACCTACACCCTAAACCCGAAACCCCCCAAGTAGGTAAACGCTGCTTTGTTTCTGGAGCGTTATGAAAGTACCCTAAACCCTAAACCTAGGTACTATAATTATAATCATGCACTCCCAAAATAGTATAGGCAAATATTAAGGCCCTTATATTGAAGGATTAGGGCCTCAGGCTGTTGCACAAAGACATCCAACTCGCGAGCTTTAAGCCATGTGACCTTCGATACTGGCGTCTTAGAGGAGAAGGGAATCCAGCAAGATTGTTGAAAAGAATACAACTTCGAAAATCTGTGAGCGGTCATTGCATGCACACTAGTTGTTTCATATTCCGCTGAGCTTGAGTCTAGAAACCCAAACTGTACCCATCAAGCCTCCTGCTGCCTTCTGTTTCGAGCCAGAGACTCTTCGCGAAGAGCACGCGCATGCGCTGGCCACCGGAGAGCGTCGACAAAGACTGGAAAACCAGATCTCCAGCCTGGCAATTCCCCCCGAGCCTTGCTGTAACTCCCTGCTATATACAGCCTCGATCCTGACCCGTGAAACCTGCACCATCAAACTCTGCAAGGCCTCAACCTCAGGGAACCTCAAGAGACGAACTTGTACAAACCCTGTAAACCACCAAAAACCTCTCGGAAACGCACACAGAAAGCTGTACAAAATCCGTTTTTACGACAATTATCAAGCCCGCAACCCTAAACCCTAAATCCTAAACCCCTCAACCCCAAATCGAAACCCTAAACCCTAAACCCTAAATCCTGAACCCCTCACTCAACCCGAAATCGAATCTACTAAACCCGAACCGGAGATCCTAGACCCCCCCAAACCCGAAATCGACACCCTAAACTCGAACCCGAGATCCTAAACCCCTAAATCGGAACCCCGAATCCCTAAACTTAATCCTCAACATTCCTAAACCCTAACTCTACGTCCTAAACACCTAGCTGCGAGCTTTAAACCCCTAGCTCCGAGTCCTAAACCCTAAACCCTTTTCAGGGCCCCTTTAAAGGAGCCCTTATAGGATCCTTTAAAAGAAGATTATGCGCCTAGACCCGAACCCCTGAACCGGTGCATCCCGGCAGCCACGCCGAAGGCTCCCAGTTGCTTTCGGAGCTCCAGGTCCTGTTTTAGGGCTCCTTTTAAAAGGGATCCTATAAGGGCTCCTTTAAAGGAACCCTATAAAGAGTTTAGGGTATAGAGTATAGGCGGAGGGCTTAGTGGTTAGGGGTTTAAGGCTGAGGGGTAACGTTTTTTTTTCAGACCCTTTTTGCGTCTGCATCCCCTGTCTCCAGGGCTTATAGGGTTTAGGGCTTAGTGTTTCGAGGTTTAAGGCTTAAGGGTTCAGGGTTTGCGGTTTACGGTTTAGGGGTTTAGCGTGCCAGGATGATTACTCGACTAGACCGCTTCGTACTTTGGGTTAATAATGAAAGGGGCCTTAATCATGTAGGATCGGGATGGAAAAGGAACTAGAACCGTGTAGATGGTTTAGGGACTAGACTGCTTTTTGGCTGAATTAAGTGGGGTTAGGGTTTCGGTTTCAGGGTTGAGGGTCTGTAACAATTCGTAGAGCAGGGCGTTGGGGTGCAGTATAGACAGTGATAACAGCGTAGGACACATTTCTAATTACTTGGTAGCTGTTCAAGCTTCTGTGTTATTAAGCCTCTTTCTCAAGGTTAGGCATGAGGACCTAAACCCCAAACCCTGAATCCTAAACCCTTAGCTAGCGGTTTTGCGCGTTTGAAGGCGGGATTCGGGTAATGCCACACACGAATCTTGACGCGCCATTCACTAACAGTCGCATGAGGATGCAAAGCTATCGGAAGGCTGAGGCATGAAAAGTATAAGACCACATATATCTCTTGAAAGCCGGCCCATCTGTGTCAGTGTCCAGCCGCTGCAGCTCCCAGTCCAAGGTTGCTTCTTGAAAGTGGTGAGTTCGCGTCCAGAAGTACGAATGCAACTCCAGGTACTGTGCGTCGCCTGGATAGTGTATACCTATAGTCTCCATTGTAGTTCTTTTTTTTGCTTTACCCAAACTGAAAATTAGGATCCTATAGGGCATCCCCCAAGAAAGAACTACAATGGAGACTATAGGTAATTCCCGCTGTCCCTGAGCAATGATATAATGCGTGGCCTACTTCTGCTGCTTGGCACCAGTGTTCTTGGCGAAAGTGGTGCAAAGTACGACCTCGACGCAAGGAGCGGAGATCGTTGCAGCGTCGCCTTGGGCTAAGGATAACATCTCGGAATGCCTAGATCGACCACAGCGTAGCTGTGTGAAGTTGTGGACACGCTGAAGGTGATATGAGAACTCTGCGATGTGATACCACGATCTTAAAGGATCATGGAAATCACAAGCTGCTTCTTGACAGAACTACGTTCAGAATTTAAGGGGTAACACTGACGGCCTGAACACCACAGCGTCAGTGCGTAAACGTCCCAGCCGCCTTAGGGTTTAGAGTTTAGGGTTTAGAGTTTAGGGTCAAGGGTGTAGGGTTTAGAGTTTAGGGTTTAGAGTTTAGGGTCAAGGGTGTAGGGTTTAGAGTTTAGGGTTTAGGGTTTAGTAGGGTTCAGGGTTTAGAGTGCAGGGTTTAGGGCCGAGGGCAAGATCGGCCACAGAAATCCAACAAAAGGGCCACCCACTCGACAATTTGGGAGTTTCCGAACATTCGGGGTACCTTATTTTGGGGTCCTTATGATAAGGATCCCACAATTTAAGGTACTATATTAGGGTCCCCTACTTTCGGAAAATCCCAGTTACGACAGTTGACGTGAACCCGGTAATATGCACGTATTCCCATCCAGCACAGCCGACACCCCCAAGCAGGTATTAGTTTCTTTTTTTTTCGGGGTTTTAGGGTTTAGGGGTTTAGGGTTTAGGGTTTAGGGTGGGGTCTGTAGGACTAAACCCCAAACCACAAAGCCTGCACCCAAATTAAATCCTAAACCTTAGCACTGCGACCCCTTCATCCGAATCACTCGGCGCTTGTTTGGTCTGGAGGAAGGTTTCTGCAAGGCTCGTCATGGGCTCCGATAGGGCCGAAAGGGAGGTGTCCTTCATCTTCGGGTAACACTCAGCCATGTACCTGCAGGGAAAGAAACGTCAAGGTCCAATGTACTGGGCCTAAGGATGATAGCTTTGCAGGCTAGCATTGTGAAGAGTAGGGCGTAGGGAGTAGGGATTCTTCACGTCTTCTTTGCACTGTTTGGTATGTCCCGATTGCTCTTGATTGAGATCAACTTCCTGGAAAAAAGGATTGACTAGACCCAAGAGTAACCTAGGAATAAAAACGGTGCCCTTTTTGGGTTAGAGGGGGTTACAAGAGAATCCAAATCCTAAAGAAGGGAATACGGCTGAAGTGCACACCTACAGCCGCAAAACTCCGACAATGGCCTGTAGCAGCCAAACACTCCCCAAGCAAAAACAGTAACTCTAAATCCCAAACAACCCCTACATGAAGCCGGAAACCCTTAAGCAACAAAGAACTCGCACCCATGAACCTTGGCAGGGGTTCTTGGCTGAAGCGGGCGAAATGAACTTAGGGTTTAGGATATAACCCTCATTCACCCCGAACTCAAGCTTGATTCACTGGCCCTTGGACCTTAACCTAACGCTAAAACTTATACCGTTAACTTCAAACCGAATCATTCACCCCGAGCCCGTGACCCTACTTGGAGGGTCGGGGGACTTAGTAACTAGTTATTTTAGAGACTTATAAGTACCATAACCCCAATTAGGGTCCCTTTTAGGGCACTTATAAGTCTACTTATTACCTACTTACTAAGTCCCCCGACCCTCCAAGTAAGCTTTCTTATGTAGGAACTTGATTAAGAAACCTTGGGCCTTTCTTAGGGTTCCTTATACGAATCCTACTATTTTGGGGCTATGAGCCCGTGACCCTATAGACCCAGAGGCCACAACTCAACCCTGGATCTTCCCCGCGGGTTCTCTGTGCAAGCTTGATTGGTTCCCTCAGCCCGAACTAGAAAGCCGAAATACCTACCTTAACCTACCAAACCCTACTTTTTTGTAGGTTCTTAGTATTAAACCCTAATATGGCATTTATAGGGACCCTACTTTTTTGTAGGTTTTGGTAGGTTAAGGTAGAGTCTCCATTGTAGTTCCTTTTTGGGGTTGCCTTATATATTTGGTTAAACCAAAAAAAGGAACTACAATGGAGACTATAGGTATTCCTTCAAAGGATCCTAAGCTCTGGAATCTCTTTGTAAATACTAACTGTAGAAGGGACCTCGAACTTCGACTTTTTCCTGCAACCCTAAACCATGTCCCAGGCACTCCATCGCCGAGGAAGTTCGCTTCGCCAGGGAATCGGTGTCGTGTCTCAGAGAGGCTTTGGGAAAGGTTTGGGGCTTTGGGTTTCCGGGTCTGGGGCTCCCTTTTGAGTTTGCCAAAGTTGGGGGATTTAAAACTTCAAGGCTTTAGGGTGATAGAGCTCTCAAAGGTTGGGGGTTCGGAGTGTGCAACAGGAATTTTGGGTCTCTGCGCGTAACGTTGCTGGAAGGCTTGGCGGCTTATCTAGGGGTTTAGGCTTTAGGGTTCATTACGTGTTTTGTGCGTTCGGGGGAGGGGGGGGGGCTCTACTCTTGCAGATATTTATCGCTGGTCTTTTGCTGTTGCTGGTGTTAAGTTTCCTGCTTCCTTCGGCGCTCTTACACACTAACGTCGTAAATCCGTAAAAATGTCTGAAACAGCGTGAATCGCACCTCAACCTACATTTCCGTGCTCCCACTCCGCGTCATCGTGCCCCAGAACCACTCCCAAGCCGTGGAAGACCATCGCACGCCCATTACTACAGGCCGTAAAATCCTCAACCCCTACCTTAACCCCAAATAACCTACCGTTTTTAAAGACTCATATAAAGAAATCATAGTAAGGAACCCTAAAAATGTAGGTTCCTTAGGGTCCAGGTAAACCCTAAACTTCCTAAACCCTTAGGCTAGCGGCTGGCGCAAGACGGAGACCTTCAAACTCTGATGCCTCCACACCTCGGACAAAGAGCTCTGGCTTTGGGGGCAAGAGGGTTTGTTTATTTTCTGTATCATAGCTACAGTAACGGTTTATCACAAGGGTGTCTTTACTACGAGGGGGTACTATGACGGTCTATTGGGGCTTAACCTGCTTTAGATGAGGGGTTTGTAAGATTTGGGGTTCAGCGTTGAAAAAAGGATACTCAAAGGTTCTGCAAGGCTTTGAGCTTTTATGGCGTTTTAGTTCAGGAAAGAACGTCTTGTACGGACGTCGTCCAACGACATTCGCAGGATTTTGAGTGGAACACTGTCTTCGTGATTTCAGGCTGCTGCACGATACCGACTGTGGATGCCGCCTCCCTGCGTCCATGTATGCCGGCCCAACCTACAGATTGTAACCCTGGTGTCGCCGAAATAGCACCCAAACATGTACGCACCGAGTTTAAAAAGCCCGCATGATCTCACAAAAACCCTCATGTGAAGCCTGTTCTTTCTAAAGTCCTGCAAAAACCCTAGAAACACCCTGGAGAGACCGCAGCAAAAACTGCTGAAGACCCTGATTGAAACTCCTCCAAAGTCCTCATTGATAAACCCCGATTAAAGCCCTGTGGCTCCCTTTTAAAGTGCTACGAGGACCCTACAACCTCCCAAACCTAAATGCGTAACCCTACAAAACCTGAAGCCTACAAAACCTAAACCCTACCTTAACCTACCAAACCCTACTTTTTTGTAGGTTCTTATTATAAACTCTAATATGGCATTTATAGGGACCCTACTTTTTTGTAGGTTTTGGTAGGTTAAGGTATGAGCTACACACCCGAAACCCTGACCCATTCAGGCGACTAGAAACCCTGGTCGGAAGCATACAAGCCCTAGGCCCTAGACCTCGCCTCGCCCTCTGTTGGCTCCGCATCTCCGCAGATGAGTTTCACCAGGGTGGACTTGCCGGCACCTCCACCAAGTCATAGGATTGAGGGCTTATAGGCCTTCCAGGTTTTATATGGGAGTTTCCGAAAATTGGGGTACCCAATCTTGGGGTCCTTATAATTAGGATCCTACTATTTAGGGTACTATATTAGGGTCCCCTATTTTTCGGAAACTCCCATATGTGGCTTGTAGGCTCTATGGGGTCTACAGAGTTTAGGATGGTTTAGGCTCAGGGCAGTGTGATTCATATAGCATAGAGGTCTGCATACCTGGGAACAGTACCGCCCTTGTTGCTTAGAGTCCCCACACATCACTACACTCACTATAAAACCCTCAAAATCCTGTTGTACCTCCTGCAGGCCTCTACATCAAACACACTATGCACCAACCTCCTCATCCAGGAAATGAAATGACATCCGAATTTTCCAAAACCAAAACCCTACACCCAAACCCCTAAACCTGAATCGTAACCCCAAAACCCTAAGCCCGAAACCCTAAACCAACCCGTGGGGTTCCATCTCTCGCCGCAAACCCGCTCGCCGAACAGCTCAAGCCCTCAGCCCTCAATCCTCAGAAGGCTTCAGCATTCAAATTTCACGGGTGAGGATTCAGGGTTTAGTTTAGGCTTGACCCTGCGCTCTACTTGTAGGTCGGGGGACTTAGTACGTAGCTAAAAACTCCAACAGGATCCTGTTCAGGGAATTTATCAACCTACTAACCTACTAATTACCTACTTACTAAGTCAGGACTCGTGTTCGGGATTGCCTGAAATACTTTCGTTTGGGGTACCTGGGGATCAAGGGTAAAACCCAAACCCTACAAGCCCTAAACCCCTACGTATACACCCTAAACCCTCAAAGCCCAAAAAAACGCCAAACCCCTAAACCCTAATAATCCCTAAACCCTATGTACTCCCTAAAAACCCTAAACCCTAAACCCTCATCCCTAAACCCTGATTTCCTCCGGGGCGCCGTTTTGGCCCTGGAGCGCCAGGTGGCTGCCCACGGAGATCGACAAGTCCTTGTGCAGCAGATACTTTTGTCTAAACCCAAGAGTAGCCTAGGAATAATAAGGGTGCCATTTTTGGGTTAAAGGGGGTTATAAGGGAACCGAAACCCTAAAACAAGGAATAAGGGCCTACTCTGGGTCCTAGTTTGTAGCGAGAGCTCCACAAAATGTAGGATTTATGTTAGGGGTTTAGGGCTGGAGGGCTTACAAAATTGAGGGTTTAGGAGTTCGGGGGTTTAGAGTTATTGTAAGAGGTTGGGCTCTAGGGCTGGAGTTTCGGGTTTAGGACTTAGGATGGTTTAGGGTTTGTATGATAGGGCTCATCATGCTTATGAGGTGTACTATAGGGACAGTTCACAGAGACTCCGGTATTTTGGGTTTCGGGATTGATGCGTGTTTTTGGCAAATTTGGGTAATGGTCTCTTGACGGTTTTTAAGATCTTTTTATGGCCTTTCTTGTGCGGAGATGTGGTTTACAGTGATCACAGTGAGGGCTGTGAAGCTTGACGAGTTTCGGCTTTTGGGTTTCAAAGCTTTCTGGGTCATGGTTTTGGGATTCCGCTTTTTGGGGCTTCGGCGGCTTCACCTGCTGGAAGTAGTTTGGAGGGTAGGATCCGGAGGGGACTTCGGGGCTCGAAATGCTGCAAGCCTTAACCCTCAATCGCGACAGCCCAAAATAGCAAAAAAACACCGGCACACCGCGGGCAAACTATGGTCGTTGGGCCCAAATGCCTGAACATATGAGTTCTCATACCTAAACCCTAAACTAAACCCTAAATCCGAAATCCTTGTAAAGGGTAAACATTTACAAACCGTATGTAGAGCCTTAAGGAATCATCGAACCCTCCAGCCAAGCATCGACATCCACGAGCGCGGGGTCACTGGAGCCCGGGTACGTATAGGAGACATTGCGGAGCCTTGGGCCGGCTCTCACTGCGAAACATTACGGCTTAGGGTTTCTTCAATTTAGGTTTGATTTAGAGTTTGGGTTTTTTTTTGGAGTTTAGGGTTTTAAGGGTTAGTTTTTAGAGTTTAAGCTTTGGGTATTAGGGGTTCGAGTTTAGGGTTTCGGGTACACCAGAACCTGGGTGCACCTCCGTCACTCAAAACTGGATGGGATCCGACCTGTGAGGTTCAAGGCATAGGGCTTGGATCAAAGGGGTCTAGAACCCTAAGCCCCAAAATCATGGAGTGCTGCATGAAGCTCAGACCCCAAACGGCAAAGTGTCAAGCCCACATGGAAGAAACAATCCCGTCGTCAAACTCCAGGGATTTTGTGCACTTTAAAGGATTACGGTTTGGGATCGTTGAAAGGTTCAGCGTTTACGGTTTCCCGAAAGTAGTAAGGCTGTTGCATTCTCCAAGCTCCACGGCGGAACCCTCAGTCACCACCGCGTATCCCTAAGCCTAGGTCAAGAACCCCGAAAGCCTGAACTCTTAAACCTGGAACTTGAACCCAGAACCCCTACATACCCCTAAATCTTAAACCCGACTCGACAACTTAAACCCTGAAACCCTCAACGCCTGAACGCTACGGCCCCGAACCTCTAAAGCCCCACATCCTCCAAATCCCAGACACTCCCTCCAAAATCCCAATCCCTACACCCCTTTCTTGCTCTCAGAACCTTGAACCCTGAAACCTTGAAGCACCTGAAAACGCTGTCAAAACAACCCGACGAAGCCCACCAAAGGCTCTACACAGTCCCTCATGCGGTAAGCACGAGAAACCGATAAGCGCCTCACGCCAAAAAATTTAAACTTAAGCCCTACTTCCCTAAAAGGGATCCTAATTAGGGTTATGGTACTTAGAAGTGTATAGACTAGGTACTTACTAATTAAATCCCCCCGACCCTCCAAGTAAGCCCTAAAACTCTTTTCAAGCGCCCGAAGAGTTGACCGGGTGGCTGTAGCAGAGGTGTGCCCTCTGCAATGCGCAGACCGTCACCTCGACAGTCGTGGCTTCAAGGGAAAACATGTGGGGGTGGTGGGAGGGGCTTCACACATGCTATGATACCCTTTTGAGTTCTACGAATCCAATTTTCTGTAGTACCTCCCATAATTTCTTCATGGCAAACCTGTCAGTGCGTTTTGATGAAAACTGAGGTTGGAGCTCACGGTTGGGGTTCGGGCGCAGGGCTTTCGGTGCTTTGGGTTAAGCGCTTGAGGCTTGAGAGTTCTGCGGTTCATGGTATACTGGTTTATGTAGGGTTTACGATGTAGGGTTTAGGGTTTCCAGTTTAGGGTATTAGAGTTTAGGGTTTGGAATTGGTTAAGTGCAGTGGGCTCTTTTAGGATATAGGGACTAGGGTTCCAAGTTTAGGGTAGCAATTTTGGAGATCCCTTTAGCAGGGCTGTTCTTAGGGGCAACAGAATGACGTCCTAGACCCCGCTGTATTGCTACTTGGAGGGTCGGGGGCTTTGTAAGCAGGTTATAGGTAGACTTACAAGTACCCTAAACGGGACCACAATTGGGGTGAAGAAGGGTCCTCATTCTGATGTTTGGAGGGGCTGCCCAGGTTGGAAACCAGTGAAATGATACCATGCTCTCTACAAGAAGCGAATGACCTTGTGCATGCACACTGACATGAAGATCTCAGTGCTTCAATGCCGCAGAACCAAGAAGCTGCGGCAGGATATCAGCATCCGCCCTAGCAAGCATGACGAAAAGACAAAAAGGGTACAGAACGAAAACCATGTCTTGTGCTGAGGGGGTACCTACCCCCTATGCGTGCGACGGCGTGTCCTGGGCACGCTGTCTTGTGCTGACGGGGTACCCACCCCCTATGCGTGCGACAGGGATTTCGTATCCGCAAGCTGAATTTGTCTTGAGGCGGGCGATGGTGGGTGCGACCGGGTGCGACCGGGTGCGACCTTGTTTTTTGAAGGTCACAACTGGTCGCACCTGGCTTGCCTGTGTGATGCTGAATGGCGGATAGACCAGGCATCGAAACTGGGATAACTACAGCCACAAGGAGCTGGGGGGATGTCTTTAATGTAGGGTTCCCAAAAAGGGCACACAAGAACCCAGACTGAGTCCCCAGACCCTCCAAGTAGTAATCTGTGTGAGACATCAGTTCGAGTCAAAGGCCTTTGCAGATCACCCAGACATGTGAGAAACCTGAAGCCCCCGTCCTGCAAACCTGTAGGCACCATAGGCACCAAACGTCAAAAACAAAAAATCCAAGCAAAAGTGAAGCCCTATACCCTGCAACCTAAACCTAAATCCCGGGAACCCCCCATCAACGAAAGCCCATAGTTCTGACAATACCGGAGTATATTCATGGCTGACGGTTTACGGCTTCAAGCTTTCAGAGTTTGGGTTCAGGGTTTGGGGGCTGTTCGGTGTAGGGTTTGCAGATATCTTGTACTTTTGAGCCATAGACCCTAAACCCTAAACCGTCGGATCACTATAAAGTTTGGTTCTCTATGTCACGCCTTCTAAGTTCGGACTTGACCAAACGCTTCACCGCCCAGATTCTTCCTTAAGAGTAATGTGTATATATATATAGGGAATCCCAGCACTATTTGTCTTTAATCCTGTTTCCAACTTTTTGGGGTTTACTGTATCACCGAACCCCTAACTACACCCAAAGACATGGCAAAAGCATACAACACCGAGAATAGGTTGGCCCTGAACACCTACAGAGGAAATAGAAGATGTCCCAATCCAACGTGTCCCAATGGCCCACCTAGCAACAACTGGATTCAACGTCAGTGGAAAGATCGGATCTACAACCAAAACTACCTGCACTCTAATCCCAAAACCCTGAACCCTAAACCCTAAAAGCCCTAAACCCTACACCCCGAACCCTAACCTCATGCAGTAAAAGGAGAAACAACAAGAAAAACGAACGCGCCTGCCGTGAAGCCGAAGCGAAGCGCCGGATCACGGCCGTGCAGCCTCATGAGGCTGCAGGGTTACTTTACGATTTAGGGGTTTAGGGTTTAGGGTTTAGGGTTTGGGGTTTGGGGTTTGGGGTTTGGGTTTAGGACTTTGGGACTGTAGGATAACCCTGAAGCCAAAACCCTCAACAATCATATAGACTCTGGCTTGGCAACGGACGAGAGGCCTGTACCGAAGCACCTCGGGGGTGAGTTTAGGGTTTAGGGTGATGGCCGGTTTCACCATATAGTTGGAGGTGCTACGATGGGCTACCGCCCTTTGCCGCTGGGGGGAGAGTCCGCCAAGTACCTCGGCCCAAAACCTCGTACAGCCAAGCCTCCAATCCCAAACCTGAACACCCTTAAAAGCCCCAAAAACCTTGTAAAACCCTGTCCGAGCCCTATCAAACCCCTTCAAGAATCTATGATCACTTGGTTTGGGGGTGGTCTAGGGTCTTACAATTTACCTACTTGTCGGGTATCATGGGGAACCAAAGGTTGACCTTTTTCATAAAAAAAGGGTTATATAGGGATTATACTAGCCCAAAAGGTTAAAGGTTACCTACTCTACTACTATAAGACTATAAGTACTACTGTTTGCGTGGGGGGGGTGGGGGTTCCAGAAGGCCCAGAGACTCCCACTATACTAGCCCAAAAGGTTAAAGGTTACCGACTCTACTACTAGGGAACTCTGCACCCCCCAACCCTAAAATCGCACCAGACATACAATCAAACCCCCCACCCCCTGACACCCTGTGAAAACCCTGCAAAAGCCATTTAACAAAGCCAAAAAACAAAAAAAATACCTAAACAAAAACAAAAAAATACCTAAAAAACAATAAAAAACATCTAAAAAAATAGGATTCCGTTTGAAGAAAGCCAAAACACCCCCCTAAGCCCGACACTCAAACCCCATGTCTCTAAACCCTAAGCTTCCTAAACCCTTAACCCTAAACCCTTAACCCTAAACCCTTAACCCTAGACCCTAGACCCTAAAACCTAAAGCCTAAACCCTAAACCCTTAACCCTAGACCCTAAAACCTAAAGCCTAAACCCTAAACCGCTGATTAAACCGTTCTTCCGGGGCTTTAGTGCTTCAGGGTTAAGTGTACGAGCAGCTGTCGCTGCCCACACGACGATCACGTTGAAACCAGGAAAAACTAACGACTTTCTAAACGAGGCATAGCTGCTGCTTCAGTCTTCAAAACAAGCGCTGCGCTTGCAAATCACGGCATCAACCCTGAACCCTCAGACTCCAATTCGAAAGCCCCAAGCCAAAAGCCTTTGACCTAGGATGGCGGTACAAGAAGTCTGCTTTGATTACAGCATTGATCCCCACTCTATGACTTAGCAGGGGAAACAGAAGTTGACCTTCAGTGCAGTCAAGCGCGAGAACGGGTACCATCAGAGAGGACAAATAGGTATAAGTGTAGAGGGACTCTACAGGGGCCGTACTACTAGCTGCTTCAGACCACTGGATTAGGGTCTCGGGCTTTAGGGTCGGGCAGCTGTTTGTCCAGCCCTTCACCTGGAATAGAAACATTCCTACATCTTCCTCTTCACTGCAGCACTATACCCTCCCCTCCACTGGGATGTAGCTTGAAAAAGGCCAATATTAGAAGGGCCTTGGCCTCTGATGATAATGGTGTGTGCCTTACTTGGATCTGTCATGCTCGGGGAGGCATCCCTTGCTCGGACCCCCAAAAACCCTCAATACAGTCTCGTGCAGGTCCTGGCTTTGGGGTTTGAAAAGACACCTCAAAATCTCTTGGGATTAGGATTTGTATTGAGGGGCCGAGTATCCTAGCCCAAAAAAAATCATGGTTGGATTTTATAAGCCCCAAAAAGGATAAAAATTTTACCTGCTCAGCTACCAAGTTTACCTATTTCTGCAGTGTGGCACGAAAGTGTCCCGAAAGGTATGCTTGACTTGAGCCCTGGCTGAACCTAAACCCTAAACCCTGGTGTATAGACTTCTTGACCCCAAAATCTAGTGTAAGGGCCTCAATAATTACAAGAGGGGTATAGTTACGGTGTATTTAGTGTAATTCTAAGAATCAGGAACCCTGGGCGATAATGCGCGTAGTTATTCAGACCCCCGTAGTCGCAGTGCTTGAGGCTCCCACGTTCTAGCTTGGTAGTTGTCAAAATTAGGGTCCCTTTTGGGGTACCCTAAATAATAGGCGCCGTATTATATTAGGGACCCAAAAAGGGACCACAATTTTGACAACCACTCAGGTGATTCCGCCAAAGAGCAGAGGGGCAGCTGTCATCTTGCCATCCACCCAGCCTCCTTCCTCGCGAGATCTTCGCAGGGCTCTCCCCATAAACCCCTAACCCCTAAACCCAAACTCCAAAAGCCGTAGAACCCTAAACCCCAAACTCCTAAACCCCTAAACCCCAAACTCCTAAACCCCTAAACCCTAAACCCAAACCTACCCAACCTAAACCTTAAACTCTAACCCTTCTGCCGTGGAGTGGGGGGATAGAACTACGGGCTATGCGGCTGATGGACAAAATCCTGCATGATCCATAAGAAGGAATATGCCATAATTCCCATAGTTTAGAGTCCTTAAGGTCATGCAGGATTTGTCCATCAACAGTAGGACCCGAGCCCGGGGAGAGACAGGTTTGGGGCTCGAGGCTTTAGAGTGCTTCGACGGCAGTATTCATTAGAGAAGGGCTTTGAGGTATTTAGGGTTTAGGGTTTAGGGGTACATTTTTGGTGGAATACCATCCAGGGACTATAAGGGGACACTGCTACTAATAAGACCCTGAACCCGGGTTTGGGTTTGATCCATTCGAGCGACAGGACTCCAACTCCCATTCATTAATCTAAGTTCTACAATTATGCTGGGATCCTTTAACATGATTTGAAGCAAGTCCTAAACCTAAACTCAAACCCTATACCTTAAGCCGAATGAACTCCGTCGTTATAGTGGGTGCAAACACGAATTTGTTGAGTTGTCGGAGGCAAGCAACTCCATGTTCAGGTCTTCTTTCAAATCTGAAGCACGAACCCCAACTCAGGGTTAGGGTGCCCCAAGCCCAAACTAACTGGTCCAAGCAACATTCTCTGCGATCGAGCCGGCACGGTTCCCGTGCTCGGAGGCTTTGAACTTCCTTGAGCTGCATCGCGCATGGAAGGCAACTGCACGACTGGAAGAGGAATGTAGGGTTTTGGCTTGAGTTTAGGGTTTCCCAAGCTTACCGTAATGCTCGGGGGTTAAGGTTGGTGTGGATGGGTAGAGCACAAGAAAATTATACCCAAAGCCAGAAAGCCCAAACTCTAACTTCCCACATCCGAAACCCGAAGCCCTTAGCCCAAAACCATGAAACCTGAAATCCTCCGGTGTGGAGGCGTGGAATGCAGTCACGAGCCGAGCACAGAGGCAAGGAAGCGAAACCAAGGTTCACACCGGCGCGGAAACTAGCGGCAGAAGGACGCCAAGTAGGTCAATAGCAATGGTAACAACTATAACCACAACAATAGTAAGAATAATACAACAACGACAATGACAATATTTAGAATAGCAACGACAATAGTAACTCTTCACTAAAGCTAAGTCGAACCCTAGACATCTCACCATTTTCTTGAGTACTCACCTCACCACGACTATAGCTGGAGGCGACGCCTTGGCGCTGACGGTTGCTCCGCTCGTGAAGTGATGCTCCACTTCTGCTTCGCGGTCGTCACCAGGTTCTGACGCCACGCGTCGTGCGGCAGTGACCATCGCCGACGAAGATGAAGTCACATCCCACTGCCAGGCCCTTCAGAAACGTGCACTTTTGCCCGAAGCGCTCCTTGTCGGCTCCGGTCAGCGTCGACACCTGCACCCAGTCATTCTTCTCCACGTACTCCAAGTCAGCCATTAGGAAGCAGCCGCGATGCTTTTCATTCAACTTCCCTCGGAAATTTCTGCACAGATCCAGGGAAGGGGCAGATGAGCTCGGCACGACCCAAACCGCATCTTCACGGCCCGCTTTGTTGATGCCATGTTGCTCGCCGGGATCGTTTACAGAACCCTCACAGGATCACAGTCTTCTAAGGGCATAGTGGCGCTGCTGGGATCTAGTCAACGGTTCAGTTCGGGCTTCAGGGCTGTAGAGTTCCGGGTTCGGGGCTCGAGAGTTGACATCAAGTCCCTTGTCAGGCTTCAACAACAGGAGTTGCAGTTAGGGTGGAATATAGAAACATACTAAGTAGAATACCTAGTTGCTGAGTTCATAAGCCCCACAACGTGTACACTTTTGGTCTTTTAGTGGGTAGCATTATCCAAAAAAGTGTTTTAAGTGTATCCACTCAGCTACTAAGAATAGGGTTTTGGGGTATACAGGCCTTAGGTAAGATTCGGGCCACTGCCCGAGCACTAAACCTCAAACTCGACCCCAACCCTGCGACCCCGACCCTGAACCCTAAACCTGAGGTACTGCCCCCACCCTGTTAGTAACAGTCGATATTAGGGCTCATATTAAGGGCTATATATTTTTCCGTGTTCTAAATATTATCCAACTGTTACAGAGTGGGGGCATTAATATAGGGGCTTTAATAATCTCTAAGTTGGGTTTAAGAAGTAAGGGGTTAAGGCTTAACATAGGGGTTTTCTTAATAATCAGAATAAGGTTTTGGGGCGCATTATACTATAATCATAAAAAGGAACCGCCAACAATTAGTATAGGTACTTATTAAGGCCTCCAAAGTACCCAACCCAAACCTCAACCTACCCGCCCCATAGAGCTGAGAAACGATGCGTCCCCAGCTGCTTCGTACCAGTAATTTGAATCGGGTTTGGGGGTTTAGGGTTTAGGGTTGGGGGGTTTAGGGTTTAGGGTTTGGAGGGTTTAGGGTTTAGGGTTGGGGGGTTTAGGGTTTAGGGTTTGGGGGTTTAGGGATTAGGGATACTAGAGCTGGTTCGAACTGGATTTCGGTGTTGTATTCTACTAATAGCTAGCTAGGTAGAATAGGGTTTGAGGTGCATTAACCTGAAACCATACTAACTGAACTTACAAACTAAAATTCGTAGATACTCCGACGTCACCTTGAATCATGTTCCCCTAAACTCAAATGCTGGTGAGTCCGTGGACCTCCAGAAGCCGAAAGAAAACACACCAAACGATCAGAGTTCTAGTAGTAGGAGTCTGGACTTTAGGGCTAGACCCGAGGGTAAACCCTGAACCCTACAAACAATGCACAACCCTAAACCCTAAACCCGACTGAAAAGACAAAATGAATTCCCTGACTGTTTCAGGCGATCGGCTTGCCATCTTCGGTCCTCTCCATGCCAAGCCGTTCCTTGGAATTGCATACAATAGTCGAAAAAATTAGCAATAGTATAATAATATCTCTTGCTATTAGAAGTCCCGAAGTCTAGCAAAACATGCCCCAAACCCGTAAAGGGGGGAAGGCTATTCGGAGCTGCATGGGGCCTCATCACCATAACTCAGAAGCGTCTACCGGATCTAAAGTGGAACTTTTAAAGAGGCACCCTACCATGATCCGTTCAGGGTACGGTACAGTCTTCTGCAGCAACACTTTGTCTTGCATTCTTGCAAGTGTTGAAGTAATGGAGTTTGAGAACGAACCCGCACTGCAGTAGTATGTAGTGTTTAGGGTGTCTGGATGTCTAGGGTGCTGTCTTTGTGGGGTGCAGAGATAGGAGGTGAGTTGCAGGACTTCGGGCGGGCTTGGAAGAGATGCGTTCTGCAGCCTGAAATCCAAAATCTCAGGATCGTAGGACCCTATAAGACTTAACTCTAAAGCTATACTCGCAACCCTAATGATGGTCCCGTCCATGTCCTTCTCACCACGAACTTCTATCGTAACAAGCAACCTAAACTGTGGGAACGCCTTAACTTAAACTGCATCCTATGTAACCTGGATATTTGACATCACCTATTGTGCGTCATAATTAAAAGTTGCCCTACTTTTAACCCCACTAATAACCACTCATGAACCCCCAAGTCGGATTCAGGGCTGTGGGCATGAAATCTTCGAGCTGTGGAAATTTTGGGTTCAGGATGTTTACCAGTTTGGCTTTCGGGAGGCTGTTGAGTAAAGCTACGGACACGATCTTGCCTTGGCTGATTTTGGTTTAGGATCCAAGGATTAAGGGCTCAAGGTCCCCAAACTGCGAAAGTAATACTGTAGGGGCCCTAATAATTAAAATAGGGTTTCGGGCTGCTTTCTAGTACAAATATAAGAAGGAACTAATGAGTAATATTGGCAATTATTGAGGCTTCTATAGTATGTCTGATATGGGGCCCCCAAAGAAATGGGTTTAGAGTTTAGGGATTTAGGGGTGCAAGTGTGTTAGTACTTAGTAGTAGACCACAAGCAGATCATATCGTCACCACACGGGTAGTCGGGATGGTGCTACTAAAAGCTCGAACCTCTTCATTCCCAACACCCCCAAACCCGAAACCCGAAACCCAAAACTCTAAACCCGAAACCCCTAAACCCCAAAACCCTAAACCCTAAACCCCTAAACCCCTAAACCCTAAACCCCTAAACCCCTAAACCCGAAACCCCTATAAACCCCTAACACCCGGCGACCCGGAACCCAAAAGCTCTGAGCACAACAAGCTTTACATGAGGATCCAGCAACCTACCGCGTTAAGGATACTACCCTACCTACTACGGTTGATAATATAAATCCTGCATGGCCCATACTAAGGAATATACCATAACTCCCATAGGTTAGGACCCTTAAGGTAGTGCAGGATTTATATCATCAACCGTAGTTGTTTTAAGGGTTTGAGGCTACAGGTACTGTAAGCGAGTCACCAACTTCTGCTGCTGCGCTGCCACAAGACTGGACATGCCTTGGCTGGAAGATGTTTGCGGGGAGCTTGAGGCTTCTTTAAGGGTTCTGGCATTGCAGAACCCGGGCCTATGGTATAGAGGATTTCAGGCTTAGGATTTATAACCCTCAAAGATATAGCCTAAACCTTACTTTTTAAGGCTTAGGCATTATCTTTGAGGTTTAGAACTCAGGGTTTAAGGCTTCGGGGTTAGGCTGTCGGCGCAGATTTGCAGTCGGGACTCACAGGGCCTCTGAGGGGTGGGTAGACAGCAAAACCCGAAGGGCCCAAGTGCCTGAAAATCATATAACGGTTTAGGGTTTAGGGTTTAGGATACTTTGCACCGTCCGGGAGGATAAGTCCAAGCGAAAAAACCCGGATTCCTCTCGAGAGACGGCAACATGTGGGGGCTTAATAACCGCTACGATTTGGCTGCCGGATCAAAAAAATAAAAAAGGATCAAAAAAAATTACGCGGCCCAGGATCAAAAAATAAGTTAAAAAGGATCAAAAAGAAAATAAACGCCTGAGAAACAAGTTTCTGGAGTCTCTCTTGCGGGCTCCCGCAGCCTCGCTGATGCGAAAAGCTTAGAGCGCTTGAGAAGTCGTAGTAATTNCTGGAGTCTCTCTTGCGGGCTCCCGCAGCCTCGCTGATGCGAAAAGCTTAGAGCGCTTGAGAAGTCGTAGTAATTGTAGTAGTAGTACTAGTAGTAAGTAGTCGTAGTAGTAATAGTAGTAGTAGTAGTAGTAGTGGTACTAGTACTAGTACTAGTAGTAATAGCAGCCGTCGTCGCAGTAGTAGAAGTACTAGTATTAGTACTAATAGCAGTAGTAGTAGTAGTAGTAGTAGTAGTATTTGGGTGACGGATCAAAAAGAATTAAATTAGGATCAAACAAATTAAACCACAAAGATCAAGACAAAAATAAAATCAGGATCAAAAAAAGTAGACCAGTACTTTTGCAGCAGGGCTACAGAAAATCCTGAGGGGGAGGGATCAAAAAAAATTAAATTTGTATCAAAAAAAAATTAAACTGGCCCCGTAGTATTTACATAGGAAAACCTCTGATTTCGCTATGTTTTCATAGGAAACCTTTCATGTTCTCGATATTTTGGCACAAGCCTCTATTGTCGGTGCCGAGGTCACGTAGCCACCAAAAACCAGGGTCACTTAGCCAAGGCGAGTCCGCACCGTTTTGGGTCACTTCGCAACCAAATTGCGGGGTCACTTGGCNCTTGGCCACCGGATTCAACTTTAGGGTTCAAGCTTTCAGCTTCAAACCTCTTCGGATGCATCATATACATATATCTTAAACACACCCCCTCATCTGGCGATTCCGGTTCCTCCTGTATCGTAAACACGCCCCGTCATTTGGCGATTTCGGTTAATCGTAAATCTTAAATATGCCCCCTCATTTCGCGACTCGGATTCATCAATCAAAAAAACACGCCCCCTCATTTG
>BGNK01000461.1:225136-246691 GCA_003297005.1 Symbiodinium sp. clade A Y106 | reverse complement strand
TCGGGCCCTTTACGCCTTTGAGGCCCTAAGGGCCCTCTGCTCAGTTTCACCCCGACCCCTGTCGAGCCTCGCTCCAGGAAGGCCCAATAGGGCGCGACTTCTTTGCTCGCCTCGAAGAAGAAAGTTCATGTTTAAGACATGGTACTTTGGTTGTCTTGCATGCCTGCTCGTTGCCTGTAGCTTTGCCTTGGAGGCTCAACTGGAGAGCCTGTTTGCTTTCAGTGGAAAGCCTTTTGAAGTGCTTGAGAGTGTAGGGAAGTGTTTTCTCTTGCTGTGACTGCGTTAGGAGTTACTGTGTAGTTGTAGTTCTGCTTGCGCTGGTTCTGAGNACACGTGGCTGAGCAGTGTTTCACTTGCAGTGCTATGGCACATGGAATATCTGTGGCCAAGTTGCACAGACAAAGCCTCCGGCTGCTGACTTTGGCTCAAGCTGTGAGAAAAAGGAGGGCTCAGCGCGCTGCTGCTGTGTTTTCACATTTTCTGTTGTTAGAAATTCTTTCAAAAAGATTTGATTTCACCTAGTAAGAGCTCGAAATAATGCGAAAAAAATATTAAAACGCATTATCCGTGAAATTCTAAAATTCGTGATTGGAAGAGCATCCGTGTGATTCGTTCATGCAATGGCCAAAAAAATACCAGTTTTGTGCATAGAGATTCGATCAGGAAAATTCGAATTGAGCATTCGAGGTCGCTTGTAGAGTGACAATAACGGCAATGGTGGCAGCTAAATGGCCATTGCACACGTTTCGAAAGTTGCATGCTGGCAATCTGAACATGGGTAGTTCTCTGTTTTATTTGTCCTTGTAGGGTCATTCTTAAACGGGTGCCGTTCTGTTGGAAACCTACAGACGGGCTGAAATTTAGAGAATTACCCGAATGGTGCATCAAGAACCATAACCATCTTGATGCATGTGCGTCAATCAACAGAGACACGGCTTTAGAATGAAATTGCAGTCGCTGTTCAGCTGTTCCATTGGTGTTTTTTCTCGCATGTTTCGAATACGTTAAACCAAAAAACAGAAACTAGGAGGGGCAGGCTTCCGCACGGCAGTTTGGAAGTTGTGGAAGGCCCACGTGTGACGTTTACGAGCTGAGAGATGCGAATCCTTAGCGTACGGGTGCGATAGGGCTTGTGTTTTTGTTCTTAAGCTCGATAATGCTTTGATGAAGATTTCAATGTTGCTCAAACCCAATTATCCTTCCCCGCAACACTTCGTAGTCGTAAACTCTATAAATGCAAATTCCTCATTCGTGACCATCAAAATCCAATGCAGGCAGTACTGCGGCGTGGCAGCTTCAAGCGTTCACTACGTAGCAGCAAAGGCCGGCAAGCAGAGGAATGCATGAACATATTGGTGACGGAGTTGGCGCAAACACAAACTCAACTTGGAAAAAAAAATTCGCCTGTGTTAGCCTTTGCATGAGATCAAGAAGCTAAAAGCCAATTAAACATTGTAGTAGCAAGAGAAGGAAAATCACCATGCATGGCCATGGCACCGGTCTCGTTCCGTGCATCAGCTGGGAGCTCAGGCAAACCTGCAACACCTAAACCTCGAAACCAAAACCCTGAAGCCTGAAGCGCTAAATGCCCAAAGTCCTGGACCCTGGGTTTGGACTCCTTGATTGAGAAATACTCTTTAGAGCAAGATGTAAATATTTCGATTTTTTTAAATCTCACAAGGCATGTTGGGCTCTCTTCGCACCAGAACGAATCCCGACCCGAAACCTTAACCCGAAGTCATCCCCAAACCCGAAACCCGAAACCCAGCACGAGAAGAGCAAGGGCACGAAGGGATCCTAACTTCCACCTCCCAAACATAATTCCAAGGCTGGCGCCGAGGCAGCAGCCGTCGAGACGTTAGCAGAGGCGAAGAGCTGCATTAAAAACATGGGAGTTTTTCCATAGTGCGATCCGTTGTTTTTAGAAACACCCATGTGATGTAGGAACCTGAGTTAGCAACCCGGCCCTATAACCCCAGGATATTGGGTCCATATGAAGAAACCTGAAAAATACCCAGCAGGTTCCCAGATTATGACCATATTCACTAAGTCCCATACTCCCTTATTATAGAAGCCTAAAGATCCCCTGAAGGATCCCTGTAAGACCTTAAACCCCACTTCCCACTGACTAAGTCCCATGGAATAGGCCAAGCCAGACGAGAAGCCCTGAGCAGGTTTAGGGTTGCAGGGACTCGGGATTCAGGGGTTTAGTGGTTTAGGGTTTAGGGTTGGAGGGTTTTGGGTTCCAGGGTTTAGGTTTAGGGGTTTAGGGTTTAGGGTTTAGGGTTCTCCCAATCTTCGAAGCCGTAGATTTTAAGTGGTGGTTTTGGGGTTTAGTGTTTAGGGTTGGGGGGTGTTGCAGGCCGCCCAAAACGGTTGGAGAAAGAATCGGAATGGTTAATGTGTCGGGTTTAGGGGGGAAGGATCTGGAGGTCTTGCGGAGCTCGGGAGAAGGTGTCGGTTCGAGCTACTTGAATGATCAGGGGGCGTAGTCGGCAGGCGACTCTAATTACATCTTCTTTTAACCAGTCGAAGTACTTTTCAGCCCGGATCAAAGCTTCCCATGAACCTTGGAATCTCAGAAGCTGTTTCTTCATGAAGGTTCCTGACCATGTGGAAATGCGCACAACCCTGGGATGAGAAATCCTAATTGTTCGGTACCGAGCCAGTGTCCAAGGGCATCAGCCTTCCCAGAGATCCCCATATCCCTTAATTGAGGAACATACCTTAAACCATAATATTAAGGCCCCTATAATTTAAGGTATATTCCTTAATTAAGGGATATTGGGATCTCTGAGTTGGAGCCGGCTGAGACCCGAAGTCCCCATCCAGGCCCTGAGTCCCTTCTGATGTAGGAACCTGATGAAGAAACCCTGGGCCTCTAACCCCAAATAGGGTTTGGGGGTTAGGGGTTTAGGGTTTAGGGTTTAGATTCATATAAGGAACCCTAATAGAGACCCGAGGTTTCTTAATCAGGTTCCCACACTAGGAAGTTGCATGAAGGGAGGAGGCCCAGACTTGAAAAGTAGCCAACCCACAATTCTAAAGCCTACTCTAACCTACCAGAACCTATTTGTTTGTCGGGTCCTTCTACATTCCATATTAGCACCTGCCAAAAATGGGTGTGTTAATCTGAAAACAACAGCACCCTAAACCACGAATCCTAAACCCCTACACCCAAAAGCTTAAAATCCTGAATCTCTTGAACCCGAAATTGAAAACCATCCCAAAACCCTATGCAAGTCCTAACCTCAAGCGTTTTCGAAGCAGGTGCGGCTCCCACCGAAAGGAGCTCAGCTGCCCGAGGCCTTCGTGCTTTAAGGGATTTCGGGTTCAAGGCCGTTGGAGGTTGGTTAAGGCTTTAAGTGGTTGTATAGGAGCTCGCAAAGGTGACCCTAAACCTCAAACCCCAGCCTTAAACTATAAATCCTCACAAGGTTTTTGCAAGGGTTCTATAAGGTGTGAACTTCGGGGTTCAGGGCCTTTGGGGGTTCAGGGGCTTCAGGGCTGGCCCTGGCAGCTGTGCAGCATGAGCTTCCCTTCCGCCGGGCTTAACACGCGCGGCTTACTCTCTGCCCTCTTGGGCCCCGGCCTGGAGTCTTGTATCTCCAGTGTTTTGCAGGGGTTGTATACTTTTGTCCGGCAACTCAGCCCCCCTGTCAGCACCTTTTTTTAGGTCTTGAAGTTGCGGATTCTTTTCACCCTTAGGGTTTAGGGGTTCAGGCTAAGGAGATTTCCATGTTGGTCCAAGGGCTCGAGTCGTTTAGGCTTTTGGGTTCAGAAGGGGGTTTAGCCCTAAATCCCCAAAGCCCTAAACCCTAAACCCTAATTTTTTCGAAGGAAACCTTTTTTTGGGGGTAGGACGTCGGCTCGGTGCTTCCCAGGATCAGTTCAGGGCTTGGGTTCGGGGGTTTGGGGCTTTCGGGCATCGGGGTGGGGCCTTGGCAGTGTGGGGTTGAGGGCTAAAGGGGTTGCTTTCAGTTTTGCGGTTTAGGGTTTAGGGTTTAGAGTTTTGGGGTTACACATTTGGGAGTTTTTGGGGCTTTGGTAGTGCAGGAGTTCAGGAGTTTACTAGGTGGTTCAGGGTTGAGGTTGTGGGATGTTTTGAGGAGATACTTAAGGTTTGGGCGTGAAAGCTTATCCACCTGTTCTTGCCGGTTCATAAATCCCAGACAGAACTTCAAGACTCGTTGAACAAGAGACTGGGGGAATGGATTATGGAGACTATTATTGGGGGTTATATAGGGACTAAACCCTAAACCTCAAACCCTAAACCCTACTACTAAAGGGATCCATTCCCCCATTCCATACTAAGAAATCCATGGGTGTTTGAGGTCTAGGGCCGCAGGGTTTCAGATTTTGAAGTCTTGGGTTTTGGGTTCAGGATCCTCGGTTTAAGGTTTAGGGTTTACTGTACGGTTTACTGTAAGGTTTAGGGTGTAGGGTTTACTGTAGGGTTTAGGGTTTAGGGTTTACTGCAGGGTTTAGGGAAACTTTGAAGCTTTTGCGTCGGCAGGTTCCTACGATTCAGGGTTGAGGGTTTTCTTGGTGACGCTTCACATCCTGAGCCCGAAACTCTGAACAATAAACGGGGAGGTGCTTTTTTGTGTACGGGCACTGCAATATTTAGGGACTTGAAATTCAGAGAACTACCCAAACCCCGAAACGACAAAGTCCTAAACCCGAAGATCCTGAGCCACAAAGGTGCCTGCACTCCACTCATCCAATGGCGTGCTCAACTGCACACTGAGGCTCCGTTTGTGTGGGAGCAGCACTGTAGAAAAGAGCCCTACTACGTAAGATGTATCACGATTGATGTTGGGTCCCCTGTTTTCCGAAACTCCCACGTCAGCCGTGGAAAATAGACCTCGTGAAACGCAAGAGCAAGAGAAGTTCGTCAGGGTGCCACTACTTGGAGGATCATGGGACATAGTAAGTAAGGTTAATAAGTACCTTAATTGGGGTTATGAGAAGTTATAAGTATAGTTACCCTAACAATAACCTTAGTTACTAAGTCCCATGAGCCTTCAAGTAGCCAACAGCCACCTCCTCCCCATTACCATCCTCTCGTCGCGAACCCGAATTGAAAGCCGAAACCCCAAACCCTTAAACCCTAAAACCTTCAACACGAATCCCCAAATCCTAAACCCTGAACCCAACCTGCTTTCGCCTTCCTTTCGGGGATCTCTCAGCTGCTGTGGCTTTCTGGGAAAACAGGCGCTAAAAAGACAAAAAAGCCCCTGAACCCAAAAGGTCCGTCACCATAGATCAAAACAAAAGAGCCCGAAAGCCTAAACTTCCTACCCCGGTCTCTGGAAACCCAGGCTTGGAGTCAAAAGCCCACCTCAAGAAAGCCCTAAGTTAGGGTCTACCTGGAGCCCAAAGAACCTACCTTTTTAGGGTTCCCTGTTATGATTTCTTTATAGAAGTCCTTAAAAAGGTAGGTTATTTGGGGTTAAGGTAGGGGTTAGGCTTTGAAGTTCTTGGGTTTGGGGTTTTGGGGTTTAGGCTCTGACGCCGGAAGTCGGGGCCTCTGGCCTCGGAAGCAAAGATCCCATGATTCGAAGACACAAAGGTGAAGTTCTGAAGTTCCCAGCCCCACAACCGACCCCGGAGCCCGCGCTGAATCTTAAACCCGCGGCTTCAGTGACCTTGAAAACTCAATTCGATGCTGGAAGGTTGGACCGAGCTCAGATCCTTGGCGCTTCAAGATGCTAATGCCCCGTATCCTGAAACCTCTTGGCCTCAAACCCTGAAGCCCTCAACGCAACTGTATAAACTGCCAAACCCTAAACCTCAAGCCCCAAACCACAACCACTTCCTCTTTTGTGGCGTGCTGGAGGCTCCTAGCCGCCCGCGTGGTGGTGGCGCCCAACATCAGCCTTGCCCTCAACAGCTGGGGGTGGGAGGTTGATTCGGGGCTTGGGTCCGTAAGTTTCAGGCTGTGCGCAGCTTGTTGGTACTTGCATCTCTCTTTCGAAGTATCTGTAGCCGTCTACTTTGTAAAACTTTCGTGTGCGGTCAAAGCGATGGTGACAACTGTTCCCGTTCTTGCTTTCGCTACTCTTGCTTCTACCGTTACCATCGCCTGCGTTTGTGTTGCTGGTGGTGCTGCTGCCATTTAGGTTTGGGGGTGAGACCGTAAAGCCCTAACCCCACATACTAAACCGGTGGTTTGGGTGCAGGGTTGGGAATTTGAGCCAGTTGGCCTCGGCTTACGACCACATAGTCGCACAGGCTTCTGCCCAGATCTTGTTTGGACGAGAGAAGACTGGAAAAAGGCTAAACCCTAAACCCTACACCCTAAACCCTTCACCACGGAGCGTCTCCTCGTTCGCTGTGCTGTGAGTGTGCAGCGGCATTGAAGCTCTGATCTCCTCGTGGTTTTTTGAAAGGTTTCATTAGGGTTTAGGAGTTTAGGGTTTAGGATTTAGGGGTTAGGGGTTTCGGGTTTTAGCCCACATCCTCGATGTTGCGGTAGAAACAACTCCCTCGAAAGGGTGCAGAGGGTTGACTTCGACCCTGAACTCCAAAACCCACACCCTCGATCCTCATCTTGGACCCTTAGGGTTTAGGGTTTAGGGTTTAAAACCAAAAAAGACCGTCGTGTGAGAAGGTGGTGCTCCCCAACGCAGTATCCCAAGCGCCGAAGATCTTTTTGCTGGGTAGCTCTCTCGGTGGGTCGGCATCGGATTCTGTCTATGGAATCGAACAGGAAGTAGAAAAGGCATAGCAACTGAACACTCGAACTTGAAATATAAGCCTAAAGCTCTTGTCTCTAGGTCGCCCATGGCTATCAATAGACTGTACCTGCAAGGTAAAAGACATCGCTATTTCTACCGCTGTATGCTTTTCTCTTTTATACAATTCTATACTTGAACGTAGGAGGGATTCTTCTCGTGACATCTGCTTAAGCAAGCAGGCTTCGTGACGCGGATCTACAATCACTCCATCCCTGGCCCGACGATCATTGTGAAGCCCGGTGACAGGCAGCTTCCCCGAGAGCCCCGAAAAACCAGGAATCTCGTTAGGGTTTAGGGTTTCGGGACCCTAAACTCTAAACCCTAAAGCCACGATACGCAGCCTTGCATGGCATCGGGTACCTTCCGGAACCAGCGGATTCCAGGCCTGTTCCTGGCATTAGGGCCATGTAAGTCAGGCAGCTGCCCCACACCCTCTACTTTAAACCCTCAAGTCCTGTGCGAACCCTTAAGGGCCTTGGGATGTCCTGCACTGTTGATAATGAGTTGAAGAGCTTCTAGACCTTCACACGCTTCTTCTGAGAGATTGCGCCGATGTCGGTTGATTCTGCAGGGTTTCAGAAAGTTGATGCTATGCTGACACGGACTCGGGTTCAAGGTTTCTGTCCGAGGTGATCACGGTAAAAACCTCCCACTAAAACTTTACACCATAAGGCTTCCAACCCCCCAAAGCCTAAGGCGCTGAACCCTAAACCCTGAAACCCTAAACCCAAGCCCTGAACTTTGAATGAAAGCCGAGACGCCGACATCCTAAAGACCCGAAGCCGGAGAGTGACATAGCCTCGCCCGGCAGCGCTCGTGCAGTCAAAGACCTAATGCACCCAAAGCCTGGTCATGTGGGTCGTATCTTTAGGCTTGATCGGGTTTAGATCTAGGGTTTAGGACCAAAGTTTAGGATGTAGGGTTGTACCGTACTTCGTTCCTATGCTGTCAGGCTCATGATCACCGTGCAAAACGACCTGCAGGCCCATCGACTTGCTGTTTCCGGGTTTTGAGCTTTACCTTTAATGTAGGAATATACCATAATTCCTAGGGTTCCCTTCAAAGGGGTACTATAAGGGCTACTATAAGGGATCTATAAGGGCAGTAATCCGGGTTTTGAGCTTTGGGGTTTAATGTAGGAACGTGATTAAGAAACCTTGGGCCTTTATTAGGGTTCCTTTAAAGCGGTCTATAAGGGTTACTATAAGGGATCCATAAGGGTACTATATTAATGTAGGCACCTGATTAAGAAACCTTGGGCCTTTATTAGGGTTCTTTAAAGGGGTCTATAAGGGTTACTTTAAGGGATCCATAGGGGTACTATATTAATGTAGGAACCTGATTAAGAAACCTTGGGCCTTTGTTGGGGTTCCTCATATGAATCCTATTATTTTGGGGTTAGAGGCCCAGGGTTTCTTAATCAGGTTCCTACATTAGCCTGCGGATGTTGGGCCCAGGTTTTAGGTTGCCGGGTGCTTGAGGGTTTTTGGGTCCAAGGGTTGGGTTTTCTGAGCGTGCTTCTGGTGTCGGTGTGACTATAAACATGTCGGACATCTGATCCTGGACGTAGCAAAGGAAGCTGAGGATAGGCGTGCTGGTTCCTCCCTTCTCTCCTTCTTCCCTTCAGTCTTTCTCAATCTTATCGTTCGCTTTCGTTTGTTCTCTACCTCTCTCTCTCCCTCTCTATGTCTCCCGTCTCACTCTCTACTGTACCTGTGCATTGCTACGGAGAGGCACCGGCTCAATGGGGTGCATCTTGTGCTGCCCTCTTTGTCATACTGTCGATCGTTAATGATGATGATACAGGTGATGAGCATAATCAGTACCATTATCATCACCACTGGTGCTATGTTATTCCTTCAGGCTTCTCATTTTAATCCGCCTCATTGTGCTGGTGATGTTTGCCATTACCTAAACCCTAAGCGCCCTAAACCCTAAACCCGCATCAGGGCCTGCGGCCGGTGCTTTCCGGCTCGGGGCTGCACAGAAACTCCCTGAGATGAGATCGATGCGTCCCCAAATCCTAAGGCCTAAGACCTTAACCAGAACCCCAGAGACTCAAGCCAGCACCCTAAACACACAACGACGAAGATGTACGAGTAGGACAGCTCGCCAGCAGGGTTCAGGTTTGGGGACTCTTGCGTGCTTGCTTTTGCAAGCTTCTTCGATGCGGAGAAGCCATGGGGAGCGGGAGCGCAGCTGCTCCTGAGACCCTCGGCTGCACGGCTGTCGAAGTGGGTTAACCCCATATCACTCCTTTCTGCATCGGCGCTGCAGAAGATGGTCAGCGCCTATGGTTCAGGCTGTTTGGGGTTTCGTAGGGCTTCGGTTTGTAGGGATTTTTGGGCGCAGGAACCCTCACACCTAAACCCACAGGAGCTCTTGGGTGGTTTGCGCTTCTTACTTCGCAACCCAACGCTTTCATTCTGAAACTCGGACCTATAACCTTTTTGGGCAGGCTCGGGATTCCAGTGGTCCCACCGCCACCCCAATATTCAAATCTCTGAAACTGAAACCCAAACGCCCGAAAAGTGAGCCAAAAGCCTCTGCAGCCCGTGAAACCCTGAAGCCTAAGTCCGCGACCACGAACCGTCCTTCCAAAGCTTCTCAACATCATACTTTAGGGTTTAGGGAGATCTGCAATGTTCTCGAAACTTCCAAGACCTTTAGGATCTTGCTCCTTCTGCGCATTACGGAACGCTGCCACCAACTTGCGGCTCTGAGACTTTCCTGCAGCCCTGTTGCTTCACAACTTCATCACACCCAGAACTCGAAGCTTTCTGCCGCAAGGAACTAAAGCCGTCATAGCCCTCACTTCCCCAAATCCCAAGCCCTGAAGTCTCAGGGTCTCAGAGATTCCAGTAGCTCTTAAGTAAGGAATATTCTTCCGTAAATCATATAGGGGATCCCACTATAATGTAAGGTCTACACCTTAATTCCCTTATAGAGCCCTTATAGATCCCTTTAAGATCCCTTTAAGGAGCCCTTTAAGGTATATTCCATGGAGTCTCTGGGGCTTGGGGACAGCAAGGCCTCCAAACCGCATCGCTTCATCGAGCCTCTGGGGTCTAAATTTCTAAACCCAACCCTTTGAAGCGATAGTCTAAAACCCTAAGCGGTTTAGGGTTTAGGATTTAGGGTTTAGGATTTAGGGTTTAGGGTTCAGGATTTAAGGTTTCGGGTTTAGGGTTAAGGCGTAAAACCCGAAATCGTGCCCTAACCCATCCCCACAGCACTCCGAGTCCTTGAAGAGCGTCGTTTGCAATGTGGGAGTTTCCGAAAATTAGGGGGTGCCTTATTCTGGGGTCCTTATAATAAGGATCCTATTATTGAAGGTACTATATCAGGGTCCCCTAAACCCCCATGTAGCCATGTCATTACCAGCAGCTGCTGTTGTTTTGAGCGAGATGGCCTCCCCTCAGGGTCTGCCATTCTCTCGTCTCTCGAAGCACAGTGGGTTTAATTATGAAGGAGTCTACAATACTGAGTTTGAGCAACCAAGTCTCAAAATCATGTCGCTTGCGTTTGCTGCAAGACTGAAGCCGTGCTGAGGCCAGTGCTCGTCCCTCTTGCACTGCGACGAGGCTCTGCACTGTGTTTCATGGCACGAAATTGCGCACAGCCATCCCCTGCTCAAATTCTGGCGCCAGAGTGCTAGAGGGTTGAGTGCGAACGTGTGCTTCAGCTGCGTGATTTTGCCGGCGCGACGAATTACGAGGGCATGGCAGAGTCTTTGTGCAGGCATGCCAGTCCAAAAAGACCCGTGATTCTCTGAGTAGCAGAGCTCTGTGCCCTCGCCATGGCACTGTTTCGGATGCTTTGGATCGTGGTTTCGAGTTCGTCGGTGAGTGCAGAGAACGCCCAGCCGTGCCCCAAGAGCTACTACTGCCCTGGGCAGACTCGTGCCTGGGACCAGCCATCAAGCTGTGCACGGGAGTTTCAGGCAAGAACAGACAATCTTAACTTGGGACCTCCAGTGTCAGAACCTCGATATAGGTCCCACGTTGTGCTGTTCGATGTGATTTTCTGCCACTGAAGGTCAGCCAGTTCTGTGCCCAGTGCGCCACTACTGCCCGGAAGGCAGATCTGAGCCTTTGCTTTGCCCGCCTGGGCACGTCTGCAAGGGCCTGGGGCTGGAGGTCTTTGTAGACGCAGCCTGGGGAGACGTGGTGCCCTTGGCTGCCGGGGACCTGCACACGGTGGTGGTCTCCAAGTCAGGCCAGATCTGGGCAGCAGGTTATAACCAGCACGGCCAGCTGGGCACTGGTGGCACGGTAGAGCAACATGCTTTCGTGCATGTAGCAGTTGATGGCAAGAAAATCATGGCCGTGGCTGCTGGAGGTGTACACACCGCTGCGATCACGGAATCTGGCGAGCTGTGGACCTGGGGGAACAATTGGTGTGGCCAGGTCGGCGTTGTACTCCCGATGGAGCTCCATGTCCCGGTCAAGGTGAGCGTGAACGGCCAGAAGATCGTGGCCGTCGCCGCTGGAGAAGTTCACACCGCTGCGATCACGGACTCCGGCGAGCTGTGGACTTGGGGCCCCAACAAGCCCGGTGATGTGTGCATCGGAGGGGCCTCTGTGAGTGGCCATGTTCCGGTCAATGTGAACGTGAACGACCAGCCAATCGTGGCCGTGGCTGCTGGTAGACGTCACATCGTTGCGATCACGGACTCTGGCGAGCTGTGGACCTGGGGCCAGAATGGTGATGGCCAGCTTGGCGTTGGGGACACCGCGCATCGCCATGCTCCGGTCAAGGTGAGCGTGAACGGCCAGAAGATCGTGGCCGTGGCTGCTGGACATTTGCACACCGCTGCCATCACGGACTCTGGCGAGCTGTGGACCTGGGGCTACAACGGTCATGGCCAGCTTGGCGTTGGGGACACCCAGGAGCGCCATGCCCCGGTCAAGGTGAGCATGAACGGCCAGAAGATCGTGGCCGTGGCTGCTAGAGGGCGTCACAGCGCTGCGATCACTGAAGCGGGCGACCTGTGGACCTGGGGAAGACCAGCAGAGTGCCCTGACGTTGATTCTACGACTCACTATTTCCCAGTCAAGGTGAGCGTTCCGACCGGCCTGAAGATCGTAGCCGTGGCTATTGGACTTCGACACATCGCTGCGATCACGCATTCTGGCGAACTGTGGACATGGGGCTGCAATTTCCAAGGCGAGCTTGGTGTTGGGGACACTGCGAATCGCCACTCGCCAGTGAAGGCGGCATTGCCGGCCCAGATCGGCGAGATGCCTGTTCCGCTGTGCTGGTCTCCGGAGGGCCTGGCGCCAAGTGCGCTTGCCGAGGCTTTCCTGGCAACGAGGGCCTCGAAGGTTCCCGTGCCTCGTCAGTGCAGTGCGTTGCGTAGCCAGCTTGCTGCTTTCCAACAGCGCCGCGTGCACGTGGGCGATGTGGGCGCTTGGGAAGCAACACCCTGCCCAGCGGGCTCCTTCTGCCCAAGAGAGCAGGTCGGACCCTTCTCAGCTTCGTTGGAAGATGGAGCTGTGCAGCAATGCCCAGCAGGTTTCTTTTGCACCTCGGCTGCACGTGCTGCCATCTGAAGACGTCGTGTGTGAGACATGTGCATCCGCGACAGGGAAAAGAAGTTGATTCGTTCCTCGAAGCATGAATGCGGAGCCAAGGCACCGAGGGATCGGCGGCACCCACAGCTTGCAAAGCTGGGGTTTTGTGCCCGGCAGGGAGCGCAGGTCCTCCTGGCCATAAGTTCTCCTTCTGCCTTCTGTGCTACCTACTCTACTTGAGGTTTGTTATCCCGAAACCCAAGATGTAGAGGCAATGACTTTTCGGGGAGGTCTTCTGCACATCCATGCATAATGCATCTTATCCAAATCCGGAAATCTGGGCAAGGCATGTTTGAGACTTATCGTTGGTGTCGTTTTCGCACTGAGTGTAGTTGGATTTGTTTGAAAGATTTGCGAATTTGGGTGGCGGGCAGGGCAGGAATGCTTGTGCCAAAGCTTAGGCTAAACTATGAGTTCGGTATCGCAGCATCAGCACCGAGACTCCAAAGCCTTTTCGAGTTCCTAGTGTAGCTCAGGGGAAATCAAAGTTTATCGAGCGTCTGGGGATTTCGAAGCTCTCGCAGCTGAGGTTCCAGTCGCGAACCGGTGCCGGCTGGCCTCACTTGCGGTAGCGACGCGCAGTCGGGTGGCAGCAGCACGAAGACTTGCCACGAGGTGCAGAAGGCATGCTAGACAAAGGTTCATTGGGCCTCTTTGTGAGTAAGCAAGTCTTTCATATTGCTCTGCTGCCCAGGCCGCGAACTTGAAGATGTCGTGCTCAGAGTTGCAGGAGCAGCAGCAAGCGGCAAAACGAAGCATGGACACGATGGGGCCAAACCTTGAATCACGAATCGCGAAGTTGGAGCAGCAGCTCCTGGAAACATCAGTCGACAGCGTGTCCCAGCCAACCGAAGGCCTGCAAAGAGAGAGAGAGAGAGAGAGAGAGAGACAGAGAGAGAGAGCGAACTAGCAGAGACAAAGCTGTACGCCTGCACCCTTGCGGCTAACATGTGTTACAGGTATGTGTAGTACATACATATTTTGCATATTCACCTGCTGGCCTACCACAAGATGCAAGAACCAATGAACACAACTTTTATGTTCATTCTGCATTTCGGTTTCAGAAGCGCAGTTACATGCAACAGAAGCGCAGTTACATGCATCTAAAGCAGGTAGCAACACTTTGCAGCCCAGATCCAAGTAAAGTAGTGAGTAACAAACCAGTCAAGTCCAGGAAAGTAAATAGACAAATTGTGTCCAAACAGGTTCACGAACAGCTGCACGGATGTATGCTCCCCGGCACCGCACATTCCTAGCCATGTGCACTGCTCCCCTGTCAGGTGGTGTCTTCCGTGGTACAGAAGCCCTCAGCATTTGGCGTGGCGTAATGATCGTCTCGGCCTTGGCTGCCGGCTCCTTTCTTTTTCGCCTGCGCCTGCCTGGGAGTCAGCAGGTGACCCAGTATTCCCAGGCTGGGCGGAGAGTTCTGAAGATTCCTTGCCCCGGCATCTCCATCCACGATGTGCGTATCCGGCACTCCGGCCTCCTTGTCGAGGTCGATCTGGGCCAGAGGGCCACAAAGTCCCGGCTGGTGCAAACCCGACTTCACCCGTCGTTTTTCCAGGCTTTCGAGTTCCGGCAAGACGAGACGGTGATGGAGGATGGCTTCCTCTACTTGCATTTCGTGGAGTTTGCGGAGCAGACGTACGAATTCCCGGTGACAGAGGATCTGCGGGAGGATGGCATTCGGGCGGAGGAAGTTCGGGCTCCCAGCGAAAGCACGGAGAACAGCTTCGAGTTGGTTGAGGCCCGCGACGGAGCAAATGAGTAGCCAGCCTCGGTAGCAGGGTGATGGGCAAAGCTCACGTCGGTGGATGAGCGGACATGAACCATGCGACTCTGTTCACCTCCATCCCGCGAATCTTGCAATTTAAAGAGGATCTGAGCCCGTTGTTCCTACATGGTTTTGAACGCATGTCTGGGTATGGAGGAAACCGGAGAGGCGTGCAGCAGCCTCGTCTTTGAGGCCACGAGCAAAAGCCTCTTGCGAGTGCGACCGCCTTCCCAACCCCAAGCCCGCGAATCCTCAACTCCTTAGAGCCCTAGAGCCCCAGATTGATACCCTAAACCCTAGACCCTAAACCCTAAACTCCCTAAACCCTAAACCCTCAACTCCCTAAACCCTAAACTCCCTAAACCCTAAACCCTCAACTCCCTAAACCCTAAACTCCCTAAACCCTAAACCCTCAACTCCCTAAACCCTAAACCCGAGAGCTCCAGAGCGCCAAAGAGATCCTGGAAGTGACAGTGATGCTTCGGGTGGTTTTTCGGAGTTTAGGGGGGGTATAGGCGGTATAGGGGCTTTAGGGGCTGTAGGGGTTTAGGGGTTTAGCGTTTAGGGCTTAGGGTTCAGGGGTTTAGGGTTTGGAGCCGGGCGTCTTCAAGCTTAAAGGCGTAGGAATCAATGAGAGGGTGTCGTCTCGAATGTACTCGGGACTACGGGTCCCCGATGGTTTGGGAGTTTCAACGACCCTACCAATTACATCTCACAGCATGCTTGTTTTCGGGTTGACAGCAGGGTTTTCGGATTTACACTTCAGTGGTTCAGGTTTTTAGGGCTCCGCCCCCCAGGTCCCAAACCCTAAACCCTAAACCCTAAACCCTGCGACCTTGGAGGCCCTCCCTACTTGGAGGATCATGGGACTTAGTAAGTAAGGTTATAAGTACCTTATTTGGGGTTATGAGTAGTTATAAGTATAGTTACCCTAACAATAACCTTAGCTACTAAGTCCCATGAGCCTTTAAGTAAACCCGGAATGACGGCCGGAGGGCTGCGCAGGCTTCCAGCTTGGAAGTCCTGTGGGTTGGCAAATCGCTGCAGAGGCCACGGTCAAGTTTGGGCTTGAGAGTTCCGGGTTTCGGCACCCTTGAAACCTTAAACTGGCCTCAACCCTTACGCGACCTTGAGACGCCTACACTGGACCTTATATTAACCTTCGGAGACAAGACTTTGGATCGCTTTTTTGCGACAGTACCTTCGAGCTTGAAGTTGTAAGATTTTGAGGCATGGGCCTCGTGTCAGGTCAAAGGTTTTGTGGGTTGAGGATACTATTGGGGCCTAAATTGATCCCTATACTATTTTGGGGGGTTCCTTATAATAAGTATAGTGTAATGGGTCCCAAAGCCCTATTCTAATTATTAAGGCCCCTATAGTATGCTGTTTTGAACAGGGATGGCCCAGGTTCCCTTCGGACTGACTTGGGTTTGTCGGCGGAGTCAGGGCTGTACATTCGGGCTCTAGGGATTCAACAACCAAGTCCTGGAACGGTGGTGGCGAGCTCGTGGGCGTAGCTCACCTCGATATAAGCAGGTATGAACCCCGCGAATCTGCTATCCTCCATGCCGTGAATCTGCCTTTCTAGACAGTAAGACACAACCAGGATCAGAGCCCTCTGTATGTTCTTGCACGCAACAGCATGTTTCGGCATGGTACACTACTCGTAGTAGAGGAAACGTCTCAGGCGCAGCGGCAGGCTCGTCTTTGAAGGCACGAGGAAAATGCATCGCGCCAGTGCCATCGCTTGCAGGAGCGCTGCAGATGTTTTGAAACCCACGCTTCCTTAAGCGTAAACTCGAGAACCCCAAGAGCTGCAGGGTCTGAATCCTTAAATCCCTAACAATCAACCCTTCAATCCCTAAATCCCTAAACCTTAAAACCCCTAAACCCTAAACCCTAGATCCCTAAACCTTAAAACCTCTAAACCCTAAATCCTAAACCCTAAACCCTTAAATCCCTAAATCCCTAAACCTTAAAACCCCTGAACGCCTAGAACCTCTAAACCCCTAGAACCCCTAAACCGTTCATACAGCAGTAGACCCTGGAGTTGCCAGCTGCGCAGGCTTCCAGCTTCGGCATTCACGGGGCTGCAGCCGAGCTGAAGGGTCGACGATACTTTGGACTACGGTTCGGAGCTGGCGGGCACTTCGTCTGGAATGCACCCAAACTCCAGTATCTACGACTTGTTAATCTCTGATGAAAGACCTCTACATTGCAATATCAGGCACGTTCCTTTTCTCTCGGGCTTTGGAGTGTCCGGGTAGAAGCAGGATGCTACACATGCAGGGTGAATGTATGGTTGGATTGCGGTTGAAGCACGGATTGAACCGAGGTCTTTCAGCGACCCGAGCCCCCACCTAAACGCTAAACCCTAAACCTTATGCTTTAAACCCTGAGCCTTAAATCTTAAACCCAAATGCGTAGCGGACCGCATGGTGGAGCACCCAGAGAAGGCCTCCACAACTCGTTGCTTCATCGAGCTCCGGGGCTAGGGTTCCATGGTTTACAGAAGTTTAGGGGTTTAGGGGTTTAGGGTTTCGGGGTTAGGGTTTTGGTTCGTGGCTTTAGGGCTGTAGGGTTTCAGGTCGTTCGCGGTTTTAGGTTTTGGGGATCGGGGTTCTGGCGCTGAGGCACACTTTAGCGAGCGCAACTGGCGAGTCAAACCTAGAAGCCAACTCCTCAGCTCGAGCCTCAACTTAACGGTGTAAGGAGTACTCGAAGACTGTCTTTTTCACAGGGCTCAAAAGCCGAATCTTTGGAATCCACGGATTGGTTGTTGCTTGAGCCCGAGCTGCAATCACACAAGCCCGAAGCTGAAATGCAAGCTACACTGAGGCTTTCGCCCGTGACAGCTGTGCTGCGAGAAGGCATTGCAGTGCAGTGTATTCTGCAAGGCTACTGTGCTTTTCGGGTCTCACGTTTCGGAGTTAGTTGGACCGGGGCTTCAGATGCGTGATCTTGCTTGTGCAGAGGCGATCATGACAGGATCCAATGCTTTCGTGTTTGTCCCGAAAGCCGTCTGCGACCCAAAAAGGGCCGGTGATTCTCGAGAAGCAGAGCTCCTCTGTGCCCTTGCCATGGCACTGTTTCGGATGCTGGGGATCGCGATTTCGAGCTTGTGGGTGAGTGCAGAGGACGCCCAGCCGTGCCCCAAGGGCTATTTCTGTCCTGCGGAGAGTCGTGCCTGGGACTCACAAGCAGGGCTTTCTGGCCTACTCTGTCCTTGCAGTACGGATCTTACTCGTATTGCCTAGGATTGAGATTGGGGTCCGTATCCCGAAGCTAAGCGGTCGCACATCGCGCAGTCGTGTTTCCTTGCCTGTGAAGGTCAGCCGGTTCTGTGCCCGGCGCAGCACTACTGCCCGGAAGGCAGCTCGGAACCCGTGCTTTGTCCGCCTGGGCACGTCTGCAAGGGCCAGGACCTGGAGGCCTTGGTAAACGGAACCTGGGGAGACCTGGTGCCCCTGGCTGCCGGGAGCGCGCACACGGTGGTTGTCTCCAAGTCGGGCCAAGTCTGGGTAGCAGGGCATAACGACAAAGGCCAGCTGGGCACTGGTGGCACTCTGGGGCAACATGCCTTTGTGCATGTAGCAGTCGGTGGCAAGAAGATCGTGGCCGCGGCTGCTGGATATTCGCACTCCGCTGCGATCACGGACTCTGGTGAGCTGTGGACCTGGGGCCTCAATGGTTATGGCCAGCTTGGCATTGGGGACACCCAGGATCGCCATGCCCCGGTCAAGGTGAGCGTGAACGGTCAGAAGATCGTGGCCGCGTCTGCTGGAGATTCGCACACCGCTGCGATAACGGACTCTGGTGAGCTGTGGACCTGGGGCTACAACGGTCATGGCCAGCTTGGCGTTGGGGACACCACGGATCGCCATGCCCCGGTCAAGGTGAGCGTGAACGGNACGGACTCTGGTGAGCTGTGGACCTGGGGCTACAACGGTCATGGCCAGCTTGGCGTTGGGGACACCACGGATCGCCATGCCCCGGTCAAGGTGAGCGTGAACGGCCAGAAGATCGTGGCCGTGTCTGCTGGAGATTCGCACACCGCTGCGATCACGGACTCTGGTGAGCTGTGGACCTGGGGCCTCAATGGTTATGGCCAGCTTGGCGTTGGGGACACCCAGGATCGCCATGCCCCGGTCAAGGTGAGCGTGAACGGTCAGAAGATCGTGGCCGTGTCTGCTGGAGATTGGCACACCGCTGCGATCACGGACTCTGGTGAGCTGTGGACCTGGGGCTACAACGGTCATGGCCAGCTTGGCGTTGGGGACACCACGGATCGCCATGCCCCGGTCAAGGTGAGCGTGAACGGCCAGAAGATCGTGGCNGTCATGGCCAGCTTGGCGTTGGGGACACCCAGGAGCGCCATGCCCCGGTCAAGGTGAGCATGAACGGCCAGAAGATCGTGGCCGTGTCTGCTGGAGATTCGCACACCGCTGCGATCACGGACTCTGGTGAGCTGTGGACCTGGGGCTACAACGGTCATGGCCAGCTTGGCGTTGGGGACACCATGAAGCGACATTCACCGGTGAAGACAGCATTGACGGGTAAGATCGGCAAGCTGCATGACCCTCTGTGCTGGTCCATTCAGGGTTGGGAGTCGAGTGCGCTTGGCGAGGCCTTCCTGGCTGCAACGTGGGGCTCGCAGATTCCCGTTCCCCGTCAGTGCAGCGCATTGCATGACCGGCTTGCTGCTTTCCTGCAGAAGTGCCGCGTGCAGGTGGGGGCGTGGGAGGCAACACCGTGCCCAGCGGGCTCCTTCTGCCCAAAAGTCGGAGCCTGCTCAGCTGGCGTGTTGGATGGAGGTGCGCAGCAATGCCCAGCGGGTTTCTTTTGCAGCTTGGCTGCAAGCCTTCCCATGTTAAATTGTCGTGCCCGAGACATGAGACATTGCAAGAATATAATTTTGCAAGGTGTCCAACGGGAAAACAAGCTTGGCTGAATTTGGCTGACTCGTTTCTCATGAGGATCGTGCCCGATAAACATACTGAGGCACCCAGGGAGCGGTGACGCCGACACCATGCAAAGCTGGGCTGTGGTGTCCGCCCGGGAGCACCGGTCCTCGTGGCAGCGAAGGCCACTTGGGTGCTTTGCAGACATGTCGTGTCTCTTAAGTCGTCGTCTTGCCAGCCAACTGTGTGTCTGTTTTTCCGTTCCACATTCTACATCCTTTAGTTGAGGCTTGGCTTTCCAAGATCCCAAAGATGCAAAACACTTCGCTTCCCAGAGAGGTCTTTCGCATTCCCCGTCCTTGTGCTGATTTGCTACGCTGGTTCATACATCTTCTCACAATCCAGCACCCTCAAACTCCGAAGCATCTTTGTAGCTCTTTGGCGGTCGGTGTTGATGTCTGTGTAAAGAAACTACAGCTGTACGTTCTTGTGCCGCCTATGCCGAACCGTGAGTCCGACATCGCCCCATCAATTCAGAGACTCGAAATGGGAGTTTCCGAAAATTAGGGGTACCTTATGTTGGGGTCCTTATTATAAGGATCCTACTACTTAGGGTACTATATTAGGGTCCCCTATTTTCGGAAACTCCTAAGTGGGGTTTTGGAGTCTATACAGCGCAGCTGGCAAAGCCCGGCCTGCTGGCGACAGTCGCGGTCAGGGTTTAGGGTTTAGGGTTTAGGGTTTAGGGGTTCAGGGTTTAGGGGTTTAGCCAGTCGGATGGCAACAGCACGGAGGCGGAGAGAGCAGGAGGCGGAGAGGGTGAGAGAGAAACAGACATGTTCGTATATACACACACTATAGCAAATCAGCCGAAGCAGCAATGCTGGATGAACCGGTACACACAATATACTGTACGTGCATGTATGTAGGCCAAAGAGGTGTCTGCTGCTCGGTGCGGTTTACGAACTGTGTGCCTCATGCTTGCTCCTTCGTATCCAGCTGCACATTGCTCCTCGGTCAGGTGTCGGGGACACTGCCTGGGACTTCCGTGGTACAGAAGCCCTGGACATCTGGCGTGGCTTAATGATCGTCTTTGCCTTGGCTGCCGGCTCCTTTAGTGTTTTCGTTGGCGTCTTTGGGTGTAGTAGGTGCAGCAGCCCGGTGACCCAGTACGACCATCGTGGGCGGAGAGTTCTAAAGATTCGCTCCCCCAATATCTCCATCCACGACGTGTCCGTCCGCCATTTTGGCCTCCGTGTGGAGGTGGATCTTGGCCACAGGGCCGCAAAACCCCTGCAAACCCGACTTCGCTCGTCGTTTGTGTCCTTCGAGTTCCGGCCTGCCGAGACGGTGATGGAGGATGGCTTCCTTTACTTGCACTTTGCTGAATCTGCGGAGCGTAGGTACGAGTTCCCAGCTCCGGATGGAGGGAGCTCGGATGCCAGTGAAGGCACAGAGAACAGCTTCGAGTACGTGGCTCTGGGTGAGGAGGAAGTGAACGGAGCAAGCGTGTAGGGGCTGTTGTTCCTGCTGAGCTGATGGAATTCGCATGATGTCTTGGCACAGATGTCCGTGCGCAAAGACAGGGTGCCAGCCCCTCTGTCCTTGAACGGTGGTGGGGTTGTGGGCGAAGCTCATCTCGGAGTTGAGCGAATATGAACCACGTGACTCTGCTATCCTCCATTCCGCATATCGTTCACTCCCCACAGGACAGCACAAATAGGAGTCGACTACCGCGTTATGGTTTCAAGCCTAAGCCCTTTGTTGCCATTGTGTTCTTGCGCGTAAAAGTCTAATTCGGCATGGGAAGAGGAAATCGCAGAGGCACAGCAGTGGCAATTTCGTCTTTGAAGCCACGAGGAAAAGGTAGTGTGCCCCAGCGCTGTTGCAGATTGCACTGCTTAGAGACCCCCACAAATCCACCAATCCGAAACTAGTAAACCCTGTGAGCCTATGAGCTCTAGAGCCTTTGAGGCCCAGAGCCTTGAATCCCTAAATAACAATAAATCCTACACCCTAAACCCTAATCCCTAAACCCGAAGCGCTCAAGGCTCAAGGCTCAAAGGCTCAAGGCTCAAGGCTCAGAGTCCCCCCCCTAGATTTCGCTCTGACGGGCTGGTAGCCCTTGGGGCTGGCCCTGCGCTGCCGGGACCATGGCTGAGGTGGCGGTCCCGATTGAAAGTGATGATGATGCGAGTGTGCAGGGGAGTCCCAAAATGGCCAAGCGAGGGCCAGGCGTGGCGAGTGCGTCGGGTGGCGCGGCTGTCACGCTCTCAGATGTCCAGAGGTTGCTCGAGTTGCAGAGTGCATCGTGGGCAAAAACACAGGCTGCCGAAATCCGAGGGGCCATGAAAGAGTTGAAGGAAGCCACCAGGACCGAGCTCCGGGGGATCCGCGAAGAAGTCGTCCGCCACTCGGACTACATCACCCAGCTACGCGATCAAGGGGAGAGACTGGAAGCGAGAGTTCTTGCCTTGGAAACAGCAAAGCAGACCGAGAGCACCGCATACCCCAGCAGCTCCGGAGAGGGGCACCAGAAGAACCTCCTCATCTTCGGGGGG
>BGNK01000461.1:119170-224630 GCA_003297005.1 Symbiodinium sp. clade A Y106 | reverse complement strand
GAGTTTTGGGTCTGTTCAGCAAGACTTAGTACCGGTGTGAGTGACGATGTCACCGCGGAAGAGATGCGGCAGGTCTTGCGATGCAGACCTCCCACTACATTGCCTAGTATCGTTCTTGCTGATTTTAATACCCAACTCAAGTGGACGAGTGCTGCAGGCCCCCTGAGCCAGGTCTTGCCATCGTCGGGCAGAGCAGACTTCCTGTGCTCTGAGGTCGAGAGGCAGGGGTATACATTCCATGCACCCCTGCGAAACCAATGGGACACTCCCACCAGCAGACCTAGGAGACGAAATGCGGTGGGAAGGCAGATTGATGGCGTGGTGACCAAAGGCACCAAGAAGCCGGTGGTGACGATTGAGGAAGGTTCGTTCCGCCAGATCGGGGGTGACCATGAAAGGATCCGGATTGAGCTCCCAGTGAGGGGTGAAGGGCCGCCGCAGCCGCGGTATGGGACACCAGACCCAGCGTCATGGCAGGCGAGATCCCAGCACAGCCAGGGTTGAACCAGACTAGGGTTGAACAACTTGCGGTGCAGTACACACAGCCCCGACGAGGAACCCGCTACCGAGACCCCCCGGCAGTGAGGCGCGCTTTCCGCACAGCCAGACAGAGAGACACAGAAGAGGCCGAAAGCTGCCCAACAGGGAAGGCGCAAAGCTAGAGACGAGTGGCACCAGGCTAAGGTTGTGCGGGCGGGCCAGGGTGGTTGTCAAGGATCTGTAGGGGAGGCAGGGGACCGAGTGGGCAGTGCGCCTGACCGAGGAAGCCTACTCGCAAGGTAAGGACCCGTTGGTCTGGACGGCGCAACATTTCGCGGAAATCTTCAGGGAGGCTGCAGTCCAGCAGGAAGTCCAGTGGACCAGGGACCAAGACAGTGGCAGGCCCTTCGAGGTTGAGGAACTCAGAGCGGTGGTGAATATAGAGGGAAACCGAAGCGAGCGGTAGGGCTGGATTTGACCTCCTATGAGTTGGCCAGGGGCCTGTGCCAAAACGAAGTGAGTGAACAGGCACTGTTGGCATGGATGGAGTCGGTTAGAATGGGGGCGGAAGTCCCTCAGGCATTTTTGACCACCATCCTCACCCTGTTGCCAACAAAGCCGTGCCCGACTTCACCGGGTGATCTGCGACCTATTAGTCTCGGATCGTGCGTGGGCAAAATCTTCGGAGGTCTCCTCCTGCAGAGAACGAAGTCGGCCCTAGCGCCCCAAGGGCCTGAACAATGTGCGCTGGGAGGTAGACAGACAGCGGACTACCTTTTCAGCGTAATGAAGACCTTTGCGGTCGAGACGGAGTGGAAATTCGGCCTAAATTGGCTCAAGGTTGACATCAACAAGGCNCTGGGAGGTAGACAGACAGCGGACTACCTTTTCAGCGTAATGAAGACCTTTGCGGTCGAGACGGAGTGGAAATTCGGCCTAAATTGGCTCAAGGTTGACATCAACAAGGCCTATGACTCTATCCACCGAGGGAAGATCTTAGAGTACTTAGAGCAGACCCTTCCGACTTCTCATTTTCGTGAATTCCAGGCGTGGAAGCAGATGCTAAGGCCAGGGGAAGCACACGTGAGGACCCCATGGGGCAGCCAGAAGATCAGGCAGACGAGAGGAATACGACAGGGGTCGGTGGAGAGCCCCTTTATCTTTGCCATTGCGATGGAATGTGCATTGCACCGAGCCCAAAGAGACGAGAGGTGGCCTAAGAGCTTGAACGGTGCCCCGGACATGTCAGTCTGCTCCCTGCTATTCATGGATGACAGCATCCTATGGGATAACCCCCGGGAGAGTCTTGCCCTCAAGTATGAGATCTTTGGGAATGCACTCGCGGAATGGGGGTTGACCGTCAACCCCCGCAAGACGGTCTTCTATAGCAGCCCTCACTCCACCGAAAGCCCGGAAATTGTCCTGGATGGTGTCAGACTGGAGTCATGCAGGGTGTTCGAGGTAATGGGAATACAGCTGAGTATCCTCTTCAAGCCGGCCTCGGTGATGGACACGGGGATGGCTAAGGCCCGGAAGAAGTACCACGCCATGAAGCATATCTTGGAGTGTAGGGGAAACCTCAAACAGAGATTCATGGTATTCCAGTCGGCTGTTGGAGGGGCAGCACTGTGGTATGCTGCGGCGGCGAGCCCAGGTCCTCAAGCTATGGGAGCCTTAAATGCCATGCAGCTGGAAATGGTAGCCAGAATGTCGGGAGTGAGACGCAAACCTGACGAAAATTGGTTGAGCTTCAGACAGAGAAGTATGAGAGCAGCCAGGCAAATCCTCAGTAATGCGGGGCACGAGCGGTGGAGCACCATATGGTTGAGGAGGCACTGGCAATACCGAGGTCATGTCGCAAGAGCGAAAAACCGTGACCACCCACCGGCGAGCTCCTTCTTGGACGAGTTCCGAACGCTGGACTGGTGGCGGTCCCAGCAGAGGTGGAGAGATGGGTTGCGACACCCCACAGCGTTTTATCCCCACCTATCCAATGAGGAGGTCCGGCTCAACAGAGCAAGTGGGACGGAGAGCTGGAGAGCCCTTGCCCGCGATGGCCCGGGATGGAAGCGGAGAGAGCAGACTTGGGTCGACCAGAACGATGTGGCGTGGTGCTCAGGGAGGCAGTTGGCGCTGCCAGGGTGAAGGGTGGAAAGGGCGGGGCTAGTGAATCGCGGAGGCGGATGAGATACCCCAAGCTTTGCCACCCACATGCCCAGTCCCACCAGTCTCGCCTGTCAACCCTCAAAACCGTTACCATAAGCCGTTATTACAGTGAAAACCATTGTACCCAAACCACCTCGGTGAGAGCTTTGTGTGACAACTACGTGAAACCTCCAACTGATGTTTCTCAGTGGACAGAGAATACCAGTACGTCGCTACCTACTCGACATGTGTACCAAGCGAGGAATGTGACGAGCTGTTTGCGGGGTCACAAGCCTTGGAGCCGATTGCTGCAGCACCTTTAGTGGAAGTTTTGCCTACCAGGTNCGTCGCTACCTACTCGACATGTGTACCAAGCGAGGAATGTGACGAGCTGTTTGCGGGGTCACAAGCCTTGGAGCCGATTGCTGCAGCACCTTTAGTGGAAGTTTTGCCTACCAGGTGATCCCTACTCACAGTCCTGTTTGCGCAGGCATTTCATAAGCCCTGCTGATGGCAGTGATGTGGCGGCTCATGGCGGCTGTATGCTGCCGGAGCCTGCTGCACCAACTGGCCGACGGTCGAGCCGCGGCCCAAGAGTCCGACACCGATCCTCCGGACCAAGATCACGATCGGCGGAAGAGCGGCCCAGTGAACTTCGTGCATTACCCGATCCTGCACCAGAACGACTCAGTGGGACAGCACGCAAAAGCCAACCTACGGGAACACGAAGGTGTCCCAGTGTGGATGGACCAGGTGACGGAGGTACGGGTGAAGAATAGTGAAGGAGATGGAGGAAGCGTCCCCGAATGTTCACCTCGACCTGATCCCCCGGAAGAAGGCACAGATCGGCGGAAGCCCGACCCCGTGGTGGCCCCCCTGGACGCGATTGACCGGAAGGTGACGGACACGATCCGCCGCAAGCTCAACGGAAAAGGCAGCCGAAAGCCCCTGCTGAGACACAATCACAGTTGGGCACCGGGACTGCAGACAGCGGACGGATTGGGACGAACGCCCGCACATGACCAGCCTCACGAAGTCGCGGATCGGCGGGAACAAGACCCTATGGCTCCCTGTCAGCACCGGGGCCACCGACAGAAAGAGGTGAGCCCAGCCCGAGGAGAAGCCCCTGACCGAGCACCTCTACCTGATCCCCCGGAAGAAGTCGCAGATCGGCGCGAGCCCGACCCCGTGATGGCCCCCAGAACACGACCAAGCAGGAGATGCAGAGCACGGGGGCTGAAAATAAGACAGTGACTGAACCTTCAACAGCTCGACCAACGAGGAGAACCCCAGCGGCGGAACCCCACCGGGAAAGCACGGAACGATGCAAGTCGAGCTTTGTGGCGCCCAGCAGCTGGGGCGGGCGGGAGAAGGAAGTCCTACACACGCAGAGACAGGCCCCACCAGAAGGGGATGAAGTGAGCAAAATGCAGGCGCTGAGAGGTGTGTCCCTTACAGCAGCCCTGCTCGGAGGTAGTGCGGCCTTTGAGGATGCGTTCTATGACGGCGAGGAACCCCGGTGGTTCCTGATGATGCTTGAAGATGGATATGAACTTCAACGATCAGGCCTTGATATGTCTGAGGTCTCCAACGCCATCGAGCAGGCCATCATGGCGAAGAATGACCCCCGCTATGAATGTGATGCAGGCAAGTGGGCTGCGGGGCTCCGCCGCCGATGGCTCAGTGAGCCCCAAACAGGGAGACCCCTCCGATGGGGCCCGCGCCCACCCGACTACATCCAGGAGTTCGCCAGCGAGGTGGCCGAGCACTGGCGCATGAGGAAGAGATGGTTGAGGGAACTATGCCCGACAGCTGTCGCAAACCGCGCGTGCGAGCGCGCAAGAATTGATGCCGAACGCCCTGATGTGGCGTGCAGCAGAGAGGCGCTTGACAAGGAACAGCAGGAGGCCCAAGCCCAAAGGCTGTCGAGATCGAGGTCTCCACAGAGGAAGCATGCTACGGTGGCCCACCCAGAGCAAAGGCCCCACAGCCGGCCAAGTGTGCAAAGGCGTCTGCTAAGCCAAAAGCCAAAGGCGAACCAGGAGGAGAACGACTCAGAACGAGAACAGGATCACGATGGAGAAGAGAGCGCACTTGTGGTGCGCAAATGGTACCTCAAGAAGAAGACAGGAGGAGGAGGTTACCTGAGAAGGTTAGTATCAAATCCAGCGGCCTGGAACCCAGGGCCTGGAGTTACGGTGACAAAGACGACACGACACCTCCTCCCGATGGCGGGACGCAGTGGTGGATCTGCGTCGAGTTCTGATAACAGACCATGGAGGTCAAGAGAGTGCCGAACAAGCACCGCCGCAGACCCTGGTGAGACGCGAACGAGTGAAGGTGAAACAGCTGAGAGCGAGCCCCAAGACATCGAGGACGCCCAGTTCATATGGAGAGCTATGTTGCAGCTGGATTCCGACGAGGAAGCCGAGACGGACGAGCCGGGCAGAATGCCGGGGTTCATCAATGAGCCCTACTGGTCTTCAGTTTGGGAAACATTGAATGACCAGTCGGAGCCTGCCTTCAGACTGATGCGGCAGGCCCTGCCTGGCTTCATCCACCTGCTCGGGCAGGAGCTGCAAAACATAGTGGACCAGGTAAGTCACCGAAGAGGCATAGATGAGGATGGTGAGGCAGACAGACAGAACGAGCCTGGCTCGGCTAGTGCAGGCAGACCGGGAGCCAGCGCCAGCAGCCCAGACGAGGTTGAGGTGCTGGTGGAAGATGAAGATGACCTTGCCGGGCTCACGCAGAAGGACCTCTCGACCCGGCCCCCTAAAAAACACGAAGGAGCAGAAAGAGACCGAATGGACGGCCATGAACAAGCCCACCCCAAGCGCCGCGAGCTGAACTCCAAGATATGTCAGTACCGAGATGACCTGGAACAGCGATGGGTGAATGGAGACGCGGTGGGAGGCATGCTTGAAGCCCTCGGACGAGCACTGGGCCTGCATTCAAAGGAGCAAGAGTGCACCCAAGCCCAAGAGATCCTGATGGCTGTTGCAGCCGTGGTACCGGCGTCGGAGTGGTGCCTCGCCACAACAACACCTCGGCCACTGAGCCCTGCGCAGGAGAAGTGGGTGACAGAGCTGGCGGCCATTATTCGAGAAATGATGCAGACCACGTCTGAAGTGGGCGATGAACGCATCTTATGCAGCGAACAGTGGCAAACTTGCTCACGAGTCCCAAGTCCCTGGACCTTGTCAGGCAGCTTCAACAGGAACTGGCCGAGCGATCTGATGAGGAGGCGACCACACTATCCACGAGGCTTATGAGGGCCATACAGGGCAAGGCTGCGGAGGTAGATGATTGGGAACGCCTCCAAGCAGTGCTGGTCGCGCACACTGGAAACAGGGGAAGCAGCTGGTGTGGCGAAGTTCGAATGGAGCAGGAGACCTGGGTGACCCGGTGGATGTCGCTCCTACTGAAACGAATCCCACACCAAGGGCACGGTACCGAAGCGGACAGGGAGGTTGCCTCGTCGTCCACAGAGGTACCCCAACTCGGGAGACCCACCGCGCAGGGAGAGCCACCAGAAGACCAACAGGCAAGGCTTGAGGAGCAGCAGAACCTGGAGGACATCGAGCTCTTCAAATGGCACACCAGTCAGGTCGAGGCTGAGGAAAAAAGGAAAGAGGCCCTGGAAGCCCAGGCGAAGGACCGAGCGGCATTGCAGGCCCACCTCGGGTGGAGTTCCGGCCCGCCACAGAAGCGGGTCCGGCTAACCCTCGAAGCCATCACCACAACATCCAACCGCTACATGGAATGGGAATTTGGAGAAGGCGATAAGCTGCAAATCAAGATGGAAGTGGCCCAAGTTCCCCATGGCGGCAGACTCCTNCTAACCCTCGAAGCCATCACCACAACATCCAACCGCTACATGGAATGGGAATTTGGAGAAGGCGATAAGCTGCAAATCAAGATGGAAGTGGCCCAAGTTCCCCATGGCGGCAGACTCCTGCAAGGCGGCAGACCCGTGGAGGGGCATGCAGGATTAGAAGAACTTCGGAAAGAAGAGGAACGCATCGCCAGGCATGGGCCACAGCCGGCAGCCGCGGTCCCAAGGAGGACGGGCATGTTCTCCACTGAAGACCCAGCCATCCGACCCTACTATGATGCATGGAGAGACGGCCGCATTGACTTTGACGGCCTGATAACTGCGGTAGGGGGCGACGCCGCCATGTATATCAAGGAGGCGGCGGAGGTGGCCGAGCTAGACCTTGACACTGTACCTGACGTGGATGTGTCGGGCCGAATGGCGTGGCAACAGGGGAGGGACGTGGAGAGCATCCTTCGGTCCCCGGGATGCAGAGCGGATTACGCAAGGTGGGAGGTTGGGGACCTCAAGGACGCCGACATCGTGGACAAGTGGGGTGGGGATGTCTACCGACGTTTTGAAGGTTGGTTTGTGCACGGCGCCCCACCAGGTGAAGATGTGCTAGAGCAGGATGACCGAGCCATCAACGATCATAGCGCTATGGAGACAATGCCAGAAGAGGCGGAAACAGTTCCGTGGCCGGCTCCGCCACCAGGGATGGAAGAAGACCTGACGAAGGGCGGGAACAAACGGACGAGACGCAGAGGCTGCGGGACATCGAGTTCAGCGAGCTGACCTGAGGACTGCCCGTAGCCAGGACTGAGTGACAGGTGGCTCTTTGCTTTCAGGGCTGCAATGGCCGACGGGAGTCTTTGTACACTGGTAACACCCCTTAATCCTAAGTCTGCCTTGAAGAACTCCCCGGATTCGGCGGTGCAAACCAATTCGCATGTGGAGCTAGCTCCGTGCGGTACAGCTGAGCCCCGACGTGATGCAGCGATGTGCCTCTCCCCAAGTTTTTTGATTCGGAGCTACCTCTTAAGTATAGGCCCATTGCTGACATGCGTGTACGGGTGCCCCATCGAGGAGTGCTTGGGCAGGGCGGCAGATTGGGTGAAGGGGTTTGTACCCTCAGTATGCTGGCTACTTGATGGATACGCTAAGCCTCGCCCGTGGACGGCACTCGGGATCCCTTGGGCAGGGCGGCAGGCATAACAAATCGTGTGGTCGTATAGCTTGCGTTGACACTATCTTGTCGTGTTCTGGTGCAGCTGCGGACTGCCCTGCCTGGAGATCAGAGGGAACACCATAATAATTCCGCTAGTGTTGGGTATGTGGTGTTGGTGGTTATCCCCACCGAGTACGGGGGTGTGGTGGTGTTGGTGGTCATCCCCTTGGTATTTGTGTTCTAAAAGGTGTTCCCATCCCTCAGTCGTTACGGCCGTCTGGATGCCTTCTGGTGAAAAGACACGAGGGTTCAAAAAAAAAAGCCTGAACCCGAAGTTCTGTGATGCTGTGAGCTAGGTTTGGGCCTCTCGTGGCGCCCCGGCGCAGGGGCGCCCGCACGGGCTTCAGAGGTGCCGAAGGCGGGCGAATGAGGGCCTGCGGTGTTGGGTAATGCAGGGGCCTTTACAGTTGGAATGGGTACTTTGGGGGTTCCTTCTTATCATTATTATAGTATACTATACCCCGGAAGCTTATTCTAATTCATATACCCCGGAAGCCTATTTTAATTATTAAGGCCTACAGTATTTGGGTCAGCGTAGACCTGAGTAATTAGCCTGCTTCCCCGTGCTCAGATTAGAAGACGGATCCGATTAAGAGGGCCGTCGAACAAGGAAGCGGGTTCATTCATCACAGGTCCGATTTCAAGCACAGTTCCCACATTGGCAGCGGCACAAGCCTGGCACTAGCCAAATCCGAAGTCGCGCGCCTGAACTCCGCATGCAGTATCGTATGTCCTTCTCAATCCCCAAAGCCCTAGAGCCGACCCTCACAAGCCCTGGAAGCTGTTTCAAGCCCCTTGAACCCTCCAGGATTATAGAGACGCCTGACAAATCTGTGGTACTCTTGATTCTAACTTTCTGTATATTAACCCCCCCCCCACAAAACCCGAGTCGAATTATCAAGGCCCCTAAACCCTAGACCCTAAGTTGGCCTGGACAGGAACCGGAGGTCAAGGCTTTGGAGTTAGGGCCTCGGATTACCTCGGCCGTCGGCAGGAGAGGTCTTACAACTACCGGTTCTCTTCTTAACTCTACTGGATATCTAGTGTTGTCATGATGACACGTATGGTCGAGTTTATTCGAAATATGCGCACGATGATGGTGATGATGATGATGATATGATGCTGAGAGGGAGTTGGTGGGCGGGCNCCGCCCCCTGCAAAACTGTCTGGTGCTTAGTAGGGGGTGGGTAGGTAGACAGGTAGACATAAGACAGGAAGAAAGACAGGCAGTTACACGTGTAGATGTTCTCATTGCTTTGCTTTTACACATTAGTACGGTGCCGGAAAGACTGCTGCCGTAGGTAACACTGCATCCTTGTATTTGGGAGCACCGCGGAGTCACTGCAGGTAAGCCTCAGCAGACTGCATAAGCTTTGATGCAGTTGTGTGGGCTTTTGCACCTGTTGCCCAGCACAGGGCCCCTGCCCTCCCGAGTCCAGGCCTCCGGAGCCAGCCGACGAGAAGCCGGATGAGCCCGATGATGAGGACCTCGATGAGGAACCCGATGAGGAACCTGATGAGAGGCCCGATGAGGAGCCCGACGAGAGGCCCGAAGAGCCTGAGGCTGAGAAGAAGGAGGCTCAGGAGCTCAACTGGAAGGTTTTGAGCTTCGGAATCGAATGAAGCCTTGAAATAATTCTTCGAGATGGTTGTAAAGAAACTCAAGCTAAAGATGATCCTGAAGTCGCCCTTGCAAGGGAGCTTGCTATACATGTCCGAGTGAAAGTTGCGGACATGTCCAGGCTAACAGGGTCTTTTGTCTGTCCATGATTACCGCCGAGTGCGACGGACCCTGACAAGAAAACACAGTGAAGGAGCCGGAGAGACTGGAGATGGAGGAGATGGAGATGGAGGAGCGCGAGCATGACGAGAAGGAGGGTGAGGAGGAGATGTTCCTTGCCAGGGCCCTGTCGTGGTGTGCGCCGTAATTCAGCCCGACTCCAGTGTGCAATTCGACTGCGACGGCGCTGCATTCCTCTTCAGTGCTGTGCTTCCTGGAACGAATTTGTTGGGCACGCGTCCTGGACTTGCCGTTTTGGGCTCGCAGCTGTGATTTTTTCGCGGGGCAGGGCCTTGCTTTTCAGGACCCTGCCGCCATGACATCTGCGACTCGCACTCACAACTTCAGACAGTACTTGTAGAATTTGAAGTGCGTGACTATTGGAGTTTCGAAGGCTTTCGTCTGCCGATCCGCAAAATCGAAGTAATGGATGCAACTTTTCCATCCAAGGCAGTGTCACCAGCAGATCTGAAATCGCTGCCAAACCTTCCTGGCTACACCTTCCCAGAGCAAGGGCCTTAGGCAGCGTCGCTGTTGCTTCCGAATTCTCCGTTTCGCTCCCTTCTCTCTCTCTCTCTCTCTCTAGCATCTGGGCAGAAGCCCGCTAGTGACACTGGGACTTGGTTTGTTACGACGCCAAGTAGGTCGCATCTGCGTAGTTCAGGTTGCACATATCCTCTCAGAATCAGCCACAAAAGGGGCCAGCGAAGTCGGCAGACCCGGTGCCTTTGAGGATTCCGGGCATAGATATTGAGGTTGGTGTATAGGGCTTTAGGCATCGCAGGTCTATTTGTTTGGTCAGGGCCAGGCGCCTGGCATATGGAATCTGTTGGTCTTGAGGGCTGGAAGTGTAGTTTTCCGGGCTTTGCTAGCTGAGGTGCTGTTGGTGATCAATATCAGGGTGCTGTAACATGTCGGATTGACCAGCATTCACTGCTTCCAACCGCACCAGTACTGCGGAGACTGCTATCTGCACCGATGACCAAGTTGCGCCCGCGCCAACGACCTGGGTTTACTAGAGTCAAGGTCGTAGGTATCAAGTTCAGGCTGCTGCTCTTGCTGCCTGCTTGTGCTGTTGTAGGCCAGTGCAAGAGCCCACGACCTCTGACCCTCTAGCTGATAGAGGTGCACGACTTCCCTACGAAAGTCCCAGGTACAAGGACAATTATGCCAGGCCGAACACTTGGAGACCTTGCTGCCCTGGAGTGTCACAGCAGGTTCCGGCTTTCGACGCACTTCGGAGGTCTCGGTGTCATGTCGGAAGTCTGTGCGACTTGAAGCTCCCTCCCCTTGGACCCTTATACAGCCTCGAAGCAGTAGAAGGTCGTCAAAATCTCTCAAAATGCCCGAGCCTGTGAGCCTGAGCCCCCGCACGCCCAGGAATGTGGTGAACGGCGTGCGCATCGAACAGAAGGAAGGTCTCTCCTTCGACAAACCAAAGTTTGTCAAGGCCAGGCTGAGGTCGGAAAGCATCACTGCAAGATGAGCGGTGTGAAAAAGGTAACTCCTGCTCTCCCGACTCCTCCCCTTCCTCCTTGTCGTCCGCAGCCTCACCGTCACTCCCACCACCGGCAGCAGCAGCACCACCACCATTACGACCATCAGCATCATCAGCATCATCAGCATCATCAGCACCATCACCGTCATCGCCTTCATAAGGTCTTCGCCGGCAGTCATGCCCTGCAGGTGAGCAAGGCCCCGGACGTTTGGCGGTCCGGCTCTCTGCCCGATAGTCAGACGCGCGCCGTCTTCAAGAATGCCCCTCGGACGTCTCGGTGATGTACTGGGAAGCAGCCCTGCGTATTTTCCGTACCTCAGACACTGCGAGTGGCGTCGGAAGACATCACTTCTTGCAGAGATGGTCATGACCAAAACGTTGATGAAACAAGCGGTGAGTACGGTGTCAATCACAGGTATTGTTGTTGGTGGTGTAACTTTGCTTGCAAAGAGGCAATGAAGACGACGAGCATAGCGACAAGGATAGACACAGAAGAAGATGAATACTAAAAGCACAAAAGGAATAGTACCATTATGCTAACAAGATCTAACAAGTAGATGCTGATGCCGGTGACGGTGACTTTGGTGTTAGCCATGGTGGTGGTGGTGTTGGTGGTGGTGGTGTGCTGGTGATGATGCCGGAGGGATCATTGCCGACAAGCCCGTGGTTGCTTCCCTGCTCAAAGGCCGGTGCCGACATCCAGTTCCAGGATTTGCCGGCCTGGGACGCCTTCGACCGCCACGTCCTGCGTTTCAGCGGCTACTTCAAGGATCCGCCACAGTAGGGTCGTGTTTTTCCGCTTTCCACTTCCGATTTGCTCCCTTGCTGTTTGCTCTGCCCTGGCATGCTTGAACTCGCGCTGCTAAGACGGGGGTGCCATTTGGTCTCATTCTTGCCGCTCCTGGTCGCTGTTCCGTGCTTGACCTTTGTTTAGCCCTGAAGACGCAGGAGTCCGTAGTGGAGACGAACCTGGAAAACTTCCGCTCCCTGGTTCAGATCAGGTGCAGTGCAAGTGCCTCTGATGTCGCGAAGCCTCAGGGCTTGGTGTCCATGGCTAAACGCGACCTTTCAGATGTCAGACACCTCCTGCAGGGCTGGGCCTGAGTATGTTCATCTCAGTTTACACGATCCCTAGACCCGAAGGAGTAAAGTGCTCTTCTGGCCCAGGAAGCCCATGACAAACAGCCCGGAACTCACCAGGTGTTCGAAAAGTAACCATCTACTACTACCTGGAGGACACGCTTGGCACAAGGGTTTGAGTCTCCGCTGTGCTGATTCTTTGGCAAGTCAGTGTCAATGCTTCCAGTCCAAACCTTTGGGAACGCTTCTCACTCCATGACTTGCTCTATGGTTCTATGGTTCATGATGCTGACAGAGCCGTGATATTGCTCAAGGCTTTGCAGGCTGTAGTCTATGCGGAGCATGCCGTGGGGTAGCAAAGTCGCCATGGCTTTCGCCCAGGCGGTGTACCGCTGGGCGGATCACCGCGAAGCGGCCCGAATGGTGGTAGTATCGGTGCTGCTGATCCTAGCACGCCTTTTACAAGACATGCGCAGAATCTCCGGCGTCAGCCGGATGACAGTTCCTGTCAAAAGTTTGGTTTCCGAGCTTGCAACAGCAGCGCAGGAACCCGCAACATCCAATGATCGTGTTGGCAACGAATTGCCAGCGGAGCCAAAATTGTCGATCATGCACAAGTGTGTGGAATTTTGTGTCGGGCAATATGTGACATATCCAGGTAGCCAAGTCGGGCAGATCACCGCCATCGATGAAGATGGAGACCTGATCGTCAGTACTGACCACGGCCGCAAGGCCATTTGGTTTGTGCACGAATGTAAGAAATCCCTCAGCGTGGGGGATAGAGTGGCATACCCATGCGGGGAAGTGGGTCAGGTGGTGGACTTCGACGAGGAGGGCGATCTCCACGTCATCAAGACAGACGGCACCAAGGCACGATGGTTCGCAGCCAAATCAACAAGAATGCTCAGCGTCGGGGACAGCGTGGAGTACCCCGGCGGCGAAGTCGCAACGGTCCTCGGTTTCGACGCAGATGGAGATGTCAACGTAGTCACAGCCGCAGGGCGAAGAGCCACCTGGTTCGCTGCCAAGTGCATGTGAGTGCACCAAATCTGCGCACGGTACATCGAGTATACAGCCGCCTGCAGCTAAATATTGCAGCGTCGTCGACATTTTCGCGCATTTGTTTCACCTGCTTGGCTACAGCTTCAAGATGGCCAGTGCAGAATCGCTTGGTATTCGTCGTCGCGCATCAGTTTGTGGCAGCCCCTTATGGCTGCATGGCCCATGGCTCAAAAGAGCTTCGGCTGCTAAGCGTAAAAGAGCCACTGCTGCAGCTTTGTCAAGGCAGCACAACATTGGTGTGCAAGTCGTGTCTGTGCCTATGCTCTGTCAAGATTCTGATATCTTGTTTTCGAGCCCCTACGGCAGCAAGTATGAAGCCTGGACGTCGTAGATCAAGAGCAGGTACTCTTGTGAGACTTCGTTTTGCAACGTCGCCTTATGCCCTAGGAACCTATAGAGGCCTTCGTATGCTTCTCAGGAGCGGCTCAAAACACCTCTGTCATCCCATCCTGCCCTAAATCGCGCACTCTTCGGCCTCAGCGAGGATGATACTTGCCAGATCATCGAGCCGAAGCAGGACAACAGCGGCATCCCGCAAGGACGCGAAGGGTTCCCGCAACTCAAGGCATTCTGGCAGGCCTCGGAAGATCTGGTATAGGCAGGAGGGCTGCAGCGAACCACAAGGTTGTACCATGTTGAACCCCTGAGCCAGTCGTTTGCGGCAGGCATGTGAACTTTTGGACGTGAGATTCTGAATTGGGTGCCTTTTCTGTCCAGCGTTTCTGTCCAGCGACCTGAGGACAGCTCATTCGGCGACATCGCTTTCCGTCCGCCGACGGAGGCTACCTCAAAACGGAGGCGCTGCTGCGCTTTGCTAGTTTCCTTGACTTGTGAGGCCTTCCGAAGATTCAATGAGGAAGTCCAGTGGGTATGCAGTGTGCCTTACCCTGACGAGAGCAGGGGCATTCGCAAGACAGTCTTCACTCGGAAGGGTAATGGTATTCTCGAACATCACAACATTACTGACTTGTAGCAGCTTGAATGACCAGAACGGTCATTCGGCGAGAGATGATGCAAACTGTAGGCACTCCGTACTGTCCCGGAGCTCCAAGCTGAACTTGTCTCCACAAGCCTAGAGTCTAGAGCTCAACTCTTCGGGAGGATATCCGAGTGGGCGCTACCCTTCAGATCTACGGCCGTAGCATCTTCGTCACGGACTGCGACCCCTTCACCAGGTCCTCCTCTCTTCTTGACACAGGGTGTAGCGGTTCGTAGATGGGTGTTCAGGGAGTCAGATCTATGCGGTTATTTCCACCTTGTCCTTGCCGATGGCTGTTCCCAAGTTCCCATTGCCTTGAGTCAGGGTTCAGGAACTGGTTTCTGAAAGTGTTTGGGCATCATATATGACTGCACGTTAGATGTCGCAACGGCGACACTAGAGAAGGAGACTACGAGAGACACAAGCTACCGAACATGGTGAAATGCACAAGGTGCTGGGTAGACAATTGCATCTTTGCATACCTTTGCTCGTCTGCTGTTTCACAATGGCTATCTTGTACCATGCATCTTGTCCTGGTGCTGCTTTTTTGTGGCATTCTTTCTTATTGCTAGGTTCTGTTTTTGTGCATCGCCAGTGCTCAGCAAAAGCGTAGAGACACACAGCGTAAACTTGAAATGCTCCGTACACCCGAAACTCTAAGCGGCTTAGTTGCAGGCCACGTTAATCGGTTGTCCGCGCTGTCTCTACCGTATTGGTATGCCAACTTGGCATGGAGCAAATGAACCGAACAGACGAACCGTAGCAAAGCAACTCCTCTACTCCGTAAACCCTTGAGCCCCAAAGCCCGAAGCCGCAAGGGCCATAAACCCTAAACCCTAAACCCTAACTGCTAGGTGGGAAAAGGCGTTCAAAAAAAAAACCCTAACCGCTTTCCAGGGAATTTTACGAGAGCGCCGGCGACCCCCAGGGCCCGCCGGAGCCGGAAGAGATGGACCCCTTCCAGGACACCCAAAAAGCCAAACCCAAAGCCCGAGAAGACTAACTTAGGGGCCTTAAAAAATACCTAATATTACCTATACTATTTTAGTTATAGGGTCAGAGATTGAGGTTGTAGGTGCGGCATTCAAGAACCTGCGTTTGGATGCTAAGCCTTGAGGTTTGTGAAGGCGGGAGCTGGCTGTCAAGCAGAGGCTAGAAGAATTCTAGCAATGCTCCTTTTGTCGTCGTGTTGATATCGTCTCGTGGTGGCATTGTCTTCCTTTTCGCCCCGTCAGCTCACTCTTTCGCAGAAAGACACACCAAAACGAATCCCTCGAAGGAGACGCGCGAGGCTATGCACCTTCGAATGCAAGGATCTTCATTAACACATAGATGAGTCTCTCACAGGGTAACTTCCCATGCGCGTGATTGTCGGTTTTTGGTGCCTTTCTCAGGGGCTTGAGCTCTAGGGTGAGGTTCATATTCATTGGAGAGCAGAGTCCCTGAATTGAAAAGCGTCATGGTGCCGCACGCCAAGGAAGAACCATGCGCCGGTCCAGCCAAGGACCTATGAAAAGGTTTACAGAGAGGCCGGCCTGACACACTGGAGGCTTTCATGTGAGCGCTCATGTGTAAGTGTTTCGTGTATAGATGCAAGCTACTAATGTACGATCTGAAAGCACTTCACCTTAGAATGTCATTCAATCGATGCAAGAATACAGAGAAGTTCGAAGGATCGCGGGCCTAGATGGTACATATCATAATAATTATGAGAATAGACTACAGCAAGCCTGCGAATCAACTGCAGCTGCCCACACGATAAGACTCAGTGGGGAGGACCCGGCCCCTTGGGCCCGATGATTTGCAGACCCAGCTCGGCGAACATGTGCGAGATTGGGCAAACGGAGGGTCGGACTCAAAAAGCACCGGCGAATTTTCAAGCGAGCAAGAAACCTCCTGGTTTGTTTCTGCCTAAGCAGGCCAAAAGCACCGGATTCGGGGAAAAATCATCAACGGAGTGACAGCAGCAAGTTCCTCTGGCATCAACCGAAGCTCCAGGTGATGCTCGGCGGCGGCCACATCAATGCGGACATGCAGCAGTTCTTGGAGAACGACAAGAGGGCCTGGCAAAGTGGTTGTCATTGCGCGTCGGTCTTGAAAGGTTCACAGCTGCGGTTTTCGACCCACTCCCGTTTCAAGTGCCCGTGATGGGGCTTCACAGAACGCTACCTGATGCACTACAGTCGTAAATTAAAGCCATGAGTGTGAAACAGCACACGAACAAGGCCGAAAAGCCCTGAGTCCGAAGTCGTGAAATCAGCCTACGTCAAGCGTCGCTTGACTTAGACAGGCAAGGCTGTAAATGGTCAACGGGATCAGAAGGTCAGCTCCACAGAACTATGAGCAGCTATCCCCAAAATTGTTGTAGCAACCTTTGCCAGAGAATTCCTCCCGCAGGAATCTTCTGCTCCCCTTGACAAGTCCTACAGCCTCCAACCCCATACCATACCCCCTCGCGCAAACTCCGAAAGCCGTAAGTACAATCCCAACATCCTCTAGCCCACCGCGAGCCCAAAGCCCTTCCCATTTTTGGAACCCTACAATGCTTCGCAAACTGCAAACCCCACAACCCCTGCTGGCCGGAGGTGCTGCGATTCTTCGCTGTGTTAGATGATGTCTGGGCCCTGGATTGGCTTTCGAACGTCTGTGATACGAAAGGAGCAGCAAAGTAGATTAGTTGTTTTTTTCTTGTTCCTGTGATATTCGTTGTTACTGTTCTTGCTGTTGTTGTCATCACCATTGCGATTAGACTGTTGTTGTTGCTGTTGCTCTTGTTTCTATTCTAGATGCTCCTGATTGTATTTTTGCATTGTTGTTGCTACCAATTCTATGAGTCTTCTAGTTTGGTTATCTTGATATGAAGGCAGTTCTGGCTAGGTGACTGAATAGTTGATTTGCAGGAGCCGAAATCACATCAACGCTTGTTGGCGACGGATCCAGCCGTGCTCTTCACACTTTCATATCAATGAGGATGGCAATGCCAGTGCCGACTGAGATTAGTACGCTGACTCGCAATATCAATAGAATTAGGACTTGGAAAGTTCAGCAATGGGAGTGGCAATGGTGCTGGTGACTCGTCAGAGAATACTAACAGGAATGCCATGTTGTCAATCCTGTTGCGCAGTGCTCTTTGATTCGGGGTCTAGGAAATCCCCGAGCCTGAGCCCTAAACATTGATTTTTGGGGAAGTTCCGACTTACAACATTGCCCCAAGCTGTGGCAGCCCCAAAACCCGCAACCATCCTCAACAGCAAACCCCAGGCACAGGACCGACCGCCTTACAGAACCTTCGTAGAACCTATGTGGGAGTTTCCGAAAATTAGGTACCTTAAGCCTTGTTTTGGGGTCCTTATCGTAGTAAGGATCCTACTATTCAGGGTGCTATCTATCTATCTATATATATCTATCTATCTATCTATCTATCTCTGTATATATATATATAAGGGTCCCGTATTGTCGGAAACTCCTTCATAGAACCCATAGAACCTCTGTAGAGTGCAGAACCCTCTTTGTGAGCCTGAGCCACACGACACTTGGTTCGCAGATGCTCTCAGGTCTTCACGCCTCAGTTTGAGCGGCGGCAAGGGGCTCAGCCTTTGACATACGAGTAAGACTTAGAAGATGGGTGAGTGCAGAGGCTGCGGTATATCGGTGCCCACAGACCTGAGACCTGACAGGGATGATGATGTGAAACCCCCTCGAACGCTCAGGCCCTTCACGATTATGTTCTTCCTTGCGGACGACATGATCGAAATCCGGGAGCAGTACCCGCTGAACTGTGGCAGGCGGGCGGCACGCGAGAACGAGAGAAGTCTCTGCGAGCGCGAGCTTGCGGCTGACAGGGACAACTTCCCGATCTTCTTCCGCAAAGGGAAGATGCCCATGGGCGCGTACAAGGTCGAGGGACCTCAAGCACAAGCCCGCAAGAAGAACGAGCGACCAGATGGCAGTGGTCATGCAGCAAGAGGTCTTCTTCGCAAGCCTGAGAACAGACGAAAGCTTCGTAACCTCCGAGGTATGTTCACGGGAACGATTTCCGAGTGGGCATGACCGTGCCTTGCTCAACAAAGAGGAGGGGGAGGGGTCTGCAGCAGTGCCTTGAGCATCCTTGAGCTCCATAAGATGGTGATGATGTCGAGTTTGCACGGTGTGGAAAGTCCAGGCCCCCGAATTTCTTCAAATGTTGCTATCACGATCCAATCTTTCGAGGTTCAGTTGTTGGGCACCCACTCGTTCTTCATCTACGATGCAGACGAGCCCGCGGCTGAGCTCCCAAACCACCCGTGGTACCTCCCCGAACCCCGAAACCGTCCTTCTTTCTAAAAAAACCCGAAACCCGAAACCGTCTCTGATGCACTTCTTCCGGTGGCTCAGGTTCACACGGCGCCACTTCGTGAACGAGCTCGGCATGGAGAGCTGGGCAAGGGCTAGAGCTGCTAGAGAAAGAGATTACTCAGACGACGGTGTGTACAAATGTACATATACGCGTATTTATGTGTTTGTCTACACGTATGTATGTATGTATGTAGGTAGGTAGGTAGGTAGGTAGGTATGCATACATGTATATTTTCCATACATACAGTATGTACTCATATATATCAAAAACGGCGGAGGTAGTGGATATATATATATATATATATATATATATGTACACGCATGAACATATATATATATATACCACCTAATCTGCGCATGTCTGTCCGTCCGTGTGTCCGTCTGCCTGTTTATCTATCTGTCTGTGGACCGTCTGTCTGAGGCATGATGTGTCGCACCCATACATGCACTCTTTCACACGATTGGGTCGCAGATGAGCGGCTTCTCTAACAGTGAGCGCAGGGCTTGCACTGACACCTGAATCCCCCCCCAAAACCCCGTAGCCCTAAACCACCCCCTGGGGCCGAGAATCCGAAAGCCTATGGTAATCCCCAAATAGGGCCCTGTGAAACCCTATCCCCCTAAACCCTAAACCTTCATGATGCCCCGAATGTCAAAAGAGCGCAAGGAGCTGGAGCCGCGCGTGGACGTGCGGCTCCCCGAGCGGGCGGTGCCAAGGTAGACGGCCACGAAGGGAGTATGTAACACATCACGACGTGATATATTATAGTGTGTAATCTGATATAATATGTAATGATATAATCTATTGAGTATGATAGAATACAATGTGATATAATACTATATAATATGATATATGGTATGCCTGGGTGTTACGTCTCCAAGGGTTGTACAAGGGCTTCGTGAATCATGGTTGTTGGGCTTGGTGAGAGCTTGATATGAGTTCTATACGAGCCTTCTTCCGGGTCCTTGTTATCATAAAGGATCGTACTAGAGTCCCCTGGATAGCAGGGAATCTACTGCAGCATCGGCACTTTCCGGAGCTAGCATCCAAGACTTGGAGCAGCAATGGAAACCAGGAGTAGGAAGAGCAGGATCAAGAAAAGAAAGAGCAAGGTCCCAGGCACGCCCTAGGCTTTGAACCAGAAATCGCAAACCGTAGACCTTTGTAGAAGTGCTTTCGGGGCTCCGGTGCAACATGCCTATGAAGCTGGGTTTCTGGCCCTTTGCAGGGCGAAGACACCACCCTACACCGGCTACGGCTCCTGGGACGACTCCATGGGCTCCGTCACGCACCTCATCCCCAAGCAGCCAAAGAAGGACCAAAAGAGCAGGGGGCTTCCCGGAAGAGAAACTCTAAGGGGAATGCCTGCATACGGCAGATGCGAGTTGGCGGGCAAAGCCAATCTTGAAAACTTCGCAGTTCCAGCTGCCTCGGTTCATCACAGTGCGCAACTTGCTGCCGAGTAGGGCTCATGATTGAATTAGAGCAGTTTTGAGGTGTCTCTCGTTGACAGCACCACAATAGACATTGTCCCCCAAGTCCGAAGATCCGAAACCGCAAGGACTTCGTGAAGCTCTTCCGGCACGAAGGGAAGGCGCGCTTCATCAATCCTACACCCCAAATCGCTATGAAGCTTACGACGCCATTTCCAAGCCCGACTGACTTCAAGCTATCTCCCTTTACAAACCCGGTCACATGAGCCGTAAATCCTGTATGCTGAGCCGACCGCCCTCTGAAACCTAATCCAACACCGAAACCAACTTACAGCCTTACAACCCTCATCAACCCTCCCAGCCCCCAACCTCACACACATATATGTGGGTTTTATGTATGTATATATGTATGTAAATATGTACTTATGTATGTATGTATGTATACATATATATATACATACACACAGACACGCCTACAGAAAACCGTCACAGGTCCTGCGCTTCAAGGCCAAGTTCGCGAACCCGAAGCCGGAGGCAGCTCGGTCGCCATCACTGGCCCAGGCTTTGAGGCTTCGTGGATCTTAGAGTTATATATACATATATATATATGTATACTCACACACATAGACATACATACATACATACATGCATGCATACATACATACATACACACATACAATAACTTTCGCATGCATGCATGCATGCATGCATGCATGTACACACACAGTATACAATCGTACATGCATACATGCAAGCATGCATGCATACATACATACATACATACAGTGCACACGCGCACCATATTCATCCGTTTGCTAGTAATTCGAGGCTTGCAGGATGTTGAAGGGATTCACCAGATTAAGACCCAGGATCCTCCATGGTATGTTGGGTAATGTAGGGGCCTTAACAATTAGAATAGGGTTTGGGGGTATATTACAATATAGTTATAATAAGGAAGCCCCAAAACCCTAGTCTAATTATTAAGGCCCCTACATGAGGATGCCGTAGGGCCCCTAGAGTCACTAGAGTTGTAGAGGATATTTGTGCTCATCTTGACGGAGGAAGTGCTTTAAGACGGTTTGCTGGCATCTTGCGGTACGTTTGGGGAGAGGCGTTACTGGGGGTTGAAGGCCAGTTGAGGGTGTCTGGGAATGTAGGTGGAGTCTTGGATTTCCCATGACGGCCTGATTGGGAGATGTTCCTCGGGTCGAGGTGCCAAGGGCAGACGTTTTATGAGCTGAGGATGCGGATCGCATCTTCGTCATTAGCTACTACCTGCAGGACCGTTGCTGCGAAGCTGCGTTGCGCAGCTTGTCTTGGACGCCCCCACATAGGGCTTATGGCTTATATAGGGTGACGGCCCCGTGGTGTCGCATCCGAAGGATGATACCATTGCCATCCACGAGCCGCCTCAGAGGAATCTGGGCACCTCGGCCCGGAGAAAGCTGACAGTAGACCGGAAGTTGAAGCTTGGATATTGGAGTCGCCATGAGTCCACGAGCATAGACCTGGGAGTTCAATGAAGTCACGGCCGAGGTATCGTCACCGGGCGCTTCCTGGAGAAGGGCGCCGGCCCAAGCCAGAAGATGCCAGAAGTTCGCCACGATTCCCCTCAACTCTAGAGCCGAAGCCAGCGCGAGTCCGAATTCCCCCGCTCCTGTTGCTCAAAATGATCATGCATGGTCATGGTCATGATCTGGATCATCATCATCATCAGCATCGTCATCACCACCACCATTAACATCATCACCATCCTCACCATCATAACCATCATCATCATCGTCATGGTCATCGTCATCGTCATGATCCTCATCGTCATGGTTATCGTCATCTTCGTCATCGTCATCGTCATCATCGTCATCGTCATCGTCATCATCATCATCATCATCCTCATTTTCATCAACATCATCATCATCATCGTCATCAGCATCATCGTCATCACCATCATGTCCCTGTCACCGTCCTCGTCGTCATCTTCGTCCCCCAGCTCCCTTGCGGCTGCTGTGATCGCGTCTTCGTCGTCGGCGCGGTTTTCGTCCTGGAGATTGTCGGTGTCGCCATCATCGACACAATCACCATCGCCATCATCGCCATCATCGCCATCACCACTGTCATCATTATAACCGTTTTCGTCAAAGTCACCGTCGCCTTCATCATTGTGATTATCGCCACCGCCATCACCATCATCATCATCATCATTAGGACCATGCTCATCACCATTCCCATCACCATCGCGGCAACCATCAATCAACACCAACACCATCACGATCGTTGTCGTCGTCATCATAATCATCATAATCATCATCACCACCATCCGCTTGCTTGCCCCCGTTGCATCTGCGCCATCATCCTCATTACTCTTTGCCGCAAACATGGCAAGTGCGGCTCGCAGTTGAATTGCATGCTCTTACGTTCTTACGATAGCTCGAGCCCAGAAGCCGACTTGCAATGCCGCATCTGCACAGGTGTCCACATGAACCAGGTAACCGGGGAGCTCTTCCAGCCCAATGACCTCATCCCAGGCCGCCTCTTGTGTTGCCGATTACAGATCGGACTACAATTTGGGTTCGGCCAGCGTCTCGTGCGCTGGAGTGCCCAGAAGCCTCCTTGCAATACAGACGCATGTGTCCGTGCAGCTGAGCAGCAAGAAGCCGCTGCTTCTGCTTGAGAGTGCAGTGTGCATTGCCACTGCTTTCAAACGAGAAGACACAATGCGAAGGCAAAGGACCCCCCCGAAGAGCCCTTAGTTGCGAGGCAAGGTGGTCAAGATTTACAACAACGAGTTCCTGATCGTGGACATGGACGAGTACTCTAAGAAGGTCTGGCATGAATGTCTTGTTGTTCGGAGGGGAGTACTCCATCGAGGCTTGGGGAACTCGCCTTTCACGTGGGGGCAAGTTTGTCACTGCGCGAAGTCGGCACACAGCAAGGGTTGAAAGGGCTAGAGTACCCGGCCCAATCCCACAACCATCATCTTTTTTGGCATGCTGGCACTGGGTTTGCACTGCCGCATTGTTGGGGTGCTAAGCTACTGGAAGTAGCGCTAAGGTGTGGATGGGATGTGTTCAGAAGCGCATCTCACTGGAAATGTGAGCTTCACATCCCAGGTCTTCGAGAATCCGGATGCTTTGCTGCGAAAGTTCGATCTGGAGGCACCGAAGTTCTGTTGGGATGAATGGATGTCTCGCTGTCGGGTGGGGTGAGTGCCACGATGAATGCAAGGATGAACCGAGACAGCGGATGAAGATACTCACTGTTTTATTGCAATCGGATTCGGGAACCGCTAAATCGAACCGTACAGCATTGTTCTTACTTTCTTGTTACGTAAGTTTGTATTCCGAGTTCGTCGCTGCTATCACCACACCTGCTATCATATTCTTGGTGTTTATGTTTTCGCTTTCTGCATCTAACCGCTTTCACCAGAACCGTTCGAGTGTCGTAACAGGTCTGATACTTGTAAGTACTGTGACTATTGTTGCAGCTGCCACGGGTGTTTGGAAGCTTCATCTATAGTTTCCTGTATAGCCCTGGTGGTGCCAACACTGTTCTGGAATCTACTGTTTGCCAACCTCGTCATTTGGTGATGCAGCATCCTCTAGGGTTCTAGAGACTGGAAACCCTGCAGCTTTTGGCTGCTGCCACAGCCTGGTTCCCAGTATTGATGTGCTTCTATCTTGATTCGAGGGGTCTCTCAGAAGGCCAGGTCTTTCGTACGTAAGTGACCGTAGGTGGGAAGGTCTCACAGATCACTGCCATGCAGCAGGGCCTTCCAGACTTGAGGAAGAACGAGCATGGGGCACCAAGCCATGCAAGCCACATTCAGAGATGTTTGGTGTGCATATCTGCTCACGGGCACACACGCAGACGTGCTGGGTGAAACGTCCGTTGCAATGTGAGAAGATGGCATGACCCATCAGAGACACAGTCTCTACAGCCAACGGCCGCTTGGATAACAGTGCCCTGCCCTCGCTGTCCTGAGCAGAATCGCTCCCTGAGCACAGTTTCTGTTCTCTAATATAGGTGTCTTAATAGTTACCTTACTATTTTGGGGGTTCGTTATTATAATTGTAGTATAATGGGCCCTATATTATACCGCTGAATTCGCACTTTTGTGCAATGCTTTTGCACTCTGTTGTGCTCTGCTGCGATGTTTCTGTCAGTGTGAGAATGGTTAACCATATGACCGTGTTCATTGATCATGATGAGGGTAGGGAGGAGGATGGCAATGACATGTAACGACGATGATGGGTACCGCTGCATCACAACTCTCAGTCTTTCTTTCATCTGTGCAGCAGTATATGTACACACATGTGCGTACATATGTTTGCATGTGTATATGCGCAGATTCATATATATATATATATACGTATGTATGTACGTATGTATGTATGTATATATATATATATATAGAGAGAGAGAGAGAGAGACATGCATGCAGTTCTAGCTCTCACGGCCGGAAAGGCGGTGCTCCAAAAGATCCGGGACTCCATGCGGCAGCAGTATCCGCTGGTGCGGGACGTCTTCAGGTGCGGCTTCGGGTGAAGAGCTGTCCTGACTTACTCTGTCAGACTGGATCGTCAGACTCCTACAATCAGGGGCTAGGGAGGCTTTTTCGGATTCGGATTGAGTCCACAATCGGTCCGGTCTGCACTCGATCTTGCGGATGCCACGCATCGGAACTCTCCTTAACCTGCAGAGGTAAAGGGAGCGAGGTCCTAAGCTCGTCCCTGGAATGATTCTTGTACAGCAGAGGCCCCTACTCGAATTTTTGCAGAGCCTTTGCTCCAGCCTCACTGCCGAAGTCAGATCTGTGAAGGAAGTTCGATAGCGACCACGACGGCGTGAACTGGCTGCACTTGGCTGCACGTGCTTTCTGAGCGCGTAGTTTCCACAGCCAAAGAATAGAACGGTGGCGGTATGGGTAGCAGCACGAGGAGTAGCAGGACGGCGTCGTCGTGGTGGTGATGGAGTTTGCCGGTGTTTCTGGTGATGATGGAGACAGACGTTTTAGTCTACACCATGCTGTAATGTACAGTAATGCACTTGGGCATACTGGTGCTACAATGATAAGTTCGTGATTGTGAAGATTCCGTGAGCAGCAAGGTGCTCACGGTGGCCGAGTTCCAACAGGCGCTGGAGAAGTTCGGCTTCCAGCTTTCTCCCGAGGACGCCGTGCCGCTGGGGGAGGGAGGAGAACTTGACAAATGGCAGATGATAAGTACAATTCGCCTGGCGGGTAGATGCGGTTCGCCTGTACCGCCTGTTCTGGACGAACGTTCAAGACTGGAACACTGGCTGTAGGACCCGCAAAGCCAAACTGTAGCTCTACACGGTTACAGTCAGGGGAAATTCCGCAAAAAGAGAAAGGGCAAGGGCAACTCTCACGGACGTCTTGATTACGATGCTCGCACAGTCTCGGAACAGAGCTCAAAGGCGTTTTCCAGTACATATGCAAAGATATGGACAGATGCCTCTTCGCTTCGGCCCGGCAGTGACTTCGGGCACTTGCTGCTGCTGCAGTTAAAGTGTCGGTGTTGCGGATACAATTTCTATAATCTGTTTACTTTGCGATTTTGCTTTCTTGGTTCTCAGGGCGGGTTCTTGGCGGTGTGGGGTGTCCCTCATAAAGCAGCAGAGACTTCGGACTCTTCCAGTCCCAGTCCGGGAAATCGGAATAGTGTTTTGGCTGCTCCAGGGTTGTGAGCTTGAAAGATGGAGCCCTAACCCTTAAAGCCTAAACCCTAAACCCTAAACTCTAAGCCCTAAGTAACCGGCAGACTGGGACAGGATCGACATCCTGTCAATTTTGAGCTGTCGTTTTTGCGGTTTCGCGGGCACGCATTTGAACCTTACTCTGGACTCCAAGCTCTAGCCAGACCCTAGGAAGTGCCAGCGCCCCCCCAAACTTGGCTCTCACTTCGTTCGAAGAAGAATCTGATAATCAGGGTCCGTCTAAGAACCGAAGTGGACTGGCCAACGAGGATGTGCTGAAGATCATGAGGCACTTCGACACTCGAAAGGATGGCCAGGTGAGCTACAACGAGTTCTGCGACGCCCTGCCACCTGACAAGCAAGAAGGATTAAGCATCCGGTTGGGAGAACGCTCTTGATATTATGAGTTCCTCGTACAGTCTGGTGGCTTTTCAGCTTCTTGCCTCGGGCATCCAACTGTGCGCTCTCTTCCACCCGCTCCGCCCCCTCTTGCGAATTGCGGTGCCGCCACGATCCACTACTACCACCAACGCGGTTACCATCGTTGTTTCTATTCTCCTCACCTGTCTGTCTGCCTGTCTGTGCGTCATTCTATCTGTCTATAGGCTTGTTGTATTCACCTTGAACTCCAATTAAGAAAACATGTTCATCCTCATCGCTGGTCTTGGCAGGTTCCTGTGCTTACTTCAGTGTTTTGGGAAATCCTACTGCTGTGATTTGTCATTATGTCTCGTACGCCTAGTAGTATCCATGTGTCTCCACATCAGTCTTCGAAGGCTCCGTAAACTCCCAAGTCTTGAGGGTTTCTGGAGCCCGAAGCACTCAACCGCCCGAAGCCCCGGAACCCTGTGACCAAAAGACTACAGCTGGGAGGTTAGATCCTGACTGGACCACAGTCATGATGCAGACCAAGCCACCCTTGGATGAGCCACGGCTGCTGGTGGCTGTGGTTCCGGCAGGGGTATGTGCATCGAAGGGTTGGGGTGATCAAGATCATGGCTTTACGACTGTAGGCATGCTGTTTTTTCGTCAGAAACGTCCCCGGACTCTCGCACTCCAAGCCGCGGGCCTGAGGTTGGGTTCGGAGTGTATGGAGTTAGATGGGTGTGTGTGTGTGTGTGCCTGTGTAACCCGACAAGCCTAAACGGCTTCAAGCAAACCTGTGGCCAGAGTTCTGTACCGAGGACACGCATGACCACAGCTACGCCGAGCGGGCCATGGTGAAGTCCGCGGAGAGGGCAGAGACAACGCAGGCGCCGTTTTGGCCTCTTCGAGAGCGATGTGGGCTGCTTGGGGGATGCGGGGATGCAGGAGGGGACGGTAGGCGGGCTTCGAAGGATTCTGCTTGAGGGCTGCGGCAAGGAGGTTTTAGGCTTGCTGCCTTTCTTTCGGAGCAGTCCTGTGTCTACAGAAAGGCTTATTGTAGGGCCAAGGGCTGAGGCCTAGAGGCATACCATGCGGGTTTGAGCCCTGAAGTTATCAGGATGGTTCGTGGTACTGTTCTTCCTCTGTACAGACAGCTCAAACCATCCGATTCTTGGTCTGGCCAGCGGTATGTTGCCTCCGTAGGCGAGATGCATGCCGCCGAGGGCCCAAAGCCCCCGAGACCCGTCAGCGAAAGAGACATTGCGGGTCCTAGACTTTGCGGATTCGGACCCCGCCCCAAGGAACTGCAGAAAACCACACACGAAGAAAGTGTTGACCATGCAGACATTAGGTTTGAACTCTTAAACTCTAAAGAAAGCCGACCTGGAGCAGGTCCGCAAGGCCATCAAGGACATGGGTGACGTGCTTTACAAGAAGCACCTCTGCGACATTCGGTTTCAAGGCTAACCTCGAAGTTCCGCCCCAGGTGAGGGCTCAGAGTTTCAAGGCCGGGTTTGGGGAGACTGTCCATGAGTTTTTGAGGCACAACTTCATCATGAAGCTGCTGAAAGAGATGCAGCACATCACTCACGAGGCCGGGGGGCGGCCGTTTCTCCTCTAGCATCCTCCTTGAATCAGCTCTGCGAGTTATCCCCCAGCAGGAAGCAGGTAGCTGTATTGAAGGCTTGGCGATGACACATCTCTCAAGTAGCTGATGCTGTGAGGACCATGTTTCTGCGGAGCAGATTCAGCACGCCTTGGAGCAGGCCGATTCAGAGCAGAAAGGGGCTTAAAAATCCGGGGGCGAGGTCTTCGAAGCCAGTGCCGCTCTCTGCGGTGCTGTTCCAATTCTGAAGATGCAGCTTCGAGGGACCGGCGGCCATAATTTCTCAAAGAATCTCGGTGGCGAGGTCCTGCAGATTCTCTTCAAAAGCTCACACTTAGATTTAATAACTTTGGGACGTAAAGCTTGCTTCTCGGTGCTTCTCCTTTGGCCTTGGGATCCCGCCATCCAGGTGGGACATCCTTTCCACATCGAGGATGCAGCTCGGCAGCCTTTGGCCCTCAGAGACATAATAAGCCTTATAGCGCCCTTGTGATACCCTTTCACAATATCAATGAGCCTACAGTGATTGTTGGCGGGTTATCTGTTATTCTCCATCACCGTCCGGGTAGCCGATTCGAACAGAAGCCCCTGGTGGATTAGAAGGCATTCTTATGCCGGGAGGCAGACCACTCGTAGCGCCTATTCTACATGATGTTCCCTGTCCTCTGATACCCACACACATCAAAGCCGAAATGTGGGGGCTGCCAGGTGCAGCGAGCCATCCTTTACCTGCAGCCGGATGCAGACCTCAGCAACGTCAACTACCGAAGACTTTTCTCGGACGTTTCTCGGATTGGTACTGCAGTTACTCTTCTTGATGTACTGCTGAAGCTACTGTAAGCTTGGTTGGGACGCTTTGGATAGATGGTGCCGGGTCGGTTCGGGATCAGATGCTGCCCTGGGACTCTGAACGCCCGAAAGGTACAAGTTTTTCTGCTCTGTGTGGGGGCTTCAGTTAAAAATCGGCAAAGGTATCTTAGGAAGACCGATGTGTGGCATCCGCTATCCGATCCGGGGGAAGTGATCGGGGTTCAGGCTGTGAGGGCTCGGGGGTTTCTGGCAATAAGCTTAAGTGAGCGGAGTGTGGGTCCAAGGTCCAGGGCCGTTTGGGCAGGCTGAAGGATTGCTTCGGCGGTTGACCTTAAAAGTTTCTGTTATTAGGCTGATGTCATTGATCTCGCAAGGCTGGAGTGTCCGAATTGATCAGGGTTTTTCATAAAGGCCGCAGGGTTTGCCGGCAGCCATCCCGATGTGCAATCGTCCCCTACTTGACTGCATTTGCATCGTACTCTGCATCGTTATGGCATGAGGAGAAGAACTCTTACCCGAAATCGAAAACCCCGATCCCCAGCCGCCGTTCAGGTCGTTACGAGTTATCATGATGTCAGCGCTGCACGGTGAAGCCCGGCACCCAGCTGTGAGGGGTGCAGAGGCTCTTCCACTGAAAAGGTGACACGCCTGGCCGAACTGCGTAAGCGCCTCCACGCTGAGTTGTTGATTCGGCGTGCTTTAGTTAGGTCCGTCATAGCATGATTACATATCCCTAACCAGAACGCAGCTCAAGCCTTGCTATATTTGAGGCTTGTTCTTGCCCTGCAGCAGTGGTTGCCTCGCCGAAACTCCGGAACCTGCATGCAATCTGCAAAGGCCCTGAAGGTAGGTTTAGGTCAGTTCTTCGAGTTTCTCTGCACCTCTTGGCACGGTTCCCTGGCGTTTTTTTGCTCTATATAGATATGCCTGTAGCTGCATGCTTCCTGCAGTATCCTTGTATTCTCTGATCCGGTCCCTCGATTATCTTATCGTCCGTGACTTCTATAGCATACGCATGCATCCGCCCTATGGTCCGGTTCGGATACGGTGTTGGATTGCCCTGCAACTGCATCGGGCCCTCTGCTCCCAAGGCTCAGTTATGGCAGCGTTGCGGGTGCACAAGCTGTGAAACCACAGGGCTGTGCACTCGGTCCCTCACTCCAAGGAGTGATGCTGAAATTCGTTTCAACACCGAATATCGGAGTTCGCGTCGGTTTCATCGTGCCCTTCTGCCTGCCTGTGATATTCTCATCTGCAGACAGCTCTCACACAAGGTAGGAAGAGGAGCATGAGCGCAGGTCCCCATGCCAGCTAAGGATCAAGACTTCATGTGATTTCTTCACACCAGTACTTAGAAGAGCTGCATGGGACTACCGCGGCGGCAATCGCGCTGCGTGAGTTTCACATATGCTGAATTGCATAGCATGGTATTCCTTCTAGTCGGCACCTGCGGACGACGACTCGGCTGTACTCTACTAGCGTCTCCAGTGCTCGCAGCCCGAACAGACCCCAAAATCATGCGTTCGTTGAGGGGCAAAGACTCGGGGATGTGTGTCCTCAGGTGCATATTCCAACTTGAGATGTCAATGCAAGTGGAAGGCCGAGTTCGAAAACTGTCGCCCGTGTGTGGAATTCCCAACGGCAGAGTCTCTACTGCCATGGCTTTGCAGCTCATAATCCCTTAGGCACTGACCCAAAACCCGAAGCTTCCGTACACTCTCGGGCCTGGTAGAATCTTAGAAGAGACCCCAGAATCCTGCAGACCCAAAGCTTGGACATCTCGAGGTCGACGGTGCACCAGGATGGTTCCGGTGCCTGGATGCTGAGGGTAATGAGTACTACTACAACGAGGCGGGGTAACCGGTTTACGGGAGCGTCAAAGCAGGGTTGTTTTTCCAATGTAGGGTTCTTGTTGAGATGTCCGTTTCCGTTTCGGCCGCAGTTCGTCGGAAGAATCCGGAACCGAACATGGGACTGGAATGTAGAGCACGCCCGCAACGTGCTGAGCCGTCTGTACAAGCATTTCTTGCCAGACTCCACCTCCATCCTGCCAGTCTGCCAGTCTGCCAGTGCTCGAGGTGACCGGCGAGACGACATGGGACATGCCAGACATCGAGGATAGCTGAGCCTCGCTCTCGCCAGCGGTGTGCAAGCTTCAACCTGAGCATCGGGTCCACCCGCAGTGCGCAGATGGGGTTGCTCTGAGTCTTGAGTCTGAGACGCGCGTGAGGACAGATATCGTCAGAATAGCCGCAGCCAAGCCATGATACTTTGCATTGGTTTGGGCATTATGGGCAGGTTCAGAACAACCCCTCTGTCAGTGCCACTGCCGCAAGCACCCCTGTAGCCAGCGGTGGACTCCACGAGCGACCAGCCGATGTCGGTACAGGTCCATCCCTGCCACACCTCTGAGGTGGTAGCCGGAACATACTTCCCGGCAACAGGCCGACTTCATGCCACAGCAGACCCCGGTCTGCAATTGGACAGGCGTTGTCCAGCAGCCAGTTAGATGAGGGGCCAGGCAAAACAAATCGACTTCAAACCTTGCCAGCGCGGAACTCTTTCCGACATCGTCGATCAGTCGCATCTCGCCTTGCCAGATTTGGGTTCATGTCGCCGTTTGTGCTCAATGCTGCCAGAAGTTTCACACTCCACAAACCCAAAACCCCTCAGCACCCGGAAGACCTGCACATCGCAAGACCGGCGCATCAGGGCTAAGCGCTGGAGAGAAAGCACCTGCACTATTGCCACCCGTGTGCATTAGCACCATAAGCCTTCTTTGCGTCATTCTCACGCGCATGCGCACAATACCAGCATCATAATCATGATCCTTAATTGTCAAAAGGTCAGACGTGTTGTCTATATTCTAGATCATTATCTGACAGTCTCCTCTGTTTTTGCTGCTTCGACTGCTCCGATGATGAGTCATTGATTGCTATCGGTCTTGCGGCCCCTGTGGCGAAGCCGCAGCGATGGCGGACGAAGACCTCATGAAAATGTCCATAAACCCAGGCGCTGGTGGGGGTTTCTCAATCTGAGAGGGGCCCTTTTTTTGCGGTCCTTAGAACGAGGATCCTGCAATTTTAGGCGGTGAGGTAGAGCTAGGCGATTGTTTTGCCACTTCTTACTAGAATGTCTGTTGCACATCCATAGTATGTCAATCGAGGGGATCACCAGTGGCAACAGTGCTAGTCGCAACAGCATGCGAACTCGCAGGAACAACACAAGGAAAATTCACAGCATATCATGGCGATCGCAGCAACAGTCACCTGAACTAGGACAGCAGTGGCAGCCATAGTGAGAACACAGTGAGGCTTGAAGTAGAGCCTACGGCCTATGGAAATGCAATCACAGCAAGCAGCACAGGTAGTTCTTTCAAGAGACCGCTGTATCCTTTTGACCACTGCACGCAGCGACCAGGCGCCTGGGCTGCGGCGCAATTGGATCCGTCGGAAATTTGCATGGACAGTTTCGATGAGACTCGGCGTGATGATGCTGATCATTACCGCCACCAGCACCACGGCTACCAACACGACTGCCACCGCCACTGCGGCAAATAACTAAGCCTACGGTCGTTCCCATCATCACCATCATCATGATTTGTTATTGCCGATGATGGCAGCTGTTCTTCTCAGGGTCATCCGGAGATACCCTAGACCCTAAACCCGAAGCCCCTGTTACCATCCCTCGTGATTCTTCCGTGCCCAGGAGAAGACCAGGAAAGCCCTGGAGGCCGGATCTGGGGGGTGCCATATGGGCCTAAACAGTTACCAACATTGTTCCTCATTCTAATATACTAAACTAAAAGTTATTCAAATCCACCAAAAAGCCACGATTGAGCTTTTTAAACTAAAGCCCTTATACTCTTTGGGGCTTGGGTTTGGGGTTTGGGGGTAGCTATATGGTGTCGCATTCAAAACCTCTACCCTCCATAGTGAGCCGTAGCCTCCCACACCGTACTAAGGGTCTTAATAATAAGTAGAACAGGGTTTCGGGGCCCACTGTACTATAAAAAAAACTAGGGAACCCTGAAAATAGTATTGGTAATTGTTTAGGCCCCTGTATTAACTGCCAGAAGACGAAAGCTGACCAGGGCTTCGAGAAAGCCGTGCGGCCCGCGGGCCTCGCCGTGAGCGGTGCCAGTGGCCGTCGCCTCAGCTACTGCCGAGCAACGCCGCCGGGATTTATGAGTTTAAGTTTGCATGAAGGGTTGAGGACTTAAGGGGTTGAGGCGGTTATGGGCCTTTTTCCAAGTGGTGTAGAGAGATACGCGGGGAGCCCTAAAGCCTCAGCAGCGAGCACTGGAACCCAAATCCAACTCAAGCCCTTTGACCCTAAGCCTCACAACCTATGGTATACCTGAACCCTCGACCAAAGTATAATCCCAACCGGGTACCCAAACACCCTCAGCACAGCAACCGAACTTCAAGGTGAGACCATCCGTAGCCGAGCAGCAAAGCTGCTCAAAGTCGAGTGCCGAGTCCTGCCGGCTCGACTTCGAAGTCTATATTCGGGGTCATAATACAGGCTATATAGGAAGTGTTCAAATAAATAGATAACTACATATATATATATCTATATAATATCTAACTGTTACAGAGTGGGGGCAGCATCAGCTTCGGAGGTTTTTAGCGGATATGTTTGTCAAGACAGGCAAGTATTAGTCGCTGTGGTGCTACCTTGGATGATAACAGTCATAAGAGTACGTACTAATTCCTAATGGCAATGACAGCAGTAAAAGCAACATTATTATTATCAAGAATATCAAAAAGTATCCACTGGTCGGCCCCTGAATGGCAGGTCCTGGTCAACGCCGGCGAGGCGTTGTTGAGCGCGGTGGGAAGGGAGCTGAAGTGTCCCAAAATGGCCGGGAAGCCTGGTTTTCGGAGCTTGGGGTCGAGGGTGGCGGGCTGGAGATAAGGGGTCGGAATAGTAAGTAGCAATATTCCTTATTAAAGCCCCAAGCGCTTGAAGAACTATCAATCAAGCACCCTATATTCAGCTGTCGCCGCTGTCGCACCGGATTTTGCGCAGGGGGTTTGAGGGTGTCGCGTATTAAGTTATTATAGGCTTTAGGGGGAGGAATTCAAGTTTTGGTGAAGTGGACAACGTTTTTTTAGGTCAGCTATCACAGTCAAGACACGGGATCACAAGGCAAAAATGGAGCGAGTGCAATGGCATCTGTAAGAAACTTGGTGAACCCAAACTGTGCAAACCCGAACGGGTATGCATACACAAAAACTGAAGATCCTTCTTGAACCCATGCAGCAGTGTTGACTTTGATTCAGACGTTAGGCTTGCAGATGACCTCCGGCATGCCAGGGGTGATGCAGCTGTAGCATATGTAGCCTGTATTGCACTACATCTGTGGACGGTGGTCCAGGTTTTGAACACAAGAGGCCACAGCTCGGGAGATGGTGGAGTGCTTTGGTAGGTATTGGGCGAAAGTTTGGTGTTGCGGTTCAAGTACCCAAAACGGGTGGGGCCTATCCCAGTTAAAGGAGGAGTCGTTATCACAGATATAGCATCCGGCACAACAGGGCTGGGGATAGTTGCAGGAGTATTACTGGAATTTACTAGTACGAATTGTAGAACTAGGATGCATGTATACTCGAAGCGACACATCACAGTGGTAGCAATAAGAGTCGCGATGGGAATAACACTAATTTTGCGGACCCCGAAGAGTGGTTCTTGCTCCGAACATGGGATCCAGTCCCAGGTGCTCTTGCTGCAGAAGCTGCCCAAGCTGTTGGCTCGGCAGGCTGCGCGGCATTCAATCAGAGTCATGGGTTCAGGGTTCTCTAGTAATATTACCTAGACCTAGACCTTGACCCAGTTTCATTGCAGCACTGATTGCAGGGCGCTGCAGCACGTGCAAAGGCTGCAATACATCGCCAGAAGCCATGGACGGTTCTTTGCACTTTCGGCTCAAGACGCGCAGAGGCACCAGTCAGTACCAGTAGGTACCCTTCATCGTTGCATCTCAGGCGGGCCGGCATAGCTTGTCATCCGAGCCAAAATGAGAGTAGCTGAGAAGTGGGTAAGTGTTCAGCCTCTTGCTGCGAAGCACCCCCCTCCAGCTCCAGGGACCATGATGGTCTCCGAAGAGGAGCTCTCAAAGATGTCGAAGATGTCGGTGGCAGAGACAGCCCTGGAGCCGTTTCTCGGCTAACGCGCTGCGTTGTGTCCGAAAGTTCCGAAAGGGAGTATCAGATGCTTTGGACTTCAACCCCACTGGAAGCACTCACCCGCCCACACGTGCCCACCCACCCACCCATGCCTCCAAGACCAACACATGGACTGAGATGGACCGAGAAGTGCCATCAAAAAAGATTCGAACAACCCACAAAACCCATGCTGCGGCCACCGCGACCCCCACTGCCGTCGCCGCCACCACCACCACCACCAGCCCAGACCCCAGACCCTCAAACCCGAAAGCCTAAAACCCTCTAACCTCTGGCAGTCTTGCCAAGGAAGGGACGATACAGCGTGGACCACCGAGCTCTGCTTTTTGGGCTGCGTGGCGGCGAGTTCAGCTGGCCCCGAATGCGCACATTCAGGGTTGCGATGAGGGTGCCTGTAGGGTTACGCGGTTACGACAAAGGTCTTGCCAACCGGTTGCAACAAGTAGGGTCGCTATGAGGCTTTCTATGAGGATTAGTAAAATTGCTGACAGGGCTTTTACAAGATTAGCCTCATTATATGTGATTATACAGAAGTGTTAATAGCAGGGTGGTCATCACGTTTCTGCAGCAAGTCCTGCGGCAGGCTGAGGCACCCGAAATTACTGATGCAACATTCCGGCAAACGTTCCGCGGCACAGTCGCTGCCGATTCAAGATCGTTGAGCCCTGTACTCCGTGGATCCAACTTGTCCACCCGTGCTCAAACAGGGCGAAAGGTTTCGGGCAAATTTCCCGCCCTGTTGGAAGAACCCATTGAAATGTGGCAGTGAGGTCACTCAGGTCTCCTGTGTCATGCCGGCCACCTTGTGCTGCAACCCTGCCAGACAATCTTGTCGCAGACATGCCCCCACGAGGAGACGACAGCGTCCAAGACATGCCATGCCCCTGAGCCAAAAACTGCTCCCCGCACCCGGAATCTGGCTTTCTCCAGGTCGCGCTTTGGCCGGGGCGATGTCGTGAACACGAAGGGCAAGGCAAACTTGTTTTGTCGTCCTGCCGTGCCTGTCGGTCTGTCCGTCCGTTCGCCCGTCCGCCCGCCCACACGCCCGGCCGGTCGGTCGGTCTGTCTGTCTGTCTGTCTCCCTCTTTCTCTCTCTCTCTCTGTCCCCCTCCTCTCCCTCTTGTGCTGAACGGTCTTTCCGGCAATCGCACATGTTATGTTTTCCCTTGATACAACTGTGGCAACTGCGGCGGCGAGCAGAAACTGGGCCATGGAGTTTCGGCAACATGCTTGCGAGTGAGCTCCTCGCCTCCCTGCGAGGCCGCAGCTATAGCTTATGCTGCCGCCGAGCAGGAAGAGCTCCAGCTGCAGAACGAGGCCAGGAAGAGGTTGTCCGTTCGTGAATTCGAAGTTTTTCTCACCTTAGATGCCTTAGATGTGGAGTTGACGGTTTTAGGGACACGCCTGGCCACAATTTCGTGGTCAAAGTTGATGTTAGGAAAGATGTGAGATAGAAGGGTCCAGCGTGCGCAGTACCTTTCATGTATTTGATAGTCAGTTGAACGCAGGACGACTTACCCAAAAAGAATCAACTCAAGCGAATCGTTGGCAGGAGCTGGCCGAAAGGCTCTCCAGCAAAGTGGACCAGCTCAGAGAGATCAGCTTGAGTGCCTCGGCCGTTCGGTGTTGGGGTGCTCGAGTCTCACCCGAGACCGTGCACACATCACCAAACTCGGCCAAGCCTGAACCCCCTCAGCTGTATTGGTGCCAAAGCCGAGGCATCGCCGAGGAGACCAGGGAGTCTACGAAGCAAACTGACGACATGAACAGGCGAGACCGTCCGTGTAGTGGAGTACATCGCGTATAGCCTGAGAAGGCAGCAAGTGGTGGTATATAGCGGTGGTGGTGATGGTAGTCGTCGTGGTGATTGTAGTAACCGCCACTGCTACTGCTACTGCTACTGCTACTGCTACTGCTACTGCTACTGCTGCTGCTCCTGCTGCTGCTGCTGCTGCTACTGCTACTGCTACTGCTACTGCTGCTGCTGCTGCTGGTGCTGCTGCTGCTGCTGCTACCACTGCCACGGATACCGCTACTGTTACGGCTGCTGCTGCTGTTGCCGCTGCCGCTGCTGCTGCTGCTGCAACACAACACCAGCGGTAGTGCAGCATAGTGCGCGCTCAGCGGCGATGTCTGACAGGCAGTTTGATCGCGCTGGCGGCTGGCTGTCGCAAGCCAATGCCAAGCTGCAGGTGGGTGTTGTGGTTCAGTTTCTGAGTTGGTCGGCGACGGGCTGCGGGAAATGCCTGAACTGAGTCTGAACACCCTCGAACCCCTCGGAGGCAATAACAGAGCCTTTGCAGTTTCCAAACCAAGACCCACATGCCTGTAGAATGATTCCAAAGACCCACCCACGCCCGGCCCTCATCCCTGAGCCAGCACATGACGAGTGAACCTGACAATCCTTCATCTTCAACCAGTGCTGCAGAAAATCTTGCCACCACAGATCCTCCATCCTTCCGCCGCTAGAAGACGATGTTGACTACATGCCCCTCGGACATTCCACCGACCTTTCTCAGAAACCTCTCACACATGGAAGTCGTGTCCTCACTCCGCAGCCCCGAAGCCCCACGGCCTATGTGGGCCTATGTGGGCCCGGGCGGGGAAGGTGATGGCCAAGAGCCCCGGGAGCCGCCATATGTGCACGCCGCTGCCTTGGGGCCAGTATCCCACGATTCACAATCAGATAATCAGCATGCCTGTCAATTCCTAGTCCTAGTCTTGTTTATACTGCTCCAAGTCTGATTAGCATCTTCTTCGTCGCAAGTTTCGGTTTTGGAGGAAGGGGGGTGAGTGCTAAGGGGTTCTAGTGTGGGGGTGAGTTGTCGGAGTTGAAAGATTCATGAGCATGATGTTGCAGTCTCTTCCTGCAGAAGGATGGTGCTGTTCGCCCTGGGACTACTTCTGCTGCTTGGCTGCACATTGGGACCTGGGGACATCTGGATTCGTAGTACCCGTAGCAGTAGGCACCAGGTCGACAGGGAGAGAGTCAGAAATTCGCAACAAAGATCGAACTGAGGACAACAGATTGATACCTTTCTTGTAGTTCTTGTCCTCGCAAAGCCAAGCAGCCTCAAACTTTGCATCCCTGCTCCTGAGTCTGCCCCAAACCCCAGCTGGGGTGTGAGGTCCCAGTAGACCAACACATTTTGACCGATGTCTGCGCATTGCCCTGAACTTCAAAACCGCCCCCAGGCTGCTCTACGTCCTTGGTGCGGCGGGTCGCAGGAACTCAGCCATCTTCCTGGCACCCGGAAGCCATGCCCCCGAATTGTGGGTGGCTGTGTGTGGTTGTGTAGTCACTTCCTACTGCAACAATATAACTTAGCAAGATCCCTAAAGTTGCTAAATAAACATAGAAGAAAACGCTGGAAAGGTATTTGCTGCATCGGATTAAGGGCCGAAGCTCGAGAAGGAATCTACGTGGAACCCTTCAAGGCCTGAAAAAAAGGCCCTCGTCCCCCAATCGCAACGTGGGATTCCCAAGTGAGATGCAGTCTCGGAGACCAAGGTCCCTAGGTGGCCAAGTTGATCTTCCTTCTGGAGGCAGGCTGTCGCGTAGGAGCGATGAATGGCCTCCAGCGGTTTCGAGGTTCGAGGCAGGAAATCAAAAAGGCCTGTGCTAGGCAATGTCCTTCGATGCATCGCTTCTCGTTCTGGGCACAAACCCCTGCGAGGTCCCGCTGACGCAAGGCGGCTTGAAATATTCATGCCTCCAGCCTAGAAGCACAGCGTGCACAGTCGCCCCTTGCAGAAGCCCTGCTTAGTGCACAGGCTGCGCAGTGGCGTGCTGCCCTCTGCCTCCATGTACAGTCGGAGGTTTGCAAGTTTCAGGCGGATCCCCGTCCCGACATGCTGACTTGTTGACTTGTTGTACCATTCAAGTAGTGCTCAGCTCAGAAAAGGTGTATAGAACGGGACAGGATATCTTCTCGTGGATTCAGCCAACGAGGGGAGACGCTCGTACAGTCAGGCCCCCCTTCATGTCGCCACGTGGCTCGCGCCTTTGCTTGGAGGGCTGTGACCCGTCCAAAAAAGAGGCCGAAGAGCGGTCGGGTGATGCAGCCGCACCTTCCTTCTGTCACCACGCGTCGTGGTGGTGGTGGTGGTGGTGGTTGTTGTTGTTATTGTTGTTGATGCTGTTTCTGTTGCTGATGTTGCTGTTGCTATTGCTGATGTTGTTCCTGTTGCTGCTGCTGCTGCTGCTGTTTTGCTGTTGTTGCTGTTGCTGCTGTTCTTGCTATTGCTGTTCTTGCTGTTGCTGTTCCTGCTGTTGCAGTGGTTGTTGTGGTTGTTGTGATTGGTGTGGTTGTTGTGGCTGTTGTGGTTGTGGTTGTTGATGTTGTTGTTGATGCAGAAATGATGATACAGTACGCTGAGCGTGAACAGCGACAGCGACTACGACGGTAGGCGAGGACGACGGCAGGGAGCAGGTTTAGAAGTAGTAGAAGAACTCGTAGTACAAGTAGCAGCAGACATCGCAGTGCATCACTCAGGTGGTGGGGTCTTCTAGAAATGGTGGTGGTCGTCGTCGTTGTGGTACTTGTTGTCATTGTAGTTGTTGCGATTGTCGTTACAGTGGTAGTCTTGGTGACGGTAGTGAAGAAGGCGCCGCGACCAGCATTAGCAATGCATGACGGTGCTGAACCCTAAACCCTAAACTAACCCTAAACCCTCGCCAGGCCTTGATGGTTGCCCTGTCGGATGTCACCCCAGAGCTGCTTGACCGACAGTGGCTCAGAACGCAGGTGCGATCCCTGAGCACCAGGCTGCAGTGATTGCGCGAGGAGTTTAGGGATCACAGATTAACAGGGGCCCTAACAGCCCCAACCTGCACTAACCCACATCAAAGAAATGACCCCACTCCTAAACCCCAAGTTCTATACGTACTTGTGGCTGTTTGGTGTTGCTTTGCTCTCCATCGCTCCAACTTTGGCGATCCATCATCCCTGGACAAGTAGCACACATGTTTTCGTGTTGCTACGTTTAAGGCTATGACTGTAATCGTTCTGCCATTGTAAGCTATTTATCAAGTAGTTGCTGCATGGTCTTTGATGAACTTGAGCGTTGCGCAGCGGCTTGGCCCAAGCCCGGGATGAGTAGGTCTTCCCAAGCACTGCTTGGTTCCGTGCGACTCAGCTTGCAGAAGTCTGAAGCTTAAGCAGGTTTTTTTCAAGAGTTCTCAGCACTGTGAGGCTTGTCGACGTGTGCTTGACGACACATGGGCATGCGGAGAAAGCTCACACTGGTAGCCTTGATAGTCATGCTACGACCGAAAGAGAAGAGAGGTAAATTTGTCGAGAAAGCGATGATGTTGGCATTGGTCTTCCTGAGAACTTTCCCCTGATGCCTACGGCAGTCAGCACACATGACCGCGAGTGTCATGGTGGTAATCGTGACAGTGACGCTTACTGAAAGAATGGAAGTAATTGTAAGTTAGCGTTACTCTGCAGCATGATGGTAATACTGCTAGCGCCGTGGAGGCTGATTACCAGCCTTGACACTCACCACCGTTCGAGCTGCAGGCATACTGCAGTCAGACTTGGCATCACTTGTCACATATGCAGAAGCATAAGGACAGAGATAACAACAACATGGAACGTGCGACTTAATGTATGACGGTGATGATGACACTGGCCATGGAGCTGACAATGGTGACAACTATTATGATGACGGTGATACTGACGAGGATGATGATACCGGTGATGATGAAGGTGGTATGCACAACGGTGGTGGTGGTGCTGCTGGCGGTGGTGATGCTGAGAGCAGGATGATGTGGTGCGTGATGCGAGTACTGTTCGCGGTGCCGCTAGTGCTGAGGCATGATCGTGATGGGGATGTGCTCTGCTGCCGGTGCTGCTGCTGATGATGATGACGATGCATGTTGTTTGCGATATTCGTGATGATTATGGTGATCATGGTGATCGTAATTTTGATGGTTTTGATTCCGGCGATCGTACAGTACCCTGAAAACAACAGCAGCAAGACCGACAGCAGCAGCAGCAGCAGCAGCAGCAGGGGCACCGTCAAACGATGCCTTCAAACGAAAGCCGGGCTAGCCATCATGTCGCTATGCAAGCATACGCTGCTTGCAAGATGTACTAAGCACTTCCGTCCTCGCTCTAAACCGTGGTAGAGTCGGAGGTTTTCCGCTCGGACACGCTAATGGCAGTCGGCGACAAGGTGGGCCAGCAGAGCAGCCCTGGACCCAGAAGAGAGATCAAGTTGGTAAGAGAGCAATCCGTGAAGGGCTGGAAGTCTTGCATTGACGGTGAGAGTCTTCGCAAACCCAAGTCTGAGATGCATGAATAGGTAGGTATTTTGAGGATGCAGAGTCGGATGTCCGAGAAGTCCGAAACCCGAGCACCCTGAACTCCTCGATCACAAACTCGTCCTTCATTCTCAGAAGCACTCTTTTGCTTCTTCTTTGGTAGGTGCTGCTCTTCCTGGTGTCTCTGTGGCAGGCAAGGGACAGCCACGTTTCAGCCAACTGGTTTCGTTTGATTTACTAGATATTTACTGTATGTGATGTTTCGGGAGCATGCAGAGACTTCTGCCCTAGATACATGAAAATGAAGTGTAGAGGTTTAGCACAGTCGCTATGGTCGTGTCGTGCTTCGAGCCTGAACTCCATAGCTGATTCATGCCATTCCCCGGGTGGTGTGTCCTGCTGCTTTAAACCTTGGCAGTTGCTCGTCCGCTTGGAGCATGTTTACACGCCGGTGAAGTCCAAATCCGGAATTCTGGAATCGTTGGTGCCAGGTGAGCTCGGTTTCCACGGATGTCAGGCATGCCGAGGTAAAATCCTCTGGCAGCGTTCACGTGAAGGAGCCTGGGACGGAGTCGGAAGCAGAAGTAGCAGCAGCAGTAGCTGTAGCAGTAGCACGAGGAGCAGGAGCAGGAGTCTCTGTCGTATATCAGTACTCGAGTGGACGAGTAGCAGTTTCCCACACTCAGCAGAGGCAGCGGTGGTGGTAGCGATGGCAGCAGTGATGGCAGTAGCAGGAGGAGTTGTCGTTATTGTCGCCGTTGTCGTCGTCGTCGCGATTCGCGACTACCTGCTCCCTGTCGATGATTGTCGCCGTCCCGTCCTGTCCATCCAGTTATCTGAGCGCACATCGAATCGTAGGTTTTGGATCAAATGCCATCTCCCACAAGAACAAGTGCCGTAACCCTGCGAGAAATCCGAGAGGCCTAAACGATACCTCGAAGCCCCGGAAGCCAGAAAGCCCAGGCAGCCGATCACCAGATGTCGCGCCTCGGGTAAACAAGCTTCAAGTGCTTCGCGCTGTGACTATAGCAACTGGTAACTGGTTGCGAAGGACCGAAGGAGCATTGCAGGTGCTTGTTTCCGCCAAGAAAAGTAACAAGGGGACCTGTGGAGGAGGCTGCTAGTAGATTGGGTTTTAGAAGTAACTGTAGCGAAATACCGAGCCCTAGACGTGATGTAGAAGCATAGCTTCAGGGGCTGATGCCAAGCTCCTAGCACCGCAAACTCACCACCGTCGCTCCTTTCCCAGAGGCACCGCCGTTCTGCCGAAGGGGTGGCGGTGGTGGACTGTCGCGCAGTGCCCACCTGAGAGTCCAGCTGGGGTAAAACGAACTAGGATTTGATCTCGGTTTCACATTCATAGATGACATGTATACGTACGAGGCTCCGCAGCATGCCGTCCACCCATCCGTCGTCAGTCTGACAGTATCTGATCCACCCAGAATCTAATCCACTCTGAAGCTGCGCCGATGGAGTCTACCATGATCTAGTCTAGCTTGTGATCCATTCTTCGATCGATCTATCGATCTATCGGTCAGTCGGTCGGATTGGCGGGCTGTCGGTCTATTCGTGCGTCGGTTTCCGCCTGTCCGTCTACCTGTTGGTGTGCTGCCAACGCACAAAAACTTGTTTTCTCCAGACACATGTACACATGTATATGACTGTATCTGTACATGATCGTATATGTATATGTAGAGGTGTAGAGGCACGTGTATATGAATAAGTAAAGAAGTAAAGTAAATACACGCGAGCATCGGTCTAAAGCTCCTTGTCGTTGGTTTTAGACGGCACGGTTTAATTTGTACAGCAACGAAAGTTTTACATAGTGTACTTCATGCATTTGAGACTTAGAGACAACTTGCCATCACTCCGCAAGAGCACAGGCCCCAACAAGCCAATTACAATGCAGCAGCAGGCTCCTGTGAGGTGCCCTGTGAGGTGCCACAACCAGGTTCCGATACGATGAGCAGTGCGAAAGTTCCGAGTGTGTTAAATGCAACTGTCGTTACAGTCGATGCAGCCAGATCTAGCCGATCTAGCCAAGATCATCTCCTACTGCTACTCTTACCACTCCTACTCGTACTCCTACTCGTGTTCCTACTCGTACTGTACTCGTACTGCTAGTGCTGCTTCTGCTACTGCTACTGCTACTGGCACTGCCGCTGACACAGCTGCTACGACTACTACTGCTGCTGCTACTTCCTACGGCACACGTTTAGATACACGCGGATCTGCGCGCGCACGTCACGCAGTCCGTGTCGGCATGCAGCTCTCCGGAGCGGTGGCATCCGCCACAGCTCCGGCCCTGGAATGCCTTAGACCTGGGGCCCCCATCTGTGCAAGAAAGCCCCGACGTAGCCCCGAGGATGAAAAGCACGAGTGCCTTGGCTGCTTTTGTGACTTGTTTCAGGTGGCAAAGGCCCTATTCTCCCTTTATGGTTGTCTTTGCGACCTTTGCGCAAAGTCTGTTAGTCTCCATGCGAGGTTGACGAACATGTTTGCCAACAAGTTTTCATTCAAGGTGCGTTCTCGTTTTCTCTAGCACATCACTCCTGTCTCTTCGCTTTATACCGCATCGGCAGCCAGTGCGGGCACTGCAGTACTAAGCCAATCTCTTGTAGTATCCTATCTTCTACAAGCTTTGGACAGCGAAGACATGTTCACAGAAGGTTGTTTGACTTTCGTTGTCTGTCTCAGAGCACTTCTGCACCCAAGGTTCACTTTTCGAGACGACCGCTTCCTCAGTGATATAACTGCTGGCGACTGTGCCCAGAGCAAGACGAGCTGCGAAGATCGCTGGTGCCCGACGATCTATCAAAAAGACAGCAAGGCTGAGACCTAGACCTAGTCGTACGAATCCTTACTGAGGTTTGTGCAGGATCCATTGGGTTCATTGGGTCACTCCACTGGGCGTAGTCGCAAGAAGCCAAAGCTGGCGGTCTTCCTGTGCTGCGACCCTATCCAGGCTTGCGCTGTGGACCTGGCACGAGAGTGCGGATTCGATTGCAGCTCTCGAAAGGCGACAGGCAACTGTGTGACACCCAGTTGCCCTGTGAGATGAGCACTGCTTTAAACTCTTAAAGAATCCCGGGATGCTGTTGCCCATGACTCAGGCTCTAGCTTTAACGTCTTGGGAGCAATTCGCTATTTTTGTTGTGGGACGGTCCGACTCAGGTGCCGCATTGCCTTGGAAAGACTGCGAGACGGCCGCCAGCCTACAAATAGCGACTGCTTGCCTGCTTGCCTTTGCCAGTCCGGTCTTTTTTGTGCGAGTAGGCCAGAGTTCACATTGAGGCCTGCAAGGCCACGGGAGTCGAGGGCGAGTCCTGCTTCGCCCCCTGCAAGTGGCACTCGGCAGATGAGGTTTGCTACGCGGGAGGCAGGGAGATCCTTCATACTGTTTTCTGTTACGTATGTGGTAGACTCGAGTTCCTCTCAGCTATTTCTCAGCTACAACAGCAGCAGCAGCAGAAGCAGCAAGCACCACCAAGACAACGACCACTATTCTACTGCTACTGCTCCCACTCCTTTTCCTGCTGATGCTGCTAGCTTACTGTAGCTACTACGTAGCTTCCAGCTGCTACTAGAAACCACCGTCACAGGAGATCTTCCTTTCATCGATGCTGATGCCACGGAGCCTTCGAGTGATTTTGAAGTGCGAAGCGTGGCAGATTGCAGCACATGAACGGTTAGTGGAACGATGATGGCAAAGAGATCCCTGTCTTGTGGTGCTCAAGTCAAAGACATGCCCCGTGTGCCGCTGCTGAAGCCATCTGACACCTAAGGACAAGACGCGGTATTGCGTCGGACATATCGCCTAGAGGCAGAAGTAAAAGGTTCGCTGTCTCCGGTCTTTGGCCTGCCCACTGCGGGCTTGATGTCCTCGTCATTTGCTCCTGGACCTGCCTTGCCTGCTTTCGACAGAGACTCAGAGGGTGCTGCATGGCCAGCCAAACGTCGTCCGATAGGCGTCTCGAGACGGAAACCTCGTGTTGCCACCACCAGCCCTGTCCCTCTCCAGAAGAGAAACCACACACTTTCAAAGTCGCACCCTAACCACCGAGAAGGCAATTCGCCTTCGTCCCGAAGTGCAAAAGCGGGAGACTTGCAGCAGAGCGTCCCAACACTCTTATGCGAAAGCAACGCGACATGTCGGGTGCCTGTATCTTTCACTGTTTGAAGTTTGCAGCGAATCCGAGCGCAATCGTCCCGGCCGTGGCCAGTCAGTCACGTCAAGGGGATGGTCGAAGTGATGCTTCCTTCAAGGTCCCGGCGAGGGTTGCTCATGAATCACAGCAATGATAGTATAGCATGGCAGCCAAGCCCTATGTTCTCATCTTTAGAGCCCCTACTTCTACGACTCTAGTAGGAGCCGGACCGTCTGGCACATTTGCACAGGCTACTTGACGAAGAATCAACGATTCCAGTGGTCACCGCCGCTGCTGGTTGGCACTCCTTGTCAGCCACAGGGACGCAGCCGGAATGTTTGACCGCATCCTCGTCAATGCTCGCCGGCCTTCGTCCAACGACGAGTGACGTCTGCAAGTTCCATGGTTCTGACAGCGCGTATGCCTGGGGCGAGCTCTGCCGACGGGCACGGATCCTGCAGAGTCCTCCGGTGGTCCTTCTCAGCCTCGTGCTCCGGACGGACCATGCACAAATCCTCGAGGGCGAGGGGTGACCTTCGTGGCACACGCTCGCGCGGCAGTGAAGGCGGCGGAACGCAACTCAAACGCACCATCTAAAACAGAAACCTTGTGTATCCTCGGTTCAATTTGTCGGCGTGTAACGTGGCCCTGATGGCCCTCGGTGCCCGCTACTCATCGGCGTGTGCGCAAGCAGCTCACCGCATACCGGCACTGTTGGTTAGAACAGTTGCGTCTCGGAAAGCACCCTGGTGTCCGCGTTGGCGTGTTGGCGAAGCAACCAACCCAGGCCCGCCTAACGCGAGCCGCTGCCACCGCACCCTACACGCCCTCGCCCAAATGAACCTGTTCCCTCCCGCTGCGCCTCCAGGCTCTCCTCCGCTTGGCGAAATTTGAAACAGTGGCCCGCCAGAGCAGCCGGAAGGGTGCTACAGTTTTTCCTAGCTGTACATCCCTCTCCTGCATGCGGCCTCAGGTACACTCGCCCCCGACGCTCGTTATGTGGCGAGCGCTGGTCCAGTCCAGACTGGTTCACTCACTCGCAGCAGCCGAAGCTGCACCTGTCGATCGACTTGTCGCCCTGATGCATAGTCTAGCGGAAGGATTGCTCCGCAAACTTTCCGCTCGATCGAGCGATCTCCTGCCTACCCGGCACTGGTCCAGGCCGCATGACTCGCAGCGTACGGCAGCCGTACGGTTGCAGTTGAGCTGCAACCCTCGCGGATGCATTTCGTGCCCCCTCACGCGCCCGGCCCAACAGGCTGACGATGGACGCCGCATCCTAATGATGCGAGTCCAGCACTATCGAACATCTACAAACAGGGGCCGTGGCGCTTCCCACGTCACACGCGAAGAGCTCGGCTTGAAACAAACCTTAAGACGAAAGCAGTCGCTGAACGCCGGCACGAGGCAGCCTGTGTGCGAGCACGCAAAGTCGAGCTTTCACGCGCCCGTCGAAGGCTGACCGCCGCAGAGCTTGCGCCTAGCGATGCGGTGACCGGGCCGCCCTGACCGACCCAGCCAAAAGGCCTTTTTCTCCACGCTAGCCGCTAGCCCATCCCACCAGAGTGGTGTTGCAGTTCCAACCAACAGCCGCCCCCCGCGCGCCTCAACACCACCGCAGTCGCCCGCAGCCTTCGCGAGGCAAAGCGGGGTACTGCACTTGGTCCGTCTGGCGCGCGACCCGAGCACTGTGACAAGAAGCCCGGGACGGGGACGGCCCGGCCGAGTGTTTCTTGTTGGCGCGGATGCCCACGGCGGGAAAGGGTGGATGCTTCACTGGGCCTTTTATTGGTCTCGGATGCAGGCCCCAGCGCGGCAGATAGCGCGGCGTGGTTGAGGTTGGCTCGGACGGGGTTGGTTGCGGGCGCTCTGGGCGTGTGATTGGGGTGGGGGCCGTCCCTGAAGAAAACAAGGCCCGGGAGGGGGAATAGCGACAATTGGACACCGCAATAACATGCAATAACCGAACCGAAACCAGCACCACCCAAGCAGAGCCCGACCGCCACAGAAACCTACCACAAACGGGTCGACATCGGTAGGATGAAGGTAGGTGGGGTAATCCGCAAATAAGAGTCCTTATATAAGGGATCCTTCATCCTACCTACCTTCGTCCCACCTTTTGAGGCCTCCAAAAGAAGGGGCCGGGGTGTATCCGAACCGATTTTGCGCTTTATAATATCAACCATTTGGAAAAATTGATGATTCCAGCGGAAGCTGCGGCGGAGTCGAAACAAGCACAGACCGAAACAGAGCGAATATTGGACGGGGGAGGGAGCCAAACCGGAAAGGAAGATATAAGCGCGTAGGGAAAACAAACGTGAAAGCTAGAAACCAGATACTTGCCTGGGCCGTGCACGGCGTTTGGCACGCAACTCTTCCAAGGGTTTCCAAAGGTCTTCCAGGCTTCACCTCCGCTTGGACGCTGACCGCTGGCCGTGCGCAGGTTCCGAGCTTTCGCCATGTGCGGGTTCAATTCCCATAAAAAGTCCTTTGCAGAAGAAACACAAGGGGGATGAACACCCGGATGATGACATTGAGATTACCTCCGTGAACCCCGGTGGAAATCAGCAACCAGTGTCTTCGGAAGCTATTGAAAAACTCTTGGACAGGAAGTTGGGTCTCTTGAACTGTTTCCTGCAGCAACTCCACCCTGATCTCGGAACTTTTGAAGAGTTAGTTCGCGTGGAATTTGAGGGCATGGGTCTTCGACTTAGAGAACACAAAGTTAGGCAGCCGCCACTATCAAACTTGTGGAAGCTTTTTAGGAGATGGGCCAACTGATGGTGGAAACGACACCTCGCCACCTTGAATGCAGCAACCCGAGGTCCTTATCCATCATGGTCGGGAACATTCCAGGTGTTTCCCCCACTGAAGATGCAAAAACATGGTTGGATACGCACTGTCGGTCAGTTGAGTCAGTTGGTATTGTATCTCCAGGCCCGTCAGACGTGTACAAGAAAGGTTCAGGTTCCAACGTAGTGTTCGTGAAGTGCCGGAGCGAGTCACATCGGGAAAGGTTCATTCAAAGTATCCAGGACGAGTCAAGGAAACTACGAGATTCTTCCCCAACGCAGGCGATTACATCACAGATTTTCGGAAGAGTCGATTTGCCTTTTGATGTTCGTACTGTTGAAGGTGGTCTATATGCCATGAAGAAGATGCCCGTATCCTGGAATTTCAATGCTTCATGCATAAAATACGATAATCACTCGGGCGTCCTCTGTCGCTGGAAGAGAAATCGTCAAAGTGTCCGTGCAGAACTTCGCTACGCGGTCGCCCCTGCAGAGCGTTGCAGCGGGCCTCGTGGAGCCTCCTGAGGGCTCGTCTCTCAAGTCTTGTCCTTCTGTTCTGCGGCCTGCAGCAGTTTGGAGCTGTGGGACTGTTTCCCTCCAGTGGGCGTTCCCGTCATTACGAAAGCAGCCCACTTCAGTTAAACAAACCTCAGCGCTACCAGACCAAGAATTCCACAGATTCGGGACGCCATACCCCCGCTGCCCCACCTGCCCACACCCCAGAACCGACTTGCAAGCCACTTGCCATGAGCACGTTCTCACGTTGCAAACCGCTCCCGCACGCATCCGCGGCAGCCTACCAAGCGGAAAACTCATATGGAAAGGTGCCACGGCAAGGATTCCTATGAGCCCCTCCCCAAAGGACACATGCAGGCAATCGACCTTCGGGTCCCAAGCTCGCAGAAGACTTTTTTTGCAGATGGAAGATTCAGCTCTCCCTTTTTAAGAAGTCTTCGTGGCAGGGCATGCGCCAAGTCAGCCTGAGTGCTGCCCGGAAGCAGCGGTCGCGGCATCCCCCTCTCTCCAATCGCGTATGAAGCTCAAGGTGGGCTGCTTGGGCTGCTGAGGCCAAGACCCAGGCTCTGGCAAACAGCAGGCAACGCCGCGGCCTCAAACTTAGCGGCGCGTGGGGCCAAGCACTACCTCGCGAGCCATTTCGGTTTGACGGGGCTGCGGGGGCCTTCAGGAGAGGGCTGCCCGCGAGCCTCTACTGCAGGACCCCATGGGCCGAGGCCTCCGTGGCCAGCGCGTGTGCGAAGCTACGAACCCAGGAGCTGGCTCTGGCAGCAGCATTACTGGCACTGTCGGAGCCCTGGCGTTCGGCCTTAAAGTCCTGAACTTGAACGTGAACAGTCTGTTCCGGCATAGAAACAGCCTGGTGTCCTTGCTTAATGACCACGGCTGTGTGGGAGTGTGTGCTACCACCCAGGAAACTGGAGTTACAAGCGCCCAATTGGCTGGTATGACCAACTGGTTCCACCGGCAAGTACCTTGGTCTCCCGGCCGCGTTTTCCCACCAAGGTGGTGTTGCCATCGTGGCTAAAGAACCTTTGGCCCTTGCTAAGGTCCAGCAATGTACCCTGGCGCAGGGAAAAGTACTGGGTGCAACGCGGCACGGGGCTTCGGTTCCGCTCAGCGTGTTTACGGCTTACAAACCCCCAGGGCCTAGCCTGGAAATCCTTCCGGTGCTCACCGAGTATGTGCGCCACTTAGGTGACAAACCTTGGTGTCTAGGTGGCGACTTCAACCTGAACCCATGCACTGGAGTGTCCGGCGCGCGTCCCACCAGGCAGCGCGCTGATCCGCGCGCCATCGTTGCAAGACGTCAGGCGGCATCTCGCCCGCTGCGGCGTGGAGCAAGAGTACATACAGCCATGAGTTCGTGGCGAGGTCGCTGCAGTCCCGGGGGGCGTCCCGGGGCGGGCCAGAAGCGGGCCACGCGATGGGGAGGCGCCCGGCGAGGGATTGTGTTGCAGCGGGGGGAATTGGGGCCCTGCAGTCGATGCCGCTGCGCCCGTGGCGGTCTTCTGCTAGAAGCGTTGTGGGACAGCTGGGACAGCCACCCTGCAGGCGGAAAAGAGGTGCGTCAAAAAGGGAATGTGTTGGAGTGTCAGGTGTAGGTAGTATGAATAATATTTCAAATGTATGAGCCGAAAATCCCGTGAGCAGACAATGCCGATGGCATGACAGTGCTCGCTGGCCATGACATATGCTCGTAGGTTGCAATGCAGCATTCGGTTCCCCCCGCTGCCAGACGGGGCCCCCCGTACTCTGTGAAACACGTTGTGGGCGCATTCGAACTCCCCTGTCACCTGTTGCGCCGGCTCGGCCCCGAAGCAGAGACGCCCAAGCCGAGCTGCGGGACTCCGAAATGCCGAGACGCTCGCGTGCACTTGTTGGAAGCCCTTGATCAATGTGTCGGGAACTAACCCTTTTTTGGTAGCTGAGGTGCGATGCCGCCGCTACCACTCGGGCAAGCTTGGCGGTGTTAGTTTGGCCTCAAAGGGGTTGACTCAGGGCAAGCCCCACGTAGTCCATTTGGAGTCGCATATCCGATTGCCAGGTGCAGCTTGTTTTATTTGGCGGCATCGCATTTGGTCATCAGCGTCGCAGCAAGGTCGGGCATTGATTGTGGCAGGTGGGGCCGATCCTGCAGTCCCCGTTCGTCATGGGCGTCATAGGTTGTCCAAACATAGGGCACACTTCTACCACTTGCCTGTTTGGTTCTTCTTTGTGCAGCTTGCAGCAGATCCGACACTGCCTGTGTCGCGGAAGAGTTGGCATTGTTGCAGCACCAACTGGCTGCGGGGGAGGCCCAGTGCGGAGCGGGTTCGTTTTGGTAAGGGGAATTATAGAAATAAGCATATGTTTAACGATGTTCGACGACATGTAGATGGGGAAAGATACTTGTGCTGGTGCTCGGCTTATCTCGGATTCCACGATGTAGAGTATGGAGTGTTGGGCTTGCGGGGTTCAGGCGAGACATGTTCAGGAACATGTATTCAGTGCAGGAACACGGCGGCATGGTGGAGGGCGATGACAAGGCCGGACCCTGTCATGTTGCGGTGTTTCATCAGCCAGTATCCAACCCTACCTTCCGATTCCCGCAAGCATTGTAGTAGCGACGCCTGTTTGTTTAAATCTGAGGTTGGAATGTTGGCACATCATGGTGGATTTTTTCGGGATGGATGCCATCGGCACTCCGATGTGTTGGCAAACGCTGCCGAAGAACCGCGTGCATAACCAACCAGTCCCACTGCCAGGGTCGCCCCAAGCTTGGTGAAAGCAAAACATTAACGAGAGCCATTGAGGACCGCACCTTCGTCTCTTGCCGCATCGGCAGCACCCAAACCGGCTGTGAAAGATGAACAAGAAGATGTTGCTTTCAGCCCCGCTTCGCTTTTTTTCTCGCACACGTTTGACACATACGACAAAGGATTGCAAACGAGAGGAAGCTAACGCAAGCTGACCTATTATCCTCGTTGCGATTTAGCTCCGTCGCATCGCAGCTTTGTTTGCAGGTGCAGCGTTGGCGGCGAAGGCAGAGGCCCAGGAGGAGCGGAGGGGTTCGAAGGTGTTTGGAAGAACCGAATTGCGTGATGGCAAAGATCAGGTTGTGAGTTTCCCCAGCATCCCTTGACAGTTGACAGTGTTGGAAGGGTTCATTACTTCCAGCCTTAGGGTCGGTGGTCCTCCCATTTCAAGGCGGCGCGAGTGCATCCTATCGCTCCTAGCAATTTTGCGCGAGAGCTGGAACAGAACCAAAACCCGTGGTCACCCGAACTTCAGCGATGAACGATGCTGGCAGGCGCTGGCGGAGTCGCAACTACAAGGTGGACAATTACAAGGTCGCTGTGGTTGAAGGCTTTAGCAGTCGCAATACGCCTGGATGCTAAAAGCATCGAAGTTGAGGAATTGTAAAGCCTCGGGATATGATTAGAGTTAATAGCCTTGTCATGCCTTCTCCATACCGCAAAGGTGTATCACCAGAAGCTTGCAAGCCCCAGCTGGGAAGGCTATCAGGATTTCGATTAAAGTTTCTGATACAGGGGTAAAATCGATAGACTTTGCGCTATAGTACAAGTGGCTGTTGGTTTGTCGCCCACCATTAGAGTAGGAAGGGGCAGTCAAACCAGTTTGTGGAAAAAGGCGGGAGTTCTTTAAAATTAGAACCAGTTTCAAGCTTCCCGAGCAGCTACTTCACATGTTCACGATGGCACTGGATCTCATATGACTAACTCGCCCTCAGTAGCGATGCAGGTTGATTTCAAATCTCATTTCTGCGTTTTCATTCGGCAAGTGCGGTTGATCCGATGTTTTCATCCGGCCCATCAGTACGCGAGTGGGGTTGGATTTCGGTTGAATGACGCCCCGTGGCGATGCCTTTCAATTCCCCCCNGCTGCTTGCTCGTTTTCATAAATCCCACTCCGTGTCGGGTGTGGGTCGGTGGGGGGAGTGAGCAGGAGTTTTTGTCGGGAGGGGGGTGGGTGGGTGGGTGGGTAGGGGCGAATGCAAAGACACAGCACCAAATGCGGAACTCTCATGGTCCAGCGGCCTTTTTCTAGGGGAAGAGCTGTCATTGAGGTAGAGTGCGTAGCGAGTCCTGAGGCTTACTACTACGGCAAGCAAACGACCACAACACGCATCGCTGCTGGGCCGCAAGCAGATCAGGAAGAGAGATGGAGAGAGAGAGAGAGAGAGACAGTGTCAAAGAGAGCGTACATGTATTGTGTCATGTCATCTTGTACTTTATGGCTTTAGTCGTTCTTCACTTCCCCCAGAGCCTGAACAAAACGTTCGGGTGGGCTTGAAGCGCGGGCGACTTGACCGTGCCCTATGCCCGGAGAGAGCGAAGTCACCCGCACCCGCCCTGGCGAAAGGAAAGAGGGAGAGAAAGAGAGAGGAGACAGACTCGACGCAGAACAGCCGTCGAATTGCCGGGGTTACTTACGCTCTTTCAGATGCTACGGTGTCTGCTAGGATGGACAACTTACGCAGGGCTTCTCTTTAGCTCTACTGGCATGTGAAAGCATTCTCGCTGAGGCCACAACAACGACCACGGTTTCCACGGCTCCTCTGCTGGTTTCTGTGTTCATACGGAGCAAGACGTCTTGAGGTATGTCGGTCTGCAGCGGAGGCCTTGAAATGGAGTGGCATGTGGTAGCCTTCGTTAGAATCCCAGGCCCCGCCTACTGGTATGTGGCTGCTGGCGAATGCGCAAGACAGATGCGACGAGCTATGCAAGTTCAATGGGTATGGCAGATGCGGCGCAGCTGAGATCGCTGGCATCAACTCGACACAAGCTGTTGCGGCCCTCATGCTGCAGGAATTCAACATCACGTGCAATACAGACCCCAACCGAAACGAAGACTTTGGCATCTTCTACGCCAGCAATGATGATTGCTGGTTTGTCGATGGGACCGTGGACTGCAGCCAGGGATTGTCTAATGTCGGAAGGCGCCCGGTTTGCTACTGCGAGGGCACCACGTCAACGACCACTCCGGATGCTACCTTGTTGCATTCTTTGATAATGTAACATAACAGATACTACAATAACACACACATTTATACTAAAGTACAATACAATATAGTATGATATTTGATGTGCAGGGGGTTTCCTTCACATTTCTGCAGTTGAAGGTTTGTGTGTGCAAAAAAAACCGTCGCTCGGTAGCCGATCAGGAGCACCTAATGCTCCGGGCATGAATTAGATTGAGGATGCGACCTTACACACACTAGAGTTGAGTGTCGATCGGGGTTTTACTTCTTACTCACTGATGCGGATTCCTGCATGCCACTGCTTTAAGCTTTTCCTCAGGCGGGATGGGCTTTCGGTGAAGACCAAGACTCCTGCAACGACTTCTGCCGCTTCACCGGGTTCGATGGGTGCAATGCATCTATGATTCAAGAAATCAACACATACCCGAGAGCGGTCCGCTTGATTGAGGGCTTGGGCATGAATTTGACTTGCGATGCCGCCATTCGGCAAAAGGACACTGGCGTCTTCATCAATCCGAGTAACATCGACCCCTTCTTTGCGCAGTGCTTCAGTGTCAAAGGCACCGTCGATTGCGATGTTGGATTTTCGAGCCTTAAACCTTTATGCTTCTGCAGCTCAACCACAGTTACGACAACCCTATCTGCCACTTGATTAAATTGAATCTTTACCGGCTCGTGTTGTTGTGAGGAGTTGGCCTTCAAGGGTATCTGACCCAGCAAGCGGTCTGGCCGGAATCTTTCACTCATCATGTCAGTAGGTCCTAGACTAGAGACCCGGTTTCTGCCGTTGCAGCCTCGGGCTACGTCGACAACTCGGGGGTTGGTGGGGCCTCTCCCGTGCCGTGCGGGTTTTCAGGTCAATTGGCAGCTTGGATCTGTGGGTCAGACCTGCAACGACCTCTGCACAAACGGTTGCAACGTGTCGGAGATGGAGCAGATCTTCCGGATGCCAAGGGCCACACGCTTGATCGAAAGCATGCTTGCCAGGAGATGTGTTCAGGGTGGCGGATCCCGGTCGAACGGCATCTTCTTTGATCCAACGACGGGACAGGATGGAAAATGCTTCTACTTCGACCCCGGAGCTGTGAATTGCAGCGCGAACGACAACCCTACAAAAGAAGCTCCCGTGTGCTACTGCAATCCGGCTGCTGCTCCATGATGCAAGCAGCAGGCCTCAGGTTTTAGTTGTGATTCGCTTAAGTCCACTGACGCTGAGCGAAGGCCCCTCAACGAAGGACCCTGAAAACCCGCAATGCCGGGGGGAGTTTTGAGGGCATGAGAAAGAGGTCGAATTGCGCGAGCTTTGTGCAGTGTGTGTGTGTGTGTGCTGAAATATGTGCAGTGGAGTGGAGGCAACGGTTGGGCCAGTAAAGAACTGGCATAGAACAAGACAGTCTAGCTTCCCGGAAGCAGTCACCGGCATCCGGTGCTTCGCTTGACGTGACCACCGTAGAGGGCTGCCAAGCAGTAAGCATGAATCTCGCAGTGTCGTGCTTGCACCAGGTGCACTTTTTTTTCTCTGCGAGTTGTGTCGTTGGTGTGGTGCAAGGTGTGCAGCAGTAGTTACTCGATTTTTGACATCGTCGCAGTCCCTTTACGGCTGATTATTCCAAGGGTTGTGACGTCCGTCGTTGGTCTGGCGTGGTCAGGAGCCGCCTTATTTTGGGCTGGAGTTTCGTGGGCGTACAATGTCGCAGCTCACGCCCCTCGGTTAGCTAGCGCTTCGTACTACTTGAGCTTGGGTGGGGTAGTGTTATCATCGCTCATTTTTGCTTCAACTGTGTGGGTGCTTGTTGATCTTGTTGTTACAGTCAGTATTGTCGTGCGTTTTTGTTGAAAAATTGAAAATGCAGTTTTTTTTGTGCATTTTAGTTTTTGCTGTTTAAGCCCTCATTTGAATAGGACCTTGCGGCTCCGGGGTGCGGCGAATGCTCCATGAGTCTATGCTGGGGATGCATGGGTCATAGGCAGCTTTTTCGGAATCCAAGGAGATGTTGGTTCAGTTCAGCGGGGGCATGAATCAACCATTGCCGTGGCAGCTAAAAGCAAGAACCAGAACGCTCGCCGCTGTAGCGGAGCCTTCAAAATTCAAACGCTAAAACAGGTTTCCCCACAAAGGCCCACACTTGGAGCCTGACCATCGGTTTTCCGGAAGGACCGCTTTCGCGTGCCATTGTGTCAGTTGCCTACACATGTGATGCAGCGACGAGCAAAAGATAAACGCATTGCTGTCATCGACCTCTCCTCGTGGTTTGCAGACAGATGTTTGGCCTCCATGCCGGTGGGATCGTGCGGCATTTTAACCACACGATGTTGTGCGTGGTAGGTTCGTTTCCGCCCCCCTGATTCTTAGCAGTTGGCAGTAGCTGCCCGCGAGTTCAGGCGGTTCCTGCCGCGCAGGTGGATGATCTGCGCACGAAGCAAGTGGCATCAACGACTACATACCTTCAGGACTGCAGGAGCCCGGGGCAATTACGCGTGGCGTGCGTGCGTTGTTGGCCAGGAGCTGGGAACTCTGAGGAGTCATTTACGGCAAGTCGCCGCAGCGGAATCACATCTTCGCCGGGTTCCGAATATCTGAGCATGATGTGTGTTGTTCGTTGGCCCATGTCTTCACAATGCGGCTGTGTTGTGCCACATATAGACAGAAAAAGGCGTGAGGCGTTTCCTTCCCGACAGAACGGTATCAAGTTCTAGGTTCCTGGCTGCATGCAATCAACCGTGTTTTGCTGTCCGAGTCGAGTCAGCTGTTCAGCAATCGTCACCCTAATCAGGAAAGAACGAGAGATCAAAATCCCGTTGAGATTCGCGGCAGTTTCCGTTCTGGTGCCAAGGCGCCATGGCTGCTGAAACTCCAGCACCCACACCTTCGCAGTCCAAGCGAGGTGTGCGGCGTGTGCGGGTTGATGGCTGGCACAACCCTTCCGCTGAGATTCGGCACGCGGCATGCCCCTCGTCAGGTTCCAAGACGGATCCATCGTCCCAGAATAGTCATCGGAGGCCGACAGGGACTGTCAAGGTTGATAATTCAGGTCGACGGAGGGCCGCAGGAATATGTACGATGTGCGAAGCGTAGCAAGTAATTCAGCATCTGCCCTACCCCTCTCAAGTCAGGCCGTCGGTGCTGAAGAAGCCCAGCAAAAACAGTGTTCCAACAGACCGAAGGCTGGTGTTTTTGATGCGGCTTGGTGGCTTGGAGGGTTGTGCTTCCGGTTCTGCTTACTTGTCCGATGCGATGCGTTTGATTAATTCGACGAATGACAATTATGATGTGATTGAGCTGCAGATCTGAAGTTCTGCTGTCAGGGCTTCCTTCAGTGAGACCAAGGAAGAAATCGCGATACCGCAGGCAGACTGCTTCGCGCTTTGATCCAATTTACTCTGGGCTGTGCAATGGAACATGCTTGTGCCAGAAGGTGGGTCGGCAAACTAGTACCGAAGATGAGCCTCCGAAGGGTTCACTGTCTGGCTCAGCATCTGGAGGGCCGTTCCCGCAGACTCCGGCACTCATGCTACTGTGGCGTCAAAGCAGTCAAACTAATCTAAACATCGAGGCCACATGGCCGCAAGGCAAGCCCGCGTCACAGACGTCGTGTGTGCCGTTCTTGCAGATTTTACTACGGATTTTGCGTTGGCAAATCTTGTGTGCATATGTGTGCCACAGGGCCGCAAGTTTTCGACAATGACCGGCGCGGCAACAGCAGCCATGGCTTTCGCCAGGGCACAGGAAACATGGCTGCAACATTCTGTTTGCTTGGCCCTCCGATGGAAGGCTGGGTTCCAGTTCTATGCCGCGTCCAACGAGCGCCGATGCTAATAAGTAGGCAGCATCGCTCATGCCGATTCAGAGGGACCCAAGGCCCTACAGCAAGGCCTCCTGGGAACTTGCTTGCCCTGCTGGCGTTTGCGCTATTGGATGCGCACGCCTGTGACTGCATCCGCACGAACTACTAAGGGGTTCGGGTCGAATGCGCCGTCCGAACATGATGTTGCCGAGGCTTCGTCCTAAGTGCATGACAGCCGCAGTGTAGCTGCAAAGCATGCATGGTTCTGAGCATGAATAAGCATCTCATGCAGCACGCGTTGTCGAGGTCGGAATCGAATTTGCCGAGGTCTCCCTGCCATGCTGCTTCCCTGTCCCCTACACGGAAGGCCCTAACATGGCATCAAGTAACTCTAAACACACTTGTTGGTACCCTCAAGTTTTCGTAACATTTCTTAACCCTTTTACCGTAGTGGCCTTGTAGTGTGGCCCTTATAATTGCCTTGAGCTGTGAGGGTCTACACCGTGCCCTTGGTTTTTGATACTAGTCCTTGGGGTGAAAGATATGGAAGGTGGTACCTTTCAGCGTTCAAGGCGGGGAAGCGGACGGATAATACAGCGAGTAATAATACTCATACTAGTAATACTAGTAAGAACAATATTGGACACAGATCAAAAAACCTCCATGACCCAGCTTTCGTTTAGTTCTTACTCGATTTTATTACTTGTAGTGAAATGAAGGTAGTGAGTGAAAGACGAATCAAGCGTGAACGAAGCACGAAACAAGAACTGCGGTCATTTAATCCTTTTGTGCCCTTTGCTTTCTCTTTTCGTGCTTCATTACCTTTCTTCCCTTTCATGTGGGCTCTTACAGTCAATCATCGGTCTACAACATCAGGTTCTCTGGCTATAACCGTGTAACACCATGGAATCCCTTGATGCTGTTTTAATAAAGGAAAGAAAACAAGGGCGTAACAACCGTGTGTTTGTTGAAGTAATCAAAAGAGCGGCACAAATGAATGAAAGGTGCAAAAGCCTAAGTTTAATCAATCAAAAGGCAGGCGCTTCGCTTCGCTACTTCTCATTGGTCCTTTTGTCGACCTGAATTTGAGTCTTTGGGTTTTTCTTTCGTCCTTTGTTTCGCTACATTCAGTTACACATGAAGAGCGTGAACTGAATAAAGCGTAACAGAAGCAACCGCTTGACAATGGCCACAATCGGCTCAAAAAACCATCAACAAATAAGCTGTTCTAATAGATTTGTGTGTAACCGTGTAACCTTGGTAAACCAGAACCACATCGACGGTCCCAGCTATGCCTTGTCAGATAACAGTTTAACGGAGCTGAGTATACGAAGCTCTTTGGAGGCCTTGGGAAGAGGGACACGGGACCTTACCAGACGCCGTATTTAGCGACCTTGGATTGCCAACGTTCAGAGGGGGAAAAAGCAAGTTCGATGATGCGATTGCTTCACGTTGGCCCATGCGTTTATGTACATCGCTGGTGTTTCCACTTTCCGGTCGTGACTTTTTTTCCTTCGCCTGAACCGGTGGGTTCAAGAGTGTTTAGTAGCTTCCGGAAGGGTCGGTCTCGCCTTTCACCGCCAAAAGCAAGAAGCCGAGCCTTGGCAGGTCCACCACTACATGTGGGATGCGGCAGAGTTCTTGGATCAGGCATTGCCTTGGGGGATTGGGGTGCCCATGGTGCCTCAATGATGAAGGCCTTGTGAAGATGAAAGCCTTACGCCCTGAACTCCTGAAGTCTACGTGCTGTGCTCTAACTAAATGTTGCGGAATGGGATGTGATGGATTGATTCGGATTGATGCTCCCCTGTGCCCCGATGCTGCCCCAGGGAGGTGACAAGCCGAGGTGGCACACTGCTTAAACATGACATGCTTCTGTGTCGCCTCCTCATGGCTCCGCCTGTCGAAGGTATTCACGAGGATTTCCAGCGGAGTGAAAAGGGCCTATCAAAAAGACAAAGCTTTGCCTTGAAGGAAACTCTCCGGGAGAGATGACTAGCCTAATTCCAACAAACTTAAACCAAGTTCAACAAAGGCAATAACAGACCCTAGGACCAACTTTGACCCGAAGGCCCTAGCATTAGTTCGAGCCTGTCGGCTGGATCGTCGAAACCCGGAAGGCGACGCAAGTCTTGGTCTGCAAGGTGCTGCTTGGAAGCATTGACAAGTGGCTGGATGAGTGCAGGGCGCAGGTTATTCGGGTGCTCCCCGTTTCTTCCTGCTAAAGCGTGCCAGGGCCGGCCAGGGCTCTGCGGCGAAGCATATAAGCCGTTATGTGCTACAGGTATGCGGGTAGTAACCTATGTTATCTATCTTCAGGATTCCTGTTGGGCACGTGGATTTTGGGCGTGATCTTGTTCTGAATCATCTTATGGATTAGCTTGGGCATCTGGATTTTGGGCATGATCCTAGATCGTCGAACAAATCCTGAGAAGGATCCTGAGCAAATACGGCATGAGACTGAAATCCTGGAAATGATGATGCCCAAAATCCTTCCCAGAATGGGAATAAACCTATAGCTGGATCTCCAGTGTGTAGCATGCGAAAATTCTCAAAAGGCTGAGCGGTTCAGTCGTCATCTCCATCAGGCCAGGGCGAGTGGGCTTGTGTGTTAGCAACGCTCGAGTCCCTGTTTGTTACACACTGTAGCGGCTGGCACAAAGTACAGGCTTATGTGTAAGACGTGGCCCTCAGACAGCACGTTCCAAAGATTTCAAATTCGTGATCAAATACTTACAAAGCGACAGAAAACCATGGCCATATCTACATGGTGCTCAGTATCTGCCACGTAGACTGATTGTTCGTCTGCAGCAAAGCTCGACTAGGTCCCTAACCTGACTTGCAAGCAGTCGAGCTGCAATTCTGGATTCTGCATAGATGCCACATGAAACTAAAGCTTTCCACGTGCAAGAACGCCTGAGAGTTGTTGCGGCCGAGGATCACAGAAAAGCTACGGTGCTTCAAGACACAGAAGGAGGCCATTCCGATGGCGACGGTTAGCAGTTGCAGCGATGTAACACTTGCGCAGAATCAGAGACTTTCTCTCTTGGCGCGCCTCGGCACACCTGTCGAGATACGGCAGTTGAAACCCTGTCGTGTCTTCCCGGGAGGCGACAACGATAGCCGAACTGGCCCACCTATGCAGACGCATGGAGTCGTACCTGAAGGCCTGCAGAAGAGTCAAGGTTTGCTATCTCTGTGCGTGTAACTCATATAATTATACTGTTTACACAAGTTCACAATACATACACACACATATATATAATTATAGATGTATACAGTATACACATATGTTTATTCCCCACCCTCGGTGTGGGGTTGTTAGATTTCAAAGTCAGCTATTACTCCTCGCCCGCTGAGACTACCTCCTGGAGTGCCCAACCCCAGAGACTACCGTGAGAGTCCCTGGAGTGCCCAACCCCAGAGACTACCGCGAGACTCCCTGGAGTGCCCAACCCCAGAGACTACCGTGAGAGTCCCTGGAGTGCCCAACCCCAGAGACTACCGTGAGACTCCCTGGAGTGCCCAATCCCAACAGACTACCGTGAGACTCCCTGGAATGCCCAACTTTACAGACTACCGTGAGACTGCCCGGAGTGCCCAACTTCACAGACTATCGTGAGTGCCCAACCCCGCAGACTACCGTGAGACTACCTGGAGTGCCCGACCCCACAGACTACCATGAGACTACGTGGTAGGGTGGGGATGTTCGAAGTAAAATGATTTATTTTTTTATCTATATACAGACTTGTACATGTGTGTGCATATATATATATATGTATATAATGTATAGAGATGCGTTTTTTTGTACAGATGTGTATATCTCTCTCTCTCTCTCCCTCTGTCTGTATGCATCTATATATATATATGTGTGTATATATATATATATATACACACACACACGAGTGCACATTTGTGTTCATGCGGCTTGCAGGGCACTGCCTTAGAAGATCACGAGAAAGAGCTCAAGGAGGCTTGGGACCTGGCACGGTGCAGCAAGCCATGCTTCCTTCAGCTCTAAGCAGGCCGAATTAAAACCCTAAGTCCTAAGACTTGCCTGCAATGCGGGCCTCGTCCTTGCTACGTAGGAGGGAAAACTTGCTCAAGTCTTGTTGCCAGCTGACACTGAAAGAACGCACATGGAGCAAAACGTGTCTTGTTTGTGATGCTATCACAGAGCAGACTCCCGACCCCTTTTCTGCAAGGAAAGGCTTCAATGCCGTGAATGCAGATGTCCGATGGAAACAATCAGCACCTGCTGTGTCTGGTGGCAACTGAAGTGCCAAGCCGACAAACTGGTAGTTACTCTCATTGGTCTCAAACTGTTAGGTACCGTGTTTCTCCTCCTGAACATCCATGCTGTGCGGGCTCGTCCTGGTACTGTAGTCGTAGGAGGTAAAATAAGAGTACAGCTCAAGCCTGGTTTAGCATGGCCAAGGTCAGGATGAAGCTCTATGCGCGAGAGGAGGAGGCCTCCAGCCTCGTTGAGCGGCTGCAGGCAGGCAGTGCGGCCGTTCGCGTTCGCACATTTTCAGATTTGCGTAGGTCTTGAACCGAACGAAGCTTCCTGGGTCCTCGACAAAAGTCGTCCGGGTGCTCTTGGTCCTTCAGGTAGGGTTTCGCAGTTGCTAGGCTGGGCGGGTACTGGTCCAAGACTCTGAGACTCCGAGCATTGCAGCGAGTGGAGCAGTCCAGTGCATCTTCGGCTTCCTCAGACACATAGGTTCCTGCAGTTCCAGTTTGAATCAGACATGCCCTTTCACGCAAGGCAGCAACGAGGCTTCTGCGAAAGAATGCCAGAAACATAATGTGGTGGCCTTGCTAAGACTAAGATCGTTTAGCTCAAGGCCCTCATACGATGCACTGCACCCTGCCATATGGCGTCTCTGAGCCTTTGGAGGTTGAAACAGCGCAATACGAGCAGCCTCGATCTTAGAACCAGGGTCAGTGGAGAACCCGAGCCCCTGCTTTCACATGAGTGTTCGCGCATAACCTTGCAGAGCGACAGACGGCGAATTTTTCTGACACCCAAGGAAAGAGCGCAGCTACATTGGAAAGCTGCAGCAGCAGGCTGTGGGATGCCGGAGCTCTCATGTCTCTCTGTCGCTCGCTCGCTCGCTCGCTCGCTCTCTCGCTCTCTCGCTCTCTCTCTCTCTCTCTGTCTCTCTCTCTCTCTCTTAAATGACACTACCCCGATGAGCCCTCTAATGTTCAGGATGCATTTATGATTGCAATGATGCCGAATGGCATTGGCTCAAGACTGGACGAATGCCCTGCTGCACAAAAGGAAGCAGACCGACTGATTGTGGATTGTGGGGAAAGCAGTTGATCTAGGATTGGTTGCTCTTNACTGGACGAATGCCCTGCTGCACAAAAGGAAGCAGACCGACTGATTGTGGATTGTGGGGAAAGCAGTTGATCTAGGATTGGTTGCTCTTAACTGTTTGATTGTATAGTGGAATTTTGCATGGTAGCGGAGCTTCGGCTCTGGAACCAGGGAAGAGTGAGAAAGAATGGACTTCGGGGTGCGAGGGATTGGAGGAGAGATCAAATTGTTCCTTCCTCCCACATACCATGGTGAACTGGACAAGTGGGATGACTGGTCGTGCAGCTGAAGCGATATGTAGGCCTATACAAGAAGAAGGTCGTCACTGATTCACTGTGTGAAGCTTATGATGTTCAACAGACTGGTACGCAGAACAATCAATTGTCACTGTTCCCGAAACAATTGGCCTACATGTTGGCACAGATCACTGATGGAGCTGCGAGAGCGATTGTCAGGAATGAAGACACAGAGAATGGCTTCGAGATTTGGCGAAGACTGTTCAATCAGTTTACACTGCCGAGCCGAGCTCGTGCAACGAATCTCTTGAATGAGATCATTGCCTTTCGATTGCGATATGACCATTTGGAGAGTGATCTGAGTGACCCTATAATTCTCAAGAATCGACATGAGAAGACTACTGGAGTGCCGTTGGACAATGACTTGTTGATCACCTTGATAATGCAGAAAACCACTGGTCCACTGCAGCAGCACCTGAGGTTGAATGTCAGGAATATCAACACGTTCACTGAAGCCCTGGAGATTGTTTACAGTTATATCAAGAGTCGTCATCTGGTTGTGCCGAGCAGGAATGATGGTCCAGTCGATATGGATATTGGAGCACTGAAAGGAAGGAAAGGAAAAGGAAAAGGAGGAATGCACAAAGGTAAAGGAAAAGGATTTGGATTTAAGGGCAAAGGAATGTTCAAAGGAAAAGGAAAAGGAAAGAGCAAAGGTTCCAAAGGAAAGAAAGGAAAAGGAATGAAAGGAAGAGGAAAATGACAAGGATGTTTCATCTGTGGCGATCCAAGCCACTGGAATAAGGAATGCCCTAAAGGTAAAGGAAGAATGTCAGCTTTGATTGAGGAAGAAGGACAACAGGCAGGAAATCAAGAGGAATGGAGTCAAGATGTTGAGTGGTATGGTGATGAATGGGATGAGTATGATTGGAGCCAGGATTGGATTGGTTCTCTTGATGATCAGTCTGGTGACTGGTCTTGGTCTGAAGATGACTGGAGCTGGTCCGATGACTGGTCATGGGGTCCTCAGGATTGGTGGAGTGTTGAGCAGCCGAGTGTGAATGCACCCGGAAGATTGTTCAGCCTGATTGTGGCAATGGTCATTCGCTGAGTGTGCAATTCTATGTGTGCACTGGGATACCGTTCCCACTGGTGAGTGTTGCCCGACTGTTGCTACAGGACGTTTGGACTGTGATGGCAAAGGATTACCTTGCCTTGATTGACCCGATGGGGAATCCAGTTCCGATTGTCCGTCAGGGAGCGCTTGTCTACCTATGTCCGACTGTCATACCGTACGCTGTGGCAGATGCAGCTAGAATGGCAGCGAGTTGTCTTCCAGAAGTGATGGACGGTATTGAGAATGAACTTGGGTCTCTTAAGTTGCGTGGAGTGACGGATATGGAAGATGGTTCGATTGACCACTTGTTCCAGCTTGGAGCTCTGGTTGCAGCAGCTCAGGAAATGAAAGCCAAAGAAGGCTATCGATGGGTCATGTGGGAAGTGAATGAGTCAGCACTGAAGCTGATCAGACATGTCCGTGTGTTTCGCAATGAAATGCTTGACCCGAGAATCAAACTGGCGAATGCCTGGAATGCCCGGACTTCATCGAATGCTCCAAAGCCGGCCAAGAAGGCCAAGACAATGGCCTCCGGGAATGGCCCCGCGACTGTCCTCTCCGAGGTCGCGAATGCCTTGAACCCTGGAGCTGAAGTCGTGCTTCGCATGAATGCGAATGCCAAGGCAAAGTGAGCAGCACTGAGCCGCGATCAAAATTCAGGAGTGCATAGTCGACTGCTACATTTTGGAAGTGTAATGTCTATGTTGGAATTTTGAACGGAGTTCTTCACAGGATTGCCGAGAATGATGTTCTTGGATTCAATGTTGCACAGAGCATTGCCCGATTGTGAGCACACAGCGACTGTACAGTGCAATGTGCCTCCAAATATTTTTTTGCTAATGTCTCGAATGTTGAACCTGTCCGTTCGAGCACAAAAGTCCACGAATGAGAGCAATGCGCTTTATTTACTTTAGTTTGTTTTCTTTCTGGTTCATGCAAATGCTGCTGTGATTGTTTATCATTGGTTAGTGATTTGAATGATCTTCGACTGAAGTCAAGATCAAGGGACTGTGCTAAATGACACTACCCCAATGAGCCCTCTAACGTTCAGGATGCATTTATGAAATGCAATGATGCCGAATGGCATTGGCTCAAGACTGGACGAATGCCCTGCTGCACAAAAGGAAGCAGACCGACTGATTGTGGATTGTGGGGAAAGCAGTTGATCTAGGATTGGTTGCTCTTNACTGGACGAATGCCCTGCTGCACAAAAGGAAGCAGACCGACTGATTGTGGATTGTGGGGAAAGCAGTTGATCTAGGATTGGTTGCTCTTAACTGTTTGATTGTATAGTGGAATTTTGCACTCTCTCTCTCTCTATCTCTCTCTCTCTATACACACATGTCTGTGTATATATACATATAATGCATAACTATTGCATATATATATCTCCAGCATACGTAAGCAAATAAATATACATATAAATGTATAGATAAATAGACAAATAAAAAATAAATATATATATATATAATACACGCATACACTGAGATACAATGTTTTTATGCTGTTTTCAAACGGTATTCATACAGTATTCATGAAGTACCTATCACATGTATCTGTACACATACAGGCATACACACACATGAAAACATATAAGCCCCCCACCCTAAAGCCTACTGTTGAGTGCACTGGGAAGAGTACAGCCAACCACTCAAAAAAAAACACGGTTAAGGAACCTTGTCCGAAACTGAAACCCTAAACCCTAAACTACNCCACCCCCCCACCCCCACACACACACAGACACACACACACACACAAACACACAAACGCACGCACACATTTGGACACAAACACACACACAAAGGTGTGTGTGTGTGTTTATATGTGTTTATATGTATTTATATATATGTATATATATATATATATGTATTCGTATGTGTGTGTGTGTGTGCGTTTGCGTTTGTGTACAAATAGGTGTATACATACATGTGCATAGATTTATATACATATGTATGCATAGATGCGTATGTGTAGCTATATCTATATCTATATCGCATAACAGAACACCAAGAGACCACTAAGACCACGAAGTCACCGCTACTACTGCGACCGGGATACCACCAAGCGACTGGCGAGACCCCTGCAAGAGACCTTACCACAATTACACCTTCACGACACCAGGACAGCCAGGAGAGACCACCCAGAGACTGCAAAGGGGACAACGACCAGTAGACAACCAGGAGACGACCAAGAGACAACTAAAAGACCACCTGGAGACCACCAGCACAAAACTTTCACACACATCAGTACCTGAGAGGAAAGGATTTCGGGTGTTCCTGTAGATCCCGCGCAGGCCACGGGGGAGCAGAGTCTCGTGTTCCCGAAACGCGCCAGTATTTGGGGGGCAGGCAGTTTCGCGCTGGTCCTGGGAATCTCTTGAAGCCCGCCAGTACTGGGAGAAAGCATTCCGTGCGTGGTCCTGCTGATCTTTTGGGTCTCCTGGTGGCCCCGCGGGTCTCCTGGAGTTTTTTGCTGGGTTGGTGTTCCATCTCCCGATGATGATCATCAGTATGATGCGGGAACCGGAACTGCAGCATTTGCTGTAAGTGATAGGACGCGGGAAGCCATGTGCCGACAACATTTGCCGACGCGATGGCGGATTTGGTGCTGCACTGACTTTGCCAGGAACGGCTGCGAGACAGCCTTCAACGAGAGCTCGTTGACACGCAGGCTCCTTCAGACGTGAGTTGACTTTGGCGAGAGTCTGCTACCCCGACCCTAAGTCTTGGCATGCCTTGGTTATGCCTCATTTTGTCATGCTCATGTGAGAACTTCGGCAGTCCGACAGAGTGCCGAGGCACGCAGATTCCATACTAAAGTCATTTTGCCAGACTTGGCGCTATCACCGATGTTGAGACAGCCAGCACTAGCTCTCCAACATGTGCTGGGTGCCGAGCCGGTCGTGCCTCTCTCCATGAGGCCCAGCTGGCTGCGATGACCGCAAAGAGCCAGGTTGGTTTTTGGAAGGTTGTTGTTTAGAGATTTGCATGGATTCATGGACATCGCTGCGAGTCGCTTTTCTTCCGCCGTGCACTGATATCACAGCAAGCGGGAGCTACGTTGGATGCTTGAACGTCGCAGGAGCTCGCAAATGAGCTGACCGTGCACAAGGCAACCCGCGCCAGTAGCTCACCATGTCCTCGAGAGGGAGCCTGGTAACTTGCTGCACAGCCTGTCATTGTCCGAAGTCGCGCTTGACTGGCAAGTGGGCTGTGCTGACACGCAACGCTGTTCTCATGTTAAGAAGATGTGAAACCACAAAGCCTCATAGCGGCCCTTTTTGTCAGCTGAGCGAGTGGGAAAAATATCGATCGTTTGCGCATGATTGCGAGGATGCAGAGGCCTCGATGAAGAAGCAGAGCGCCGCCTTCGCCAAGTCGAGGCATCCAACCCGGGCTCTGCGTTCGTAGCTTTGTTTTGGAGCCACGGTGGTTCGAGGCTGCGAAGAGAGTGACAGAGATCGAAGACAGATTCGGCCAGACACGTTCGGTAGTTGCTGGGCTACGTGTGTAAAGGGTGCCGTGCGGAGATATGGAGAGGTATATAATAAAGTTATTAAAGCGGAATGGATGAACGGCACAGAGAGAGAGAGAGAGAGAGAACGGATGAACGGTTGGATCTTCGAAAGTGTGCAGCCTCATTTGCATTTGTCGGAGTTGCATCGCTCTCAATGCACAAGAAACCCCAGGAACTCAAGAGCACCTGCTGAGCCCAAAATGTCCAAGTGTGCGTACTTGCTCTTTAGACCCTAAGCCGCAGGGCTCGCATCTTGAACGTGCAGAAGAGCTCGGAGGATGGCAGTGAAAGCTCCCTGGAGGACTGCACGTCTGAATAAACGCTGGTCTTAAATTCTTACATTGCATCCTAAGGATCGTGTAGCATGATTGAATGTTGCTCCCATTGCCGCTCGTGCCCCTTTTTCTGCATATGTTCTTATTCATGGTCACTCTGCTCTGATTAGAATCATTGCCGGTATAATGTGCTGTATCGCTACCGCAAGATTCCCCAATACCATCACCAGCATGATCTGCATCAAGGCGCTATCGCTAGTTTCACCAGAAATTGCTGCCGTAGCTTTGCGGCACAGTTCAGACGTTGATTGAAAGTGCACATTCATGACTCCGAAGCACCGCCTGCACTTCGCATCCTTCACTGGATCATAGACTTGGAAGGACTTCTTTGCCCGGATGCTTCCCGACTTGGTGCAGCACTTGACCAAGGAGTGGGAGTCGAGGAAGGATAGACTGCAGCTGTCGGTCTCGAATGGGTCAGTCTGGGCCAGGTGCCGCAAGTTGAAGTCACGAGAGTGCCGAAACCACAACGGGAGCTCGGGGAGTTGGCCCCTGGGGCCCTAGGACTTTGCGGCAGATGTGGGACCTTAGGGAGGAGATGCCATGCAGGGTTGAGAAGCTAAGCCAGCAGATTGGGAATCCGTGTCTCAATGATGAACTAGTCTGGTCAGCCCTCGTGGAATGCACAGAAAGGAGATGAAAGATCAGTCCCTCAAGAACCAGTTCACGCCGATTGTGAAGTCGCTTCACCAGCGCTGCCCTCGGGCAGCTGTCCCGAGCACGGTCTTATTAGAGCGGCAGTGAGTTGTGACGTTGGTCATGGGGGGATCATCATCATGGCCATGCTGTTGGTATAATCTAGCGCAGAAGCGGTAGCAGTATCGTCTTATCTCGCCGTTGCGGTGACAATGGCGATGATGCTGATAGCAATGCTGTGACGGCGGCGGCGAGGATCGTACAGAGTACCAGAATGCCTGATTGGGTCATATTGCCATATGACAGCAACGGCGAAGATGTCGTCGCTTTTGTCGTAGCGGTGTAGAAGGCACCCGGTGCAGTTTTTCTAAAAGCCAGGCTTCGCCACAGTGATGTTGGTGATGCACTTCCTGGGCTGAGTTATATCATGCCTGACCCCCTGTATGGCCCCTAGACACGCGCGGCCGCTTGTGGCAGTTCTGCATGAACGAAGATTCCCAGGATCTGGAAGTCGTCTCGTGCGAAAAGCCAGAAGACGGCCTCGGACTCGACTTGCATTGGACATTCTGCCGCGGATGGCCCAGTGCGTGGAATAGTCGTTCCTGTGGCAAGTACTACTTACTACTCCCGTTTCACCCCTTTAACGTTGCAGGCTCGTTTTGCCTCGCTGATGGACGAACTCTTTGTGAAGTCGTGCCTGGTGGTGCCGAGTGTGAGAGTCACAAACTGGGCCATCACTTTCACTGCAGTTTTTGTTGGTATTGTTTGTGTTGTCAAGTTTTTCTAAGGATACAGTCTTATGATGTTGGTATATGTCATGCTATGTCATTTTTTTTCCTTCGGGCGACCCTCAGGCAGCAGCACTGGAGGATGCCGAACGCGAAGCGGCCGAGAGTTCCAAGAAATTGGAAGAGCCAGCGTCCTAAGAGTGTACATCAGCACACACACACACATAGACATAGACATGCACACATAGCATGTGTATAAAATCACAAATACATAAGCGCATAACTAAATAGATGTACAGTATGTACACAGATTCCATGTATATTGTCTACATAGTTGAAGGGGCCTCGTTTCCGAGCAGTAGGATTTCTGGGCCTTGTAGGCAATGGGGTTAGGAAGGACCGGCGGCTTTGGTGCCCAGGGTCCTAGGACGCGGGCTTTCTTAACAGCTTGCGGTGCTAGTGGGATGATATTGCCGACGAGGAGCCTTACTTGCAATGACTACCTTAACCCAAATAGCCTACCTTTTATGATAACGAACCCTAAAAGATAGGTTTTCCACGGTACAGGTATTACCAGCCACTATAAGAAACTGTTGGCGACTGTTGGCTCTGATTGTTTCATTCTGTTGGCGCGGGGTTAAGTCTTTTTCTCCAAGGGCTCGCGCTAGTTATTGAGTTTTCACTATCGAACTTTTCGATGCGTTGGAGAGGTTTGGTTGGGTAGCTTGGAGATTGTTGCTAGCTGCCAGGCGCAACAGTCCAGTGCATGTGCATAGCACTAGTGGGATGTTCAATATCAGCATCAGTATCACTGGTCTGGTTTGATTTACGGCACACGTGCTACAGAACGCTAGCAGTGCTCAGGTTGGAAGGAGCCAGACAAAAAGAGAAGGCAGACTGGTGAGTGAATCAAGATGCCCTTTGCTCACTGACCAGATTGAAGTGTGGTCTTGGCTCAATAAATATATGCTTGACCTTACCGAAGCCTTCCGAAACATGTGGGCGACAATTACTATGGCGTGCACATGCTGTATGTTTCTTATGGCGAGTGGATCTCCTCAACCGGATTTGGGCCAAATGGCATGGCAGCCCCCTCACATGTCTGCTGGTAGTGAAAGATGTGTCAAAGTGCGGCAATTTGGCCGTGTGAGTCCCCCGAAACCACGACCTCTGAGCCCAAGCAGCGAAAACCCGGGGTTTCTGATATACCTTGGCAGGATGCTGCAGATGCGAAGGTCGTGCGCCCACTGCGTCTGGCAGAGAGGGCAGAGCAATAGTTTAAATTTATTCATTTGAATTCTTATTTATTCACATAGGTAAAAATCCAATAACTAAAACACAGCTTTTGGTTTATAGGGCCGAAACCCACACGGCTCAGACTGTTTGTGCTGCGAACAACCGCAGCGGGTATGCGCCGACGCAGGCTGTAAGTCTCGATGCTCCGATCTTCGACCCATCATACATGTAGAACATCTCGAGCATGGGATGCTCTGTCATGCTTCTGCGACGTCGTGCTCTTCTGATCTTCAAGGTTAGCAAGACTTGTCGTCATGACCACTATGCAGCTTCAGCATAAGATATCCTGCAATCCTGTTTTCAAGCGCTTCGGCCCCTAGATGGCGTGTGCTCATGAGGTCCAATCCATGAAGGACCGGGCCGAACGTGCCGAGAAGAACATCGCCGGTTACTCGGTGCAGGGCCATATGTTGTAAATTTCGTGGTGGTGATGGTACTGATGATGTTGACCGCGATGGTCATGCTGCTCAAAAAAGGATGTGGCTTCTTTGCTTCGCAATTGTTCATTGCTGCCGTTTTGTGCTCCTTTGGTTTATGCCTCTTCTCCTGCAACCTGCGGCTTCTTTGCTGCTGTTGTCGATGTCATCTCTGCTGTTGCTCTCCGTTGCTCCTGCCTGCTGTTTCTGCTGGTTTCATTTTTTCAGTCAGTGCTGTTGCTGCTGCTGTTGCGGTTGTGGTGGTTGTTGTTGTTGTTGTTGTTGTTGCTGGTGTTGTTGTTGTTGTTGCTGCTGTCCGCAAGATCAAGATGGACCACAAGTTGGGGGACACCCAGGCTCGCCAGCACTATGAGCAGGCCCCACAAGCATGGGACAAGCGTCCGTCTGACGCGGCAGCCCCTCCCACGGACAAGAGACAACGCGGTGAAGGCCGGTCGCAGCAACCGCTGTGGACAGGTCGCAACTGGTGGGAATCGCCGGACTTCTTCCAGCAGCTGAAACTGGAACCAGCGCTACTGATACCCACCAGGCCACTTTTCACCGATCAATACAGGCTTGGCCTTCTCATCGGCATTTTGCCCTTTGGTCTGATGTGACCAGCACCATCTTTTTGCACATTCGTGCCTTTCACCGGAGGCACCCGTGAAAAAGGGTCTTAACACGCTCGGAGAAGTCCAGCTCAACTGTTGTTTGTCGACCAAAGCGGCTGCATCTCTAGCGATTTGCACGGCCATTGCAGGTACTCCCAAGTAAATATGGCGACTGGCTTGACCCTGGTCCTGTTGTGTGGAGGTCTTCTGAACCTCTCATGTGCTCGTCGGTCCTCTTGGATACGGGGCAGCCGCAGCAGGCAATCCTGCTCGGTGGAGATGGGGACAAAGTCTCATGTGCTTGTCGGCCCAACTGAGCACGAGGCAGCACAACGCGGATCGGTCAAAAAGAGCCAGTAGCAGAGCTAACTTAGTTCAAACATGTTTCGGCACAAGGTCAGTTTTACATTTTACGTCAAGTTGTGCCCGCCATGCGTGGAGTCCGCTCGCACTGCGTTCAATTGCAAAGATTGTTGCGGCTGTTCCTCTTGCTTGTGCTGTCGCCATTGCCGTGGCCGGTGCGGCATTTGTTGTTGTTGCCGTAGCTGTTGCTGTTATTACTTGTACGATTCTGAGCATTGCTTGTGATGGAAGATCTTCGTGCATGGCACATCGGTCTGTCTCAGGTCGAACTCCAGTCGAACTTCATGGACAACTTGCGCCAGGCCGTAAGTCTGATCACCGAGGGCCAAAGCTCTGATAATGTCGAGTGTAGTTCCATGATACCGCGAAGAAAGGCCCCGTATCACATATTGAGTGGTCTGGTGTGCAACATGTCGCCTCGGCACATCTGCAAAGCGCGGAGAACCACGAAGTCAGTAGCCTCGGAGGCTCCGGCATACGTGAGCCTCCGGGAAGACTACGAGATTTGCCGATGCGTGCGGCCTCAGATTACCTGGTTTTGCGATCTTCAGCCTCGACCGTGCAAATGGCCGTGCTTTGAGCTGTTCCTGCAAGAAAAACCAACAAAAACCGTATCACTAATCGGTAGATATGTCCAGGTGAGTTGGAGCAGACTATCAAGCAGCTCCGTGCAGTGCAGGAGGTCGGCACAGCACCTGAGATGCGGGTCTGTTCGGAAGTTCTCAGTGTTGTCGAGAGGACATCGACGACCCATGCTTGCAACAATCATAAGAACCACAACAACAGCAGCGGCTGCGACAACAACAAGAGCGACAACAATAGCAAGCATGTCTCCTGCTTCTGCTGGTCTGGGGGTGTGGTGGTGGTCGTAGCTGTGGTAGTAGTAGTCGCAGCAGTAGCCGTGGCCTTGGTAATGGCGGTGGCAGGAGGAGAAGAAAGAGGAAGAGCGGACGAAGAAGAAGTAGTAGTAGCAGCGGTAGCAGTAGCAGCAGTATCAGTAGCAGTATCAGCAGTAGGAGGAGGAGGAGTAGTCGTAGTCGTAGTAGTAGAAGTAATAGTCGTAGTAGTAGTAGTAGTAGGAGTAGTAGCAGTAGCACTAGCACCAGCACTAGCAGTAGAAGTAGTAGTAGAAGGCGTAGTAGAATAGTAGAAGAAGTAGTACTATCAGAAGAAGAAGAAGTAGTAGCAGCAGCAGTAGTGGTCGTCGTGGCTGCGCTGGTGGTGTTCGTGGCAGTAGTGGTGGTGATAAGGGTGGTGGCGGTGTCCCAGCCCCGAACCGGCCTCCCAGGAGTACGAGGCGAACTGCGCTGAGCAGGAGGCGTTCTTGAACTCATGGAAGTGTTCTTCCATGGTCCATGTTAATTATCATCTTGTGAATTCTTTAGTCTTCGTGGAAGAGATGCTCGATTGAAGGCCGGCTGGGCGAAGCAGGCAGAGGAGCGACATGTTTTAGCTTGGCAGATAATCACAGCCGCGTTCGCACTGCAGAAGGCCAGCAAATCAAGTCAACATACGGTGCTGTTCTTAGCGCTGATTGATGGTTCGCGTCTAGCCTGCTTCAGGTGAGCCGGAGAAATCAGAGCATTTTGAAAGGTCAACCCGCAATATCGGGGAGTCAGTGGGGTTCATTGGATGTGTTTGCATGTCGAGAGTGACTGTCCGAGCGAGAGCACCGGCAATTTGTACCAAGGAAATTGAATCGTAAGCCGTTGATAGTTTCACTCCGACTGCTTATGCACCATGGACCTCATCAATCTTCCAGTGTCCGAAGTGGCACAGGCGTTGAGAGCATAAACGCACCTCCAAGCGTAGGATCACCGCGAACAAGTGCAGAAGTTGCAGAACGACCTGCGGGAGGTTGGGGCCTCGGGGAGAGATGGCTCGGTCCAGCCCAGAAGCTGTTCTCGCTTTGTTGCCGCGATTTCTTCATTGAGGTTGTTGAGAGCCAGCTCCACCCGACCCAGGTGCAAAACGGTTCGTCAGCTTCTTGTAGAATTCGAGCCTGTTATATACCTCGCCTGGACCACCACTTGCTCTACGGGCATCTATTGAAAGCCAAGCAAGCTGAGGAGCGCATGCGGTGTTTGGAAAACTCTGCTTGTGCCAGCGTAAACTTTTCAGGCGCTGCTTGGTAGATCCAGGCGTCGTTCCATATCTTTTCGGAAGTGTCCGAAGTTTCCACAAGGAGTTTGCCTAAAGCCATTTCTGAGTATTTTCATTTAGTATGCTACGCCTGGCTTGAGAACTTGGCACAGTGCTGCTGTGTGCTGGCTGTGCCTTCATGTGTGGGTTTGGCCACTCTCAAGCAGGATACCCCACCTTACACGGCTCGGAAGGGAGTTCCGGGGCCCAGATGGTGCCACTGTTTCACTGATGCCATGTTTTCTCATCAGGTTTTCAGGCGGTGAAAGTGGTAGTAAGATGTGGACAGAGACCAAACTCGAGCTGCCTTTTTGCGGCCGATCAGTGCGATCTACAGCAGACAGAACCTGCTACGATCCGGCTTGCGCCGGCCGCCCACCCCCCAAGCCAGAAGCCCTACACAAGTTTTTTTTTGTTCGTGGACTGTTGTTCTGTGGCCGTGATGAGGAGATACTGAGGCTGGCCAATTGCCATGGTCGAAGTGCCTGTGCTCGAAGCTCACCTGGCTTTCCAGAAGTAGTTGAGTAGTTATCTTGAAGTGAATCGGCATTGGTTTTCAAGGTTGCCGAAACTACAACCACACCCCAGGTTAGGTTCTGCTGTAATGCAACCTGACTCTTGGAGGTAGCGCAGCTACGCGCCGATCTCAAGCGAGCGCAGCATGAAAGCCAGGCGTGCTAATGCTGTTAATGTGATTGTGGTTTGATTGTTCATAAATACACGAGTTTCTTGTTGTGCGTGTGTGTGAGTCTATAGTCTTCTGATTAGTAGTCGTTGGTGCTGTAAGTTGCTTCATGTCGCGCTGAGTTCTTCTGCATCTATGCACGCACGAGCTGCTGCTGCCAGCCGGCCTAGGTTTTGTTATGGTGAGATATCGTGTGTGTGTGTGTTTGTTTTGTGCTCCTTCACTGTGGGCTTCAGCTGTCACTGTCACCCTTCAGTTGTCACTCGCCTCCTGTAGGGAGCCATGCGTGCTGTGTGGCCCAGAGGGGATGTTCAACCTTGGCCACGTCAGGCACTCACCAACACGAACAACATGCTAAAGGATTCTTTAGCGGCGTTGCAGAAGAAGCCTGCGCCCCAGTACACTTCCAAGGGCTCAGTGTACGACCTCACTTGTTTTGCACAAGCGTCTGTGAGCAGCAGGACCTCGTATATAATGTCGTCGTAAAACTCAAAAAGCAGGAGGCTTTTGCTTTCGCGGGGCGGAGCTGCATGTGCCGACTGCTTGGTTTTCTGTTCATGGGCTGCCCTTTCGGCTCCTGCTCAGGTCCCTGCCATGAGTTTCCAGGGAGGAATGCACGTAACTTTACATTGTTCGAACCTGAGCCCAACATGAAGCCATTTCTGGAGAGATGAGACCCACCATCACCTTCCCGTTTCGCTGTGGATAGCTTGAGAGGTGAGCTGATGGTTTCCCTTGATTTGCCATGGGCACCGGGTTCTGGTGTGGACAGCAAGGTGGAAAGCACATGCCGACTCAGGCAGCGTCAGCGCGTCGTGGTTGGGCCGATGGTTTTCACATCAGACTTCGACAGCGGCCACCGGTTTCGACAAAACTCTTGCTACATTGTTTTTTGCCCTCAGTCCTACATAGAGAAAGGTGACGCTGACGCATGGGTCGTCGAACATGTGTTCTGTGCGGCCGAGGCAACATGGGCCATGTGGAACTGTTGGAAGACGCGCCGTTTGTTTCGCTCAACTGTCAGCCGACAGCGTCGCAGCTGGAGTACGTGATAGATATTGCGCCTGACTGCGCAGGCACCGACCACGAGAATGGATGCAGGGCACGCATTTGTTTGTAGAGACTGCATGCACGCGTAGGCCCTATGCCAACAACCTGTAATTAACGACGTTAGGGCCAACTCCAAAGGAACATGAGTGTTGCCTCGACCTGCCAACGTGTAAGTTTGAAGCGTTCCCTTTTGCTGTGAGAGCCCTTCTCAGAAGCAGCCAAGGATACAAGACGTGGTTTTACTTCGGAATCTCCGTGGCAGAGCCCCTCGAATTCTTCATGAGAACTGTCTCTTGGGTCATGCGAGCCCAACGAAAAGAATCTACGAAAACCCCTTGCATTCCTGTGCAGGCCCTATTATGTATATCATACAGTATGCATTATACCATTATACATTACAGTAAATAAACTCCATAAAGTTGGAAACCGGATTAAGGCCAAATAGTGCTGGGATTCCCTATACATTACTCTTAAGGACTGAGGCTATTGGGTTTCCAACTTTTGGGCTTCTACTGTATATGTTATGCGTAATATACAACATATTTCATGTAATGTTTATTAATTCTATATCTTCTCGATAAGCTATAAATATTAAACTGTTTTTTCTCTCTCTATGTATATGTATGGTATAGTACCTTGTATTTTGCTACAATACATATATTACGCATTGTATGCTATATATGTATATGTTGTATTATTCTTATATACACCATAAATGTGTTGTTCTATAATATGCTATATATTATATATTATATGCTGTTAATAGCTGTCTTAGATCTTATATACTCTATGAAAATCTTATATCTTTTGTCTTATATCTTATATAAGTTTATTCCTTTCAAAGCCAAGGCCTGTCGAGCTAGCTGCAGCTCAGCGTCTCCCTTCGCAGGCTTCCCAAAGGCTTTCGCCGGAGGCCCGAAGTCGGGACCTGACGCTTGGTGCCACCGGGAAAGCCCTTCCGATCGCCATAATATACTAGATATATACTAGCATGTACTAGACTCGACTGTGCTATAACATACTAAAACATACTGTCATGGTTGTCACCCAGCTAGCATGACTACCATCGGCACAACCGTCATCGTGCTGTCGATCCCGTTGCTGCTGCTATGCGGACGTTTGTCCGGGTCGGTTGAAGTGAAACAGGACAAGCCTGCACAGAAAATACGGTGCCTCAGTGAGCACAAGCATATGATGCAAGTCTATGTACAAGCAGCCAGCAACTGTACACAGCGAAGCGTCGCAGGTTGAAGTCGGAAACGATCGTTTACACGTCACAGATGGTTTGAAGAAGCTCCTTCAAGTTCTGTGCTACGCCAATGTAGTTGCCACCGGTATCAATGAGATGCCCACTGCAGGAATATCTGGCAAATGAGCCAAAGTCATTCAAACAATGGAAGTATTTAACACAATAGCCATTTTTGCACATGAGGGTTCCGGGAATGACCCAATGTTTGTCAGCATGTTCCCACGCTGCAATCAAGCCCTTCGTTTGAGGCACGAGTCCAGCTTCTCAAACATGTTCTCACGCGTGATCAGCCTTGCTTCATCCTTCAACTTTTTTTGCATTTCAAAGATTGCAACAGGAGGATGCAAACTACCAAAATCGACAAGAAAAACAAGGGAACGAACCTTGCCCCGTTGCTGTTGCTGCTGCCGATGGTGCTGGTGTTGTCGTTGCTGCTCGTGCTGCTGCTGCTGGCCGTTGTGACACTGCTGCCGGCACCAGCTGTTCTGACGATGTTCAGCTGCTGGTGATGATAACGATTAGGAGGAAGGTTAGTGTTCCAGGTTTTGGTGGAAGATTGCCGCAAGGGTGACGAGGGAATGGCACATACCTGTTGTAGCTGTCTGCATGTCTCAGGACACCCTCCAGCGATTCAGCTGCCGGCGAAGATCCCGCCGAGACACAGGAGACGGATGGAGCCTTCCATATGTCCGAGGCAAGCAAAGCTCAGGAGAGAGCAACGACGACGCTTCCACAGGTCGCGGATGGCGAGATCTCGATGTTCCTGCCGCCGTAGTGCATTTATCAGATGTCAGCTTGTTTTAGGTACGTCGCTTCATGGACACAAAAACTCTGCGAAAGATAGCTGCCGCTTGCAGTTGAACTCAGGAATGTACGCAACATGAACAACCAGAGCGGCAAGGTTTCCAAGTGGTATCTTTTTCTTTCCATTTTTTGGCTTGAGCTGGCTGAGTCAGTTCTCTGCCGGGGAGGTTGCTTAAGGGATGTGAGGAGTCTGGCAGGGTAGAAGAGGTGAACATTCATGAACACAGCCTAGCTCTATTCGAGTCAAACCGGCACACTGGGACTTGGCATCGTCGCTTCTCAATTGGAGTCAGCCCGGGTTTGTTTTGTCCATGTTCCTCCCCAACTAAGTTTCGAAGCCAAGAATCAGGCAAGCTCTACAACGAGGGCTACCGGCCCTGGTGCAAAGCTCCCGGTGGCACCTGGAAGCGGCTACAGGATTCATCGCTGCTGGCATTTTCCCATGCGAAGCAGGCCGGGTTCGAAGCATCTTATCTTACATATATATATATATATATAAATATCAATTAACTATAATATGTAGTTAATAACCTATACATAATGCATAACATATGATACTGTTGGGATCTTTGGCTCGAAGAGATTTGGGCAACTGGCTGGCCTGTGGCCTGTAAGTGCGATCAGCAAGCGCACAGATCACAGGCCTTGCGACGAAGTAGACACAGGGAAAAGCTATATGAACATGCCTTGAAGCAGGCGGACGGATTCTCTATCCGCTGGCACCACCACTCTCGCCGTGGCGCGGGCACCACGTACTATGCCTTCTGTGCGCCGTACAGCGACCCGTTGGCAGGAGTAGGTGTCCGCCGCAGACTTGACACACACACACGCACACGCACACGGGCATCCCGTACTCATGCATGAGCATGTGATGCTGGGTGAAACGATTTTGTTGCCACGAACTTGTATTGAAATCCGAGCGGGGAGCGTGTAGACCTTTGCAAATCAGAGGCGAACATAAGCGCGCGTGTGTGTATACATGCTTCCTTTGCTTTGTCTTGGCTGGAGTATCAAACGTAGCTTCTGCATTCGGAAGCGTGTAAAGAGTCAGATAGAAGTCTTCTCTTAGATCCTCCATGCTTTTGTCGCTTGGTTACTTCTTGTCCTTGCGCATGCAAAGGCTATCTCGACTGCCAGGGGCTCTTGGAAGAGCTGGAGGAGAGCTTTGCGGAGACTTTCACGGATCCCCACCGGCCGCTTCGGAACCTCTCGCGATCTCTTGCTGAGAATCTTGACGTTCAATCGTGTCTGACAAAGCAGAAGTGGCACCATAAAAAAAAATGCATGTCAAGCAACTCGCCACACTATACATGTCAAGGAGCACCTGGAAGTTTATCCGTAAACCTTTTTTCAGAACGGATCTCATAAGCTGCTCTGCTGGGTGGTGCGACACTGAGCAGATAAAGGTGACCGGCCTGCATGCCATCGTTTTCATATCTTGCTGAATCTGACTCTGACTGATACAACACCGGCTCGTGGCCTTAAGTTCGGCTATGTTTTTTGGGGTATTTCGTCGTGTAGTATGTTTGCATATGAACTGTTTCTGATGAGGAACATCGCCGTGCCACCGAGGACCTACCAGCCGCGGGCAGGCTCTGGAATCTATTTGCGGCGGCTGCTTGTCCCAGTACGAAACGACAGGGCTTTAGGCTGCGATGCCATGAATATTTGACAGTGTGACATTGTATCATCGTGCGCCACGTTTTGCATTTCCAGTCGTTCTCTGCTCTCGATCTCCGAAATGTCCTGAAGCGTCCGGAAACTCAAAATTTATTAAAGCTTGATGATGATCATTTGACTTTTCGGTGTAAGGTTCGGTTAGGGATTCAGGGTTGAAACTATGCACGAAAACGCGGATGCACCTGGCACTGCCACTTAGTTCTGCTGGCAGTTCCAGATTGTTTGTTCTCATTGTTGCTGCTACGATTGTGGCGAGGTGTGGGTTTGGCCAGGTAGGAGATTGATAAGTTGCCTTTGCAGTGCCAGGACCGTGTTCGTTATAGTAAGCAAATCAGAATGCTTTGCAAGGCAGCTCCTCCACAGATCTCTGCAGGGTCGGCGAGTGGACCTCCTCACCGTAACGGCTTCGCCTGGGTGCCGTGGGCTTGAAACGCTCATGGGGATTGGTGGGGGAAGGGACAGAGGATGAGGTTGGATCCAGGTGATAGATTCCGTTGGTGTCTTCGCCAGCTTCAGCGGCTTGACGCCTAGGTCGACTTGAGGATTTTTGTGTGCTTGATCCATCGTCATGCCGTGTTGATGATTTGCATTCACCGCTGTCTGAAGCATGCAGGCCTGCGATGGACGAGGTCGACGTGCCTCCCCGGGACCTTCCGTGCCCTCAGAGCGACTTGCCCTTGAAGTTCCCGGACCGACCAATCGTCTTCCTGTCTGCCCGCGTCCACCCTGGTGAGACCCCAGGGCAGTTTGTCTTCCTGGGGGCTCTGCGCTTTCTCCTTTCGGACGACCCACGGGCTGCAAAGCTGCGGGACCGTTTTGTGTTCAAACTGGTCCCAATTCTGAATCCGGACGGAGTTGCATCTGGCCACTACAGAACGAACAGTCTGGGCCTCAATTTAAACCGTCACTATGACAAGCCCACTCCAAAGGAGCACGAGGGCATTTGGGCCACGAAGCGCATCCTGAGCCACTGGGCCAGGCAGAACCGCTTACTGGTCTACCTGGACTTGCATGGTCACGCCTCTAAGCGGGGATGCTTCCTGCTGGCCAACCGTCTCGTGGGCCCTGGGCAGGGATGGAATGCTGGCTTCGCCCGTCTCTGCCAAATCAACTCACCCTACTTCGATCTGGAACTGTGCGACTTCGGCGAGGCGGACGACGCAGAGAGGGAAGGGAAGGATGGCATGTCCAAGGAGGGCTCGGGACGAGTGGCGGTCTACCGAGATTGCAAGGTTTGCAATGCTTACACCCTGGAATGTAATTACAACACTGGCCGGTTTACCAGGCCGATGTTACCTCTCAGGGGCGCTAGGTGGTTTCTTGGCATCCGACCTGTTCGTTGAGACTTCTTCTGAGGTGTTGCTGGTGTTACTGCTCTAAATGAAACCTAATCAACTTTGAAGAAGAATTGCACGGGGCAGCGACTCATCTGCCTCGACAGTCGTGTGAGGTTGGAAGAGTCTCCCAGCTGCAGCACGACCAGCGAGGACCCCCTCCATGTCGCCTTGTCTGCCAAGTCAAGCAGCAACAACAGACAGGCTTTACAGTGACCATAAAGGCAGCGACCGTTAAGCCATTAACAACAAAGAGAAAGACTGTTTGCAGTGTCTGCCCCACAGAGGAGCCGGTGCCTTTCACTCAGAGCTCCTGGGGTCAGGTTGGTGAGGCTGTTTGCATCAGCATCTTGGACTTGTACGGCCACAACTGCCACAGCCGAGTGCCGAACACTCGCCAGGCCAGTTTACGAGCATTGCTGGGTCAGACCATCCGACCACGAACAGGTAGGACTACCCGGCTGAAAGACATCCTCCCGAACGGAGTGGGCTTGAGCCTCGAGGATGTCGCAGCGCGTGAGCGGCCATGCCGTGGAGCTTGCGGCTGGCATGGGGTGCAGGATGCCAAGGAGAAGGAGTGCAAGGAGCGCTCCGCGGAGCGGGTGAGGAGTTCTGTGCCCAAGGAGCCGCTCAGGCCCGTGTCTAAGGGAGGCCGGAAGCCGGAAAGCGAGCTCGGGCCAAGGCCATCCTCGAAGTCTTCCGTTCGCGCGCAGCCGGAGCGATCGGAGCGTCGGAAGGCCTCGAAGGATCGACCTGACTTGGCTTCTGAGCCAAAGTGTGCGGTGCCGACAGAAGCGCCCCTTCCAGACCGATCGGAGCGTCGGAAGGCCTCGAAGGACCGACCGGACACCATGACTTCCGAGCCAAAGTGCTCCGCTCCGACGAGCACGGCGAGCCCCGAGGCGCAGAGGTCTCGTTCCCTGGACCTGAGGCGGCAGTTCGCTGTGCACAAGGTGGAGCATCTGCCCTTGGCCCTTTTGCGTTCCGAGACTCCTGATGCCGACGTGAAGGGCAAAGAGGGGAGGCCCGTTAATCAAGTGAAGGATGTGAAGGAAGGCAGGGCAGTACCGCGGAATGCGATGCAACTTGTCCGACCGCAGCGGAAGCGAACGAATTCCTTGGATGCCAGTCGTATACCTAAGGCAGACTTTGGCGCCAAAGTGCGCCCGCAGCTGCTTCTTGAGATCTCCAGTCGAACAGGAGCAGCTGTGACCGTAGGAGCTTGCTGAAGGCAGGCGGAACGTGCTGAATATGGCCCTGCTCAGTGAATTTGTAGCTGCCTTTCAATTGATCTTTTGCCCCGTATGAGCGGGGCTGGAGAATTGAATCGATGAGACCAGCTGCGAAGAGATTCCCGTCTGCTTGTGTCCGTTTATGCCCTATAGAATTACAGAAACCACATGTCGTTCATTCTGCCTTAGCACGAAGAGGAACTCCAAGTCCCTACAGCCGAATTCGCCTGCTCCCCTTGGTATTTTATAGACATTAGAGGGCCTCTACTGCTGGCACCTGTTTAAATTGAAGCTTGGCCAGCCGCGTTCGACTACCAGTGCTGCGACTGTCGAACTCCCCAGAAGTCCAGTCTCACCCCAAAGACTCCCCAAAGGGCCCCGCAACCTCGGGGACAAAGCTCGAAGGTTAATGGAATCAGAGTCAGAAAGAAGACGATCTGCCGCCACCGGCATCAAGGAAGAGGCGGATCCTGATCTAGCTGCATCTGTGGCGATCTGTCTTTCTATACGTGCAGCTTCCGATCGTGTATACTTGCAGTATATGACGATATTATATAAAGGGCATGCACGCATGATGCAAGCATGATGCCTATGTGTAGATCAAGAAAACATGCACATGTGTAAAAGAACAAGTAAGGAAGAGAGAGAGGGAGGCAGGGATGGACTGGTGTTTGGATGCATGCCTGGAGGCATTTTCAGAAGGAGGAGGGTCGAACTCAAGTTCTGCGTAGTTCGCGAAGGCCTTAAAGAAGCTTGGGCAGACAATTCACTGTACCAAGTCTCCCAAATTCAGGTACCTTCCCTACTAGAAAGGCAGTTGGTCCCTTTGACGACTTTCCTCGACGTGCTGCGGATTCTTTAATTGATCCCAAACCTCAGTCGACCGAGGATTGCATGACATGTGCTGCAAGGACGGCACGAGCAGCCACCTGAAACACAGAAAGGGCTTATGTGACTTTGCTAGGATGGGTACGCCCGACAGCTTAAGCAAACCCGCCCGAGCCCCGCAATTCACAAGGCCTTAAGCGAGAACCTGTAAACCGCGGGCTAGTGCGGCTAGTGTGCTACACCGCCATACCTGCAAGCCCTTCAGGTGAGGTTATTGAGGGACACCTGCAGTCGCACCGTCTTCAGCCGGCTTTATGAGGTCCTTTCAAGAGAACTGTTAGATCTTGAGGATGTGGAGTTCCACCTTACGGAGTTGGGATTGGATTTACAGCTATTTCTGTGATTCCGGATGCATTGTGGCAGGAGGTGGGGGAAGGGTCTTCAGCTACTCTGACTTTCAGATTCTTCCTAACTAGATCCCGAGGGCTGCCTTATGGTGCATTGGCCCTGGTTAGTGGCAGCACCGTAAGTAGTGACCGGGGATAATCGTTGTGCTGAGGATGACGATGGCGACTTGATGATTAGGCACTCGAGGCAGGATGATGATAGTGCTAATGGTGTGGGGCAGTGATGATGATGGCGATGATGAGGAGGATGTCCAGACTGCAGCTGTTACTGTGTCCATGTTCGCCATCATCACTAACTACCATTGTGACAATCGCGTTCTTCATCGCCATGGTCATCGCCGGCATGCATGGCATGGTCATCAGCAGCTTCAGCTCGATGAAGATGTCAATTATTCTTCTGCTTCTTGTAATCATCACCCGCTTCATGCAGTGTCAGCGGAAATGCACCACGCACCACCACCAGCACGACTACCCCGAAGCATTGTCATCCTCCCCTCCGCACTCGGCACTGTCCCCTCCTTGCCCTTGCCAGGATGCAGTTCGGCGGTCGGACGTGGATCAATCAGATGGCGCGCTGCACCCTCGGCCTCGATGTTTTGCCATGGCCATGTCGTGCAGATGTGTGCAACGTAGAAGGCGGCAACTCCTGACAGAGCTTGGCTCGATTTCACTGTCTTGGGTGCCACCTCAACGCTGGCGTCCTTTACCCCCTGGTCGAGAAAGAACAGCTGGTAGCAAGTCATTAGCCAGATGGACTTAGTATGACTTAGTATCGTATCTGCAAACGTTTGGCATTCTCTCTCTCTCTCTCGCTCTCTGTCCTCTCTTCCTCTTAGAGTCTTCTGCGCCCCTCCATGTATACATATGGCAACATTAGGTTGCATTTACAGATATGATTATGCTTGTATTGAGGTTGCTGACATTGACCCTGTAATGTAATCTACAAAGTAGCATGGACGATGAAGAATTCTGCTAGCCAAGCCTTCTTGCCGTAGCAAGGCCGCCACACTCAAGATCCTGGGCGCTGCGCTCGAATCTGCAGTGCTATATGCCTTGCCCAGCGTGAGATGCGCGGGGGACGTCCAAATTTGAGGTTCTCCTGAAGTAGTGCTTCCTGCAAACCGAGCCTGAGGCAGAACAGCCTTATCAGGACACTGCAGTAAGGTGGAAGTGTGGACGTTTTGTGCGCAGTGTAGGGCAGTGGCATCTGCCGAGGCCGGCAGCATCCTGGAATTGAGATCACGGCCGCACTCTGCAAACAGCGTGGCGGGCTTAAAGCACCAACGCACAAATAATGGCTTCCAAGAGATTGCAGCAAGTTCATGATGCAGTTCATGCAAGTTCTTGAGGCAGCTGCGCCGCCCCGGCCCCTCTCCGCCCAGTCAGTGTCGTCCCAAGCAAGCATTGCAGAAATGGATTCGCAACGCGACGCATTTGGACTCAGATCCTTGCGCCTCAGGCTTCAACGCCCCGCAGAGCGTTGTCCGAGCCGCCTGTTCGAATCGTGTCGCCGATAGCCCTGCAAGAAATGCAGCGAGAGAATGCAAGGCATTTACAGTGACACGGCTGCAGTACTGTAGAGTGTGGGGCCGGGACTGCACTTCCGATGATCTGTGGGTTTTCCGAGGTTGGACGCTTGTATAGTCTTGCTGTCACAGGGTCAGTCTGTTCTGAAGATCTTCACTCCGGTCAAGTCCGTCCGCCAAAGAAATAGTTGGTGCAACCTTAGTTTATGTACCATAAGCAACCTCTAGTTTCTCGTCTGCATAGACATCTATGTGTCTCTATATACCTGCATGTGGTTTTAAATGTTTAGGACGCACCGCTTTATCACCTTCCCTCCATCATATTTGGGGGGGGGTGGGGAGAGGGCCCCAAAACCCTATTCCAACTATCAAGGCCCCCATCTTACATCATCTGTCTCAGGCACACGCTCCGAGAGCCGCCTCGCTGCAAGAAGACGGAAAGCTCCAAGGGCTCCCCAGAGTAGCGGAGTTGAGAGTTTAAGGTTTAAGCCTGGGTGCTGGCATTCATCAAGTTCAGGTGGAAAAAAGGGTTGTAAGATGTAGATTCCGCTTCTTTGACAAGATCCCGCCAGCTTGCCGGCATACGCCCAAAACCCGTGCTGAAAAGGGTCGAGGGTGTAAGGTGTGGGTATCCAGCTGATCGGCAGAGTCTGGGTGCGAAAACGGTGTGGGTATCAGATTATTGATATGTATCCAGTATGTATCCTAAGCGCCATCCTCGTTGATGTACCTAGTGATCGTTAGGTTCAACCAGTACTTCTATTTCGGCATTCCGTGTGCATTGCTTCTGGCGAGAAGCAACATCGATATGGCTAAGTGCTCGGTCAATGTCTGAAAATCTAAGTCTAAGTCGTTACGAGCAGAGGGACGCCATACTAGTTTCACGCCGACCATGCCTGTCAGACCTCGCCTGGATCGTCCCAGTTGTGAGAGGGTAGGCCTTGCGTGGGTGGCAAGAAAGATGAACTCTGAAGAAGCAGGTCTCTGTTCCAGCATCCGTTCCGGCTGCCGCTGTCGCCGTGCCTGCCAGCCAATCCAAGGAACCTTGCAGGCCGCAGGGGGCACAGTCTCCGTATCTACCTGTTCTCTATCTCTCCGTCCTTGCCCAATTCGCAACTGCTACTCTCGAAATGCCACAGGCAAGGGCTGCGCTACTCACCAATGCTTTCTGTACTTTCCTGGAGTCGTCACTCTATGTACGGGCATGAGATTGTATTCGGAAAGACAACAGTACGCGTGGGTTCACTTAACGTTTGGGTTGCTTTGGCATATAAGAGTATTGTTACCGTTGCTTGGAACCCTGCTCCCACGGCCAAATTGGAGTCCACACCGAAGTAACACGAATCCACTTGTCGACCGATGAAGTGCTAATATGCCGGCGTGACAAGAAGGCCATACTTTGAAGAGGTGGGAGATACCCGATACCTTCCCCTTTCTCAATTTCGTGCTCAGTCAGTGTTAGACTGACGCGGAGGACCGGGAGTCGTAGCGTCGCAGTGCTGCAGCCAGGCAACTTCGGGGAGCGGTCGGCTTCACCCCGATCGCGTTGTGCCGGAAGCTTACGGCCGAGACGAAGAAATTTGCGGAATTACCAAAAATTTACGATGGCAGTGCAGGTCACGCCGACTGTGGCCAATGTCGACATGGAGGAGCTCTCCATGGCTGCAGAGTCTGCCGTGGGGCAAGGGAAGCCGCTTTACTCCATTGATCCCAAGCCTCAGGGAATCGCCTCAGGCTTCGGCATCTTTGACAGTTACAGTCACATGCATCTCTCTTGACTTTTCGCGGCAGGTCCTCGAGAGTTTCCCCAACGTAAGTAGAGGTCTGAATGTTTGAGTAGTTACGAAAAGTATGTCTTCACCAGGATATGGCATAGCACAGTCGCAAAACATACCCCGAAGCTCCATTCAAATCATGACAGCTGCTATCGCTGAGTAGCCCGCCTCGCCGACGGCGGAGCTCTCCGCTTCCTTCGCCTTCTGTGTCGATCAAAACGCCGAGGCTCATCCTTGTTTGCAACGACGGGCACGTAAGTGTATCTGTGTGTTCTATCTATATCTGTATAACCACATATCCATATGTCCATGTATATCTATATCTATTTCCAAATCCATATCTGTTTCTACATCTAAATCTGTATCTAAATCTATGCCTGTACCTATATCTGCATCTATATCTATACCCGTACATACAAATGTACATATACATATACATTCTAATACATTGTATATATATATACATATGTATATGTGTGTCTATGTATACATGTATGTATATATGGTAAAGTGTATATATGTATATATACATATGTATATATATATACATACGTATACAAAGACAACTACATATGCACACGCACGGATGGATGCATGCATACATACATGCATACATGCATGCGTACGTACATACATGAATAGATGCGTACATACATTCATTCACACGTACAGATAAACATGTCTTTGGTTGTGTCAGCAGGCACGCACACACAGGCACAGATGTGCATGTGCATATATATGTATACATACATACATATACATATGTAGACACAGTATCTGCGTGTGTATTATACATACATGCATGCATGCATGCATGCATGCAAGCATGGATGTATGTATGTATATATATATATATATATGTATGTATATATATCTATATATATATATATATATTGGTTAGAGGCGTATAAACACAAAGATAATTCACAATTAGCCTGTGTGTGTAGCATATGATGTTGTGCAAGCTTCTTATGCATTGCTGGGGGGAGTTTTTCGCACGGTCCCTGACATAAAGAGCTGGTTGTTCAGGAACACCCACGTGTGGTGAGAGACAGCCCCGTTCACCTACATTCATCCTTTCTTTGAAGGTCACTTAGGCGTAGGAGCACTAGTTAGTTGTGGTAGACCTTGGTGCGACCAGTGGATGGAGAAATGCTCGTATCCGACCGTCTCATGTATCGAGAAGCCAGGGTTGTAGGTTGATCGCAGGAGTTTGGCGAGGGATTCTGGCAATTGCATCAACTGTCTTGATCGCGCACTCGGCTATCCAGCGTGTCGTCAGTCACGGGTAGTGTCAAGACGAGGCATCAACGCTTGGTTGTAACGCCTCTTGGTTCAATAGGCCAATCATGCCGTTCTCAGACATTCACAGTCTTCATAGGCGCAGGCCCGGTATACAATGTAAGATTAATATGCTCGAACTGCCGTCTGTGCACAGACACACCACACGCAATGCGTGATGAACATCCTGGCAGTGTGAGGTGTGGATTGAAGACATCCCTGTCAGCTCGTAAGCCGGGCTGCGAGGTCTCCATTCTCTGAGGATGCAACGGGTCAGCGCAAGGCCGAGCGGGTACACTGCTTTGAGAACATGGGAGCGTGCTAAATTTCACGTGGCTTTTTTCCAGCTATAGGAGGTGGGACAGCGCACCACCCGGGGCCGCCGCCCAGCCAGGATACTTGTGGTAAAGGGAGAGAAAGGAAATTGGCCGGCCCTGACCGTATACCCGGTCCTTTGATGTTTGATTTCGTGCGCTTTCGTTCTGAGCTGTGAGGATTTACTTTCGTAGGGCCGGGGCCTGGGCCAGACGGAGAAGAGCACCTACAAACCCGAATGTTGATTCCAAGCAACCAGGTTCCCTACTTGAGGGTTTTTTTTGCCTCTGGCTTGGGATGTCTGGGGTTTTCAGGGCTGGGCTGTTTCGAAGCGGGAACTACTCTGAAAGAATTTGTGACTCTCCATCACCGCAGGAGCCGAGAGTCAGGCTGATTAGTCTGATTCCGATCCAGGAACTTAATTGTAGATCCCGAAACTTAATGGTTGTTTCAAATCACATTTGCGAGTTCATGTCTCCACGACAGGATTTTTTCTTTTCAGCGTTTTCGTTAGCGGAGATGCGCACCGGATGTGCAGCAACCGGCCAGCAGTGAAGACAGGCGAGCGCCACCCCGGCCAACTTCGGAATGGAGACACAGCCGCGCACGGACAAGCTCAAGCCACTTTCCAGGCCTCTAGATTCAACAGTGCTGACACCTAAAGCTTAGATACTGCAGCCAACGGGGGAACGATAAACATTTTGACTAAGTCATGGATATTACATATTTGGTCTATCTCCTAAAGTTTGAGTGATTTTTGGGCCAGGGTATTGAAGAGAGAAGGCCTGAGCCCTGGCCGTGCCTGCTCCAAACCTGCAGTCGACAAGCCGCTTGGTTTGAGGTTTAGTCTTTGGGTTCTCGGCTTACCGTTTCACCGGCTGCTTCAAGGTTTCGGACCAGCATTATGCTCCTTGGTCCCGGAGTGCATGCCCGGAAGATACGCAGCTACCAGGCTTCAGCAGAAATTCGCATCCATGCCTTCACAGATTCTATTGTCCCAATCGCAGAATATCCGTAGAGGGCAACATTGCATGTTGGAGCAACAAAGATCAGATCGTGACTTGAATAATCCGGTTGCAGTGACCGGGTTGGTAAGTCTAACGGCGACACTGACAGTGAGAACCTTGCAACATGGCTACCCGACATTCATAGTGGCATCAGCCGATAGCAATACAGAGGACACACTACCTATAATGTCGACGAGAAGGACAAGGTGTGCTTCATCCTCCAAACTCAAGTCCCAGGGCCCTGGGTCGTGCCGACCCAAACCATAGCCGACTCAGTCTTCGCGGTATATAAGTTGGGGGGACAGTAAAGGTATAAGTAGTGCTAGTAGAAGCAATGAGAAGATTGTTCCGTGCAGGCCGCCCACTCCAGACAAGACTCCCAGACGGCGTCTTATTGATGGAGGTTCCTGGGTCTGCGCGCCAGCCATTTCACGTGTTTCGAGATTAGACCTCAGTGTGGATGCGCATTTTTGGAAGTCTTGGTTTCTGGGCAGTTTTGCTTTCTGTGGGCCTTGGTTTCGCACTACTCGAGACACTCCCCGCGTAAATTTCTTTCATGTTTCGGCTTTGGCCAAGTAGCTAAGCAACGCACCCGTCAGAATCACAATGCAGGAGGTCTTGCAGGGCCAGGCATTGTAGTTGGGTGTTCTTGGAAGTCCAAATGCGACTCAGGGCAACCGTGGTTGCCAGACCCAAGAGCCACAACATGCGTGATGAGTGCCTCCTCAGACTTCGAAGTGAGATCGTCGCCTGGCGTCAGGTCCGGAGAAGCCGCCACTGCAGCCGCTCCACGAAAGATCACAAGCAGAAGCTGAAGAGCCTAAAGAGGAGACAGAGCCGGCCGGCAAAGTACCGTCGGCACCCTATCCGGTCTTTTGGCTCAGTGTGGCGGCGTTTTTTTCTATGCATCCTGTGCCAAGGCCGAAGCCTTGGAGCCCCAGGATACCTGCAAAGTCCAGGCCAGGCAACGTCTCCGTTTCCTTGTGTTTCAGGGTACCGGGCTCATGCTTGAGACCCGGCAGACTCAGCAGCGCAATGTCAGAGCCCCAGCGCCAAGAACACCAAGATGCACCAAGCCCAAAGTTGTTCCTGTCACCGCAGAGCATGGCATGTCCAAGCCAAAGAATCCAAGTGACTAGATCTTGCAAATCAAAAGTCCAAAGTTCTCTTGGTCGAAGGCAGGGGCCTTCGAACGACAGCCCGACTGGAAGGTTGTCGCCGCTCACGGCTCAGGATCTCACATGCCCACTTCGATGTCCAAAGTTGCTGTCTTGGCCGATCTCCTATCACAACATCGACCCAGGGACCAACCATGCAGACAAAGCCTAAAGTTACTATAGTTGGTTGCTGCCAAGAGTCGTGTAAAAGCGAAGATGCCGTGGACATGTACTTCTTCCGGGCAGTGGACTTAGTAGCATCTGCTGTCACAAGTGCTTGCTGCCTGCTATCATTCAATACCTGGTTCTGTGAAACGACTGTGACTGCAAGAATCGACTTGATAGATGGTACCCGTAGAGCTATAGACTGCGATAGTCGTGGAATCTTCGAGGCCGTCGACGGATCGGGCGAGCTCGGAGACCTTTCCGCGGCCGCTGCCCCGCATGGCGGCCACCTTGCTGCCAACCGTGCGGCCCAAGTCGGCGACTCTTGGCTTTGTTAGTAGTATATTGGAGTAATTTACGAGTATCTAAGAGTATACTGTAGAATGCTGTAGTGTAGTGCATCATAGTAGATTGCATCCTTGTAGCGTATCATTTTTAGGCATGTTCGTACCCGTCTGTCTTCCTGGTTTATCCTTCGGTGATGGTCATCAACATGACTATATGACTGTGGCCATGACGATATAGAGATGGTGATACGGCTGCTGATGGCGATGGTGACAACCATGCTTCTTCCCCTGCCATTCTTATGCAGTCCAGGGCTTTGGGTTCGCTCTGCCTGTGCCAGGAAACCTGTCCAAAAGGCGGTGGCGTTCAACTGCTCGACCCCACGGCCAATGACTTGTGGTGTGTGAGGCACATTGAGAAGTCTTGTGCAGGGGCCCACCTGCCACAGCGATGTCAGTAGAGGTTTTTTTTGGGTGAGGCATGTCCAGCAGCAGCAAACCTGTGCTTGTATCCCGCTTGGCCCAAGCCCATCTCCCGGTCTCATCGCGCGGCGACAGTGGATTCAGCGGAGACCAGCAGCGTCATGTTCTTGCTGGGATTGGAGGCTTCGAGGTGTTTGCCTGAGCGTCGATTGCAGGATTTTAGGGAGTAGCATTTTTCTGGGACTTAGGAGGGGTTGCTGCCATGGCTGAGCCATGGAGGGGCCTCCTCCACCAGCTCTCTACGGAACTGGAGCGCCAGTCCGCCAAATTGCGGGATCTGGAGCTCCAAAACAAACGGCTACTGGAGCCTTCACTCAACCTTGTTCATACTTGTTCTGCCACAGTGTAGCATGACATCACCAGACCACATCATGCAGACCAGCCAGATTCGGTAAGGAAGTGGCAGCTCTTCCGGTTGAGATGTCTCCGATGCCGCCCATCGTGCAGTGCGACCTCCCGTCCCCTCCGAATCCTGAGGGACCAGGGGATGTCCGAAGATCGAGAAGGAGCCAACAGGATGAGGACGAAGAGGAAGTCACTGGCCTGAAGACCGCAGCTTGGCGGTAACAGGCGGGGAGGTGGAAGCACTGGGAAAACGCCGGGGTCTGCAGCTAAGGACGTGATCCTTCCACATCCGCACCGGCAGAGCAAGATCTCCGAGATCTCACAGATTCCCTTAGTCCAGCCTCGGAGGAACTCCCGGGTGTCGAAGCTCATCGAATCCCAACAGGTCCGCTTCATGATCATGCGTGCGCAGAGGACCCGAGAGTTTGGCGTGCCTGGCCATGCCTCGTAGAAGTTTGGTTTTTGATCGCGCTCTTCGGGCATGTCTGGGCTCTGCAACTTCTTGCCACCTCAGCTTGAGATCCAGAGCTCCTTGAGATCTTGAGGTCAAGAAGCCGTGGTTCGTCATCAACCCCGACACCAACCCCTTTTCGACGGCCTGGCAGATCATCACCAACTTCGCGCTCGCCTTCGTGGCTTTGATCACTCCTCTGCAGGCCAGCTTGACTGCACTACTACATACTAGAACATGCTATCTGCATTATCTTCCTTGAGCCTGCTTAGGTCGGCTTGCTGGAGATCCACTTGGACTTTCTCTTCGTGCTAACCATGATGGTCGATTTCGTGTTTGTCATCGACATGATTCTGCAGTTCGTCACGATGTACCCTCGGACGACAGCGCGTGGGTTGGAGTGGGAGCTCAATCCACAGAAGATTGCCAAGAACTACTTGAGGACAGCGTCTGCTGGGTAGGGGGCACTAAACTTACCAGGAATCCCGCACGTTTGACAGATGAGCAGGAGGAGTGTAGCTGTGGAAACTCGCCTGGCTAGTCCGACCGCAATTGCTGAAACCTTGTTGGACTATGGCGAACTTTGTTTTGGGGAAGTAGCCCCGGGTTCGATTCCTTTGCGGCCTACCTTCCCTTGGCATGGGACAGCCAGAGGGCACCATGGTTTCTTAGCAACTGATTAACTGAGCCTTCGGACGATTGATGTGGTGTGAGACTTGGATGTAGATCTGCAGGCGGCAACAAAAGGAAAGCGTGCAAATTGGCACTATTGTTCCTGGCGGTTTTCTTGTGTGATTTGATTCTGGAAGTCTAGTTGTTACGGTCGACAATCCGCCTCCTGTCCCTCGACCACTTGTGGAGTGTGCACAGGAAACGCAGACCTCGTAAGTCCAGATCATAAGCTGGGCTTTTCTCTCTTCGCTCTCCATAAATTGCGGAACACCGATCCCACTAAGCCCGAAACCCCAACTCCCCAGAGGGAAACAGCGACCACCCTGCAATGGTGCCGCCGCCGAAATCTATCTAGCCCCGAACCCCAAGCCACTGGAGCTGGTCCGATTGTGGGAAGCCTCAGCTGCTCCGGCGAGCTGCCATGAGGACCTGGTTCTTCCTGGACTTCGTGACCTTGATCCCCTTCGACATGATCGGAGTATCCTCCGGCACGGATAGCCTCAAGGACACGGCTGATGTGCAGCTTGTGTCATCGTGTCTTGTCCTCGGCGTGTCGTTCTCGTCGTCGTGCTCGCGGTGGCCGCTGTTGATGCGTCAGGTCTGTGTTCTTTTTGCCATGCCCGTCGCATTCTGATTTTCGTTCCTGGCGCAGCTAAGCCAATAATAGGTTGATGAAGCTGGTAGGGCTTCACAGGATTTAGGACGGTTGTGGTGCCGCACGCCCAGCCCCCAAGCCTGTTCTCCTTTAGATTGCTTTTCACAGTCTTCAGAAGGTTTGTGTCAAAATTCCTTCACAAGTTTGGCAGAATCCAGATCTTCAGCCCTGAACCCCACCCCAGAACCATTCCGGACCTTTATCCGAAATGTCAAAAACCTACTCCAAGCCCAAATTTCCAGGACCTGAGGAGCATTAAAGTAATCCGCGTCCTCCGACTCCTGAAGCTCATGCGGCTGCTGCGGAGCTCTCGACTGAGCCTGGGTGATTGAGAGTTTGTGGTTGTCGGGAAGGAAGTCTTAATAATTGGGTTTAGCATGGCAGGGTTTCCCTTGCTTTTCCTGCGTTGGCATTACGGCATTGCCCGCAGGTTCTCGCTCGGAGGGGTAGGCGTGTTTCCAGCTCAGGGGTGCGCATCCCGCTCTCATCTCAGCCCAAAGTCTACGTACCTGTTTGTTCGCACGAACTAAGCAAACCGTTCTTGGTTTTTTCTATTGTTTTTTGCTCAAGGTCTCACACGACCAGGCACCACGTAGTTACTACTCAACGCTGTTTGTGGCGTTGTTCGTCCTCCGGGCATGTCACGAGAAGGCCAGTCGTAATTTATGGAACGGTCATCCGGATTTTAGGCTAGGGAAAAGGCACCATGTCAGGCATAGCGATGCTTGATGACAGCAGCAGGCTGCAGTTTGTCCGTGATCAACGGCTGTCTGCCTTGGAGAGGGCGCGCACGCTTTCAGGGCAGCTGGCAACAAAGGTAAGACTCCTGCAAGAAGCGACAGCGAAGAACGAGAGGGAGGCTGCAGGACGCCTCGATACTCTGGCAGCTGGAAGGGCAGCAGCACAGGCACGCAGCCGTGCTTTGGCCACAGGGCTGGCTGAGACGAAAGAAGAGGTGGCTAGTTTGCAGTGGCGCGTGGGTGCCCTGCAGAGGCTCCTGGACGTGCAGCCGCGTAGTTCGGCTCTGCCGTGCGGAGCAGCGTTTGCCGGAGGGCACGGAGGGCAGGATTGGCACCAGGATGCCACTGATGCCACTGGATCTCCGTCTGTTGAGTTGCTTCGTTCTACGTTGGCAGCGCTCCGACAGCGGCGCTCAGAGAAACAGCGGGATCTTCGCCGTAGCCAAGACGAGTGCCAGGGCCTCGAGCGTCGCCTTCAGGCACTTCAGGCAGCACCGGATCCTCACGCTCTCAACAATGAGAGCATCTCTTTGACAAAGGAAGCGCTCCGAGCCTTTGCGCATGGAGCCGTGGCCACCTGGAATCGGGAATTACAGGACTTGGAGAAGGAATGCTCGAGGCGCACTGCCGCAATCGAAAAAAGTATCCGGAAGGTTCAGGACATGGCCTCAGCTGGCAGTATCGGAGCAACACCTTGCTGGCAGTCCTCGCAGGGCCGTGAACGTTTGCCCATGGCTGAGACGCTGCTGACCACTTTTGAAGCGGCTGCCAAGGATTGCAGGACCCAGGCGTCACATGAGCTTGCGACGCTTCACAGGGCCATTGTCTTGTGGAAAGCAGCGACAGGTGCGGTGGTCCTATCACCTCGAGAGGAAGCGCACGAAGCATGCGGAGAAAAGCGTAAAAACCGGATCTCGTTAGTTGCTCTGGCGTAAGATGAAAACCTCCATCTTGCAGCTCAGGACACACCGGCTCGAGATCCCGCTGTCGATCCCTTACCAGCAGGCGCGAAGGTTGTCCTATGAATGTTAAAAAAGCATCAACATGCCAAGACGAGCTGCATGTGCCCTGTCGCCTGTCGGACGCAGGTGGCACTCTTCCGTTTCCTCCTCATCTTAGTCCTGGCCTGCCACTGGCTGGCCTGCGTGTGGGCGATGACTCTGAAGATCGTTGATGCCAGGGCCTCAAGACAACAACCATCTGGTTCCGTGTAGTAGCTTGGGGTAAAGCTTCAGCCTCGACGGCTTATTGCATGCAGAGGGGAGGGTAGTAGCATAGGGCACCCACGAAGCTTGAGAAGAGAAAGCGTCATGAAGCGTCAGTGAAGGACACCTTCCCGCAATGGATCAACGATATCGAAGCAGCCGACGTGCCCTATGGGATTCGCACCCGTGACTCCCCCCTGCGCATCTACATAGCTGCGTACTATTTCTGCTGCTACACCATGACGTCAGTGGGCTATGGAGACAACGGGCCCAAGAATGTGCTGGAACGCTTGGTTTGCACATGGATTGTCCTGACCTCGGGCCTTTCCTGGGCTTACATTCTGGGAGAAGTCTGCGCCATCGTCAGCGAGATGACGGCAGAGGGTCAGAGATTCAGGAAGAAGATGCACCACCTGAATTCCTTGATGCAGGAGCAGGGGCTTCCACCCGAGCTTCGAAAGCGCATGCGCAGCTTCTTCCTTCAGAACCGGCATCAAGCAGAGCACCAGACCAGGCAGAAACTCTTGGAGTATTTGAGCCCCCAGCTGCACGCTGAGGTCTGCACGGCGCTGAACATGCCGTGGATTGAGAAGGTCTCCTTTTTCCAGCAGTTCATGTCTCTGATAGATGCTCTAGAAGCAGATGGAGCCCACACCGCACCCTTCCGTGCATGCATTGCAGACATCTCTCGAGAACTTCAGACCGCCGCCTTCGCACAGAAGGAGATCTTTGACAATGTGCAGGTGCTTTACATCCTCTCCAAGGGCCTGGTGGCTTTGAACAGCCGAGTGGGTCACAATGGGGCGGTATGGGGGGAGGACTTCGTCCTCTCGGACACGAGCCTGATCCGGCCCGTGGCTGGCTTCGCACTCACGTGACTTTGTCGGCTTTGGCATCTTCGTTTCTTCTCTGGAGCTGTGCCATCCTACAACAACTGTCTCCACGAACTATAGACAGTACTCCTTACCCGAACAGGCCAAGACCCGAACCTCAGAGCCCAATCTCGCAGGTACATCGAGGTGCTCTTCCTTACCCGCGAGAGCTTCATGGGAGTGATCGAGCGCCGGAAGTTGACTTGCCCTCAGCTGGGCCAGGCCCGGGCTGGATCCCCAAAGATATTCTAGTATGTTCCATTATCTAATATTGTAGATTCAGATTATGGTATATCATGGCAGATGTTTTAGCCAGTTATAGCATATTACCATATATCAGTTGATGCTATATGGTTCTAAACCGAGAGAGAGAGAGAGAGGAATACATGCATGGATGGTGGATCTAGTTGTATGTATGACATACATTCACACGCTGCAAGGTCTTGTGCTACCAGTTGCTGCGTCGAATGTGCAAGCACTCACACGTGCAGAAGCTACCTCGTGCGTCGGTGATTGAATCAAAATGAACCGACAAGAAGCCACGGATGAGGATTCAGTATTTGTGTGCAGTTTGGAAGCATCTATTCTGGCTCTCCTGCTGTATCGCACCTGGCACGTTCAAAGGGCACGTTCAAAGAAGAAGGGATTGGAGTGCGAGGTTGTTTTTGATCATAGAGAAATGTCGGATGAAGGTTTTGAGCGTATTTACAATGCTTAATTCTAGCGTGCCTTTTGTCATGATGTCTTGTTTGGGTGGCTGCGCTGCTACATGCATTGGTGTTCGCCACGCGGAAAGTGGGTTGTGGTGTGTGTGCGTGTCTCTATGCTTGCGTTGTGTTTCGGTTTGCGTCTTTCCATGCAGCAGATGCTTCATGTAAACGGCGGATCCATCAACCATCAACAATTCGACTTGTCACCGTAGCTGCAAACGGCTGAGTCCTAAAATGATTGAGTGGTTTCCGCCTTGCAGGAGTGCAGCGACGACGACGTTTTGGAAGTAGCGACAACGCGACAACACTAGCTAGCTCCGAAAGAGCAGCAATCATCAGAATATAACAGATATGGTCACGAAGCTCGATGTAGTAGAGACGGCCAAGTTAATGACCTGTCCGAAAAAAGAAAAAGACGACGGATGTCCACGCTTCGCCTCGCAAAGCTCCCTGCGAGGTGGTCAGGCGCTACTGCGTGCGCGTCGCTGTCACCCGGGGCATTATTGCAGAAGCAAGGTGCTTGCAGAGAAACAAACTAAGTAACTAGGGGGATGTCTAGAGCTAATTTCATGTGCTCAGGACTCTATAGGCTTCAAAACCAAACAAAACCCTAGAGGACTCAAGGCTCAGGAAAATAGGACAGTCCTCATCCCGGCAGGAGGCGCCTGAAGCTGAGGGAAGGCACCCCGTCCAGCGTGGCCAAGCGAGCGCCTTCATGAGCACAGGGCATTCGGGACATCCGGGGAGTTGGGCGCGGAGTGTGTGGGGCTGAGAGCCCTTGGTCGCTCGAGAGGCTTTCGCATCAACCCTTACATCTTTCGCATACGCCTGAAACAATCAATCCTGCCAAACAAGCAAAGTAGCTAGACCTCGAGTACCTTCGCCTTTTGAACCCCTGCAGCCCACCAGTTGAGCTCTGTGAGTCCCAGCCTGATTGTGGAATCTTGCCCTACCCTGGAACACCCGGGCTTGAAGGGCATCCCAAAGCCGGGGAGCGAAGCCAAGGTGCAGGGCAGCCAGCAGACGCAGGGCTCCTATGACAGTGCCCCGCAGCCGCCGGGCTTCCTAGAGCCCGAAGACTGAGAATGTGGTTCCTTCGGCTTCAGGTTTGGGCCCGTCTCGGGTTTCGGGAGAGCAGTGCCAAATGCTAGCCAGAGATTTGCAGGGATAGTCAATCAAGAGTAGTTGGCATCCTGGCAGTAGGAGCAGTATTTGGCACTGAGCCCAGCTTGGACCCTTTTGCCCCGACCGGGCCACGTCTGAGCGATCAGAAGTCGATGCAGGTGGGGAGTGTCCAGCATGCAGGCAGATGGATTAGAACCTGCTTTTGGATAAGAATGTGGAAGGTGTTGGACCTCTTGGGACTATACCAACCATACCAGCACTACTAGACACAGGCCGCCGAACTTTGTCAGACAAAGAATAGGAATCAAGCAGGCCAGCTGAACTGGCCCCGTCTTTTTCTTAGCGCTGCGAACCTGCCTCAGCAGAATTCGTAAGTTTTGCACGTCGCGCAGCGCCACCTGTGTGCACGTGGGAATTCGTTGAGAATTCAGAGCTTGCAGGTTTTGCACGTGCTCTTTCTGCCACAACAAAACTCTCTGACTCTCCGGCCTGGTCCGTCTCGACCACTGGACCATGCCTTGCCCCACAGGCGAGGTTTATTTTTTTCAGCCGGGGATGTGAGCCTGCTGGCCGCAGCCGTGTTTCGTCAGCTCCCAGCCGGGACAAGTGATGCGCATGGAAGCAGCTGCTTTTTCTGAAAAGTAATTATAAGTAGCTAGTCCCTGGGCGAGAGCTCCGATGCATGCACCAATCTTGGGTCTGTGCCTAGAACTAGACAACTGAACTGTAACATTCACTTGAAGACAACAGACCTGGATGGACATCCGCGACTTCTCGAGCATCTCGACGAAAAGAGGTGCAGTGGACCTGGAAAGCAACGGGAGCGTAATTTTGAGCGGCCTGTCAAATCGCATGAACTTTGCCAGTTCTGCCCATCATGATCCGGAGTCCAGTGGTCGTGCGGTGGCCGTTGATTGCCGAATCAGAAAGACGCAGCAGGTCACGAGCACTCAGTACTTCACAACCACATGCCGCGACCTGCATTTCAGCATGAGCTACACGTCCCGTCGTTATGATGAAGACGCCGACGAGAGAAAGCCGGAGTTTTTCGTAAACAGGCTAGAGCGCACGCACTTGCTGCCACAATGGCAGCGCGGGTCAGGATGCAGCCTTGTACTGGCCTCAGCAATGATCAGTTGCCTGGGGTGTAGTTGTTTGGACGGGGGGTTGTGCACTTCTTAACAGACTTGACTCGCTCCGTTCTACCAGCTCGATTTTGCCGAAAGGCTCGGATGAGACCAACCGAGTATGAAGCCCAACCGACACCCGAGCAGCAGGATCATTTATCATACATACGATGTTGTCGTGGAACGTTTGCTCCAGTTCATTCGTATATTCGCATGCAAATTCTGGCAGCACCTGGCTATCTCGGCATGAAAATGTTTTCCACGACCCGTACAAACTCGCCGCAACGCTTGTAGAACATCCGCAATGTGGAATCCGTTTGTCTGCCATGGTGAGAGGGAAACTGTCGGCATAAAGGGCCTCGTGTAGGTTTTCACCCGGGGCAGTAGCAAGAGCTGGCCTTTGCTGTCCTCGGCCAATATGTCAACATGCATCGTCGTACCAGTGAGCTCGCCCGGCTTGTCCAGTTGTGAGCGCTGGAAGCCCTAAATTAAGGGTCGATGCCCCGAAACCCCTAAACCGCAGGACCCTAAACTATCGGCCTGAAGCCATGCCAGCCTTGTGCGAGTGTGTGAGTCGAAACTATCGGCCCTAACTTCTGTTTTGCTGTTTCAAAGCCCTGCTCGAATCTCAGGTAGTTGTGACATGCGAACCGAGAGACCTCGTCTGGCGAGTCCGATTTGCGAGAGCGCGAAACCATCAACCCGAAGATCCCTTAAACCCCAAACCTAAATAGGAGTTTGCCTTGTGCGAGTGTGAGCGTCGACGATGGGAGTTTCCGAAAATTAGGGGTACCTTATTTTGGGGTCCTTATAATAAGGATCCGACTATTTAGGATACTATGTTAGGGCCCCCCATTTTCGGAAACTCCCAAATGCACAAAAAAGCCACCTCTATGAATCCAGCACGAGGTCTCCTCCTTAGACTCGGGAGGCTGCGTGATGCCAAGGCTCCGGAGCTGTGCTAGTAGCCCCCTGGAATCCATATATAGTTATATTATATCACAATGCACCCAATCTTTTTTTAAAACGTTCATGCCTTTATAGTGTACTATCTTTGCACATGCAGTTCTCCGAGATGTGAGTCGCCGAGCAGAGCTTCACTCCGCCTTTCTCAGCCTAACGACCTAATGCTTGCCCGCCCGTCGCCGCAGGCAGTAGGCTGCCTGCCACGATTCGGGCTGGAAGCCCGGTCTTTCTTCAGAGTGGAGGCCGGAAGGTGAGGGTGGATCATCCATCGCGGCCGTCGTGTTCGTCGAGGTGTGTTCGGGGCTCCCTCATCGCATGCTAAACTCTAGGCAGGCTGAGGGTAGGACAGAAGAACGAGAGTCGGCGTGCTAGAGTTATGATTCGCTTCAAGTTTCGGGGTGAACGACAGAAGTGTGAGGTTGCACCAAGCTTTATGCACTCGAAGCTCTGCTGGTCCCTACTAGGCATCCTGTGCCTAGTGATCGGTGTTGTTATTATGAATATAAACATATAAACAATAATATGTTTAATTATATATATGTATATATGTATATATATATATACATATGTATATATATATATATATGCATATATGTATACATATATATATATATATATATATATGCAGCCTCATGCACAAAATGCCGAGGCACATTGCTCCAACAGTATCCATGCGGCTGCCAAGCGCAGCAACCAGACGGTTCCAGGCCTCGTCGGCCACTGCAGCTCATGTATCCCCCCAATAGTCCGTTATATATAGCAGCAAGACTCGGTTAACAATTTTTGCTGGCCCTTATAGCAGCGTCAGGTCCAGTATCCTTTAGTACGTGCCGCTTTGAAACAGCCAGGCGACAGCCACAAGCAAGGCCATGAAAGCACGCCCCTCAAGAGTGTGGCACTGCGATGTCCTGCATCCAGCAGTGTGAACCACGGGCAACTCAAGCTTGCTAACGAAGTCACCAGCGGAGTACTGTCTTCACTATGTACCGTTTTTGGACTTTCCGACTTTCCAGCTGCTCATGTTATGAACCGCTGCGTGGTGTAATTTGCCCTGGGTACTGGGATCACGAAGCAGCCCTGCATTGCAGACGTGTTGCAGCTAGTCACATCACTCCGCGCCGAGACCGTCGAAGAAGAGCTGCTGGAATACGACGAAGACGAAGACGAAGCGGAGGAGGACCAGCTGTGCACTCTATTCTACTGTTCCGCATGCAGCTGACCTTCAGTCCCAAACACCAGGAAACGGTAGCTGCCCACGATTGCAGAATTCGCGATGCGGCTGAAATTGTGAGTGTGCATGCCGCGTCAGGACGGAACGAAACTCTAGCCAACGATAGCCATATTCTTGGGAACGCGGCTTTGGAACGACCATGGTTCATGGCGGGCCGGCTGAGAGGGCGCCCATCTATCCGTCCTAGCACCTGTGGAATGAGCCAGTACTGAAGTTTCGACGGTTGCCTTGCTGACCTTGCCTGGCTCTGCTGAAAGTGAGCATATTGGTACTCATATATAGGCCAGAATAAGTACGAATCATTTGCCGTTATGAGAGAGTCCCTGTATGTATGATTGTACTGGAACATGCCCCAGAGCCCTATTTCAATTATGAAGGCCCCTGTGTTGGCCTCTCGAACCATAGAGAGTATTTGCAATCCCGGACTTGCGCCCGAAGGACGAGTCACTGCTGCCCCCTTGGCGGCAGCCATGAGCTCGGGCAGAGTATGGTGATTGTTCCTGCCATTTCAAGTTTTACCTGCCGCTGCTTCCCGAATATCTTTCAGCTCGCCGATGCATCCTATGCGCACGACCGCCCCCCCAAGGAAAACAACATGCACGCGCGCACACATCATCACCATCACCATCATCATCTTTCTGTGTTGTTGTACACCACGACAGGTTGAAGCCTTGGAGATGGGAGCCAAGCTCTTAGCCCTTCCGCAATGGAGTCTTCGGGGGACAGGTCCGTGACAGTATTGCTTTGTCAGGCACACTGCTTCCTTCCCTGACTCGGTGGAGCCTTTTATGTATTTTATCTCTTGCTACTCGACCGTCTGGCCGCTCGTGCCATCTTCTTTTTATGATTTCATTTAGGGTACGGAGGTTTCAGGCCGAGTTTTGCTGACGAGGTGCTTCTGACTTTGGAAGGGGGCCGCCCAGTCATGCAGGCAGCAGCATGACTTAATCCATTTTGCGTACTCTAAGACTTGCACCTCCGATCCTTTCAGACATTTCATGCCCCTGCAATTCCGCAACGAAGCCGCTTGCAGGCCCATATACGGTATGTGCATTGAGGCAGGCCAACACGGAAGCTGGCTTCATGGGCATGTTCAACCTCCCACACGTGCGACGGCCTTGGGAAGAGATGCACTGTTGGTAATGCTAGCAAGCTTCACCAATGTCTGGAGCCTGAACAGCCCGTGTTCAAGTACTGAACTGGTGTGTGTGTGTGCGGGTGTGTGTGTGTGTGTGGTGCTCAGGGAGACAGACGAGGCGGGACGGAGCTACATCATCGGTGGACGACTCGGATCAGTGAGAGCTGGCAGATTTTCTTGCTATTTCTAGATGCCGCTGGGACATTCGAGCTTCAGGAAACGCAGGCTCGGCCAAAGTTGGGGTCCGGGCATAGACGGCCAAAGGCCTTCGCGAATAAGCCGCGACGAATGCAGGCAAACACCTCCCGATGCCCTCAAGAACGCAACTGCAAGCTTGCGATCCTAGATTCCCTGACACTTACTAACAATCCTCCGCATTTTTTCCCCAGGCATCTTCGCCTTTGGCGTGGTCGTGTTCTTCTGCTTCGTGCCAGGGCCTTCAGGGATGTGTCCTCCTGCTAAGCCACATCCCACGGCCATGGCCTGGTGCCCTACCGGCCCTCCTGCTTGCGACATGAGGTGGTGGGGTCCTCCAGAAGCTCGGGCGCCGTTTCGTTTCGCCTCAGCTCGACATGATGGCCCAGCGCAGGGCTAGAAAGTTTGTGGCGAGACCAAGATGCATGGCTCGAAAAGGTTACGCTTGCGTGCCTGCTGCGTTTGCAAGAGCAACCAGGATAGTCCTGCAGACAACTGCTAGGGGCTGCGATTAGCTTAGCTAATGCAGCCGATGATGAGACACGATCTTTCACGTCGCAGTTGCAGGGGTTTTTGCATATATACCTTTGATTCGGAGGCAAAAGCAGATGATCGTGACAACGTCATCTCGTGAGGCCACATGAGGCTTATGCCCCAACTAGCATTCAGTGTGCTGTTTGTGGATTTTGTGCAAGGCCGTGTGAGCTAAAGCAAGATTTGAATCGAGCCGGCGACCTGAGACGGATCCGCAAACGGCGTTCGAAGAATAATGAAGAATGGAACTTGTGTACAAAGTGGACAGAATGCATGATCGCAGATTCCGTCTGGCTTGAGTTTGTGTTTTTATTGGATGTTCTGGAGACTCAGAGCACGCTTTTCTAGAGCCAGCCAGCAGCCTCATTCCTGCAAATGCCCAGTGCATGTGGGGGTTGTTCTCAACCTTGGAACATCTACACAGACACGAAAGGGACGACTCATGCAGAACAGCCTCCACATTTCCAGAACGGCACGAAATCGAGTGTGTTCTGATTTGGTGCACCTACGGGTGCTTTTCCTCAAGCGGCATAAATCTGTGCCGGACTTCAGGCTTTTTCGCCGACCAGGGAAAGAAAAACTGGCCAGATAAGGGCCCGACAGGCCTTGCTTCGCATCTAGGTGTGTTTTCGTTCGCGTTGCATGAGAGCTTTGCTGGCTAACTGCCTGTCAATCAATCAACGGTCGGGTACAAGGGCCCAAGTTTTGGAACACAAGACAGAGCATGCACCACATACTGTAGCAATATGGACCGTTGGGCCATGAAGCTAGACATCGTGTAGAAGGACAGTATGATTTCTTCGCACTGTTGAACTACGTTTGGGATTATGAGACAGGGATCTCACGTCACCACGCAGCTATAAAGCCTAACAGTCTGTGGACGCAACTGATCCGACTATGAGCAGTCCCAGAATAGTCTCCAGCGCATTGGCAAAAGCCGCCGGAATCCTCCATCGACAAAGTAGACACGGCTCATTGCATCTTTTTGTGCCTTGGCGCGAGCGGATTTTGCCATGGCGGAGGCTGACACAGCCTCTTCGCTGCGTTGGAAACTGGAATGGGCTCGGGATTGTTCAACAGTTTCAAACACACGGGCAGGGTCGTCATGGTTCTTACATGACAACGGTTTCTCCACGCTGCCACACCAGACTCTTTTAGCCTTGACTAGGAGGGTCGACATTTCTTCGTCTCATCTTCTGCGACGGCCGAGGATTTATTAATTAGAATAGCGTTTTGGGGTTCATTATACGGATTATAATCATAATAGGGATCCCCCAAAATAGTACTGGTAATTATAATAGTCTCTTAGCTCATTTACTTTCGACCCAGGCAGCGAGGCAGAGAGGCCCGGAGGGCGCAAGTCAAGTCGATAATTTCGGAGCCATCCGGCCTCTGCTGACTCTTACGGGTAACCCCCCTGGGCCCTGAGTTATCCTGTCCAAAAGGAAACGGCAAGGATGCAAAATCGCATCTAAGGCAGAAGGCCATTGTGTCGTTCTTGCAACTCTGTTCCCAAAATATTTCCGTGAAGGATGGGCCTTTGTGTCAATCATGTAGCGTTCAAGGTGTGGGCAAACCAAGTCATGCGCGCTTCAACTCACGCGCCCTTCAAGTTTGCCCGGAGCGCCATAAGCTCTGTGAGAACACGAGCCGGCACAATTCCTGCAAGGGCCGGAAAAGCAACCTGCACCGCTGAAAAGCACGAGACCTTGTAGTGCAATCTTTCAGAGCCTCCATGAGCCTTTGGAATTTCAGTGAAGGGAGAGACACTGAGGGGCGCGGAGGTTCCGGGAGGTCTTGGCCGTAGGCCTGGAAGTACCTAGCATCGCCACCTTGTTGAAGGACTTGACCAGGGCGCTCTTGCAGTTTTGGGTACGAGCAAGGCTCTCAACGTTCTTGATCTACATGTTGCCCGTGAAAATGCAACCCTCAAAGCTGTTTTTCTGTGATACTGGGGCAAAGCTGGGTTGAGGAGTGGACTTTCCCGGACATCAACGATCAACGAAACAGCTTATACTCGACTACACTTTCCCATCCCATAATATACTATCTTAACCTATGCTATACGGTTCTATCTTAAAACAACACTAGACTTCACCAAACTATACTGTACTACAGTATACCTTGCTGTGCTATACCTTGCTATATGATATTCCACTCTACTATGCTATCCTATCCTTGCTGCATCTGGCTGAGGCCATAGAGGCCGAGTCTTCGCCCGCCGCGGCGGAGGCGGCGCCTTCCGGAAAGCGGCTGTTGGAGCCGCTCGGCTGAGGATCTCAAGAGGGTTTTGGGGGTTCCTTATTATAATTATAATATAATACATCCCAAACCCTATGGGTGGGGTTGGGGTTTAGGGCTTGCAAGCCTGATGCAAAAGTCCACCTATTTTTCTGGTGTCTACAAAGTAGGTGTTCTCACTATATAAGAAAGGGTGTTGGGATATGCATTTTGCTTGGTCGTCTTCGTAAGCATGGTGTTCGGTCACGGGTTTTCG